>CAXKVX010000707.1:0-103756 GCA_964058865.1 Eleocharis quinqueflora
TGATTGATTAGTTTAGATTTATTGTTGTGAGTCTTTGCTCACTCATGTATTGAGACTTTGTGCTCTCCATTGACATAGCATTTTGCTTCGTGGTAAGACCGTCAGCTGTCCATTTTAGTGTACGAGACCGCGATACTCAAGTTGTTGTATTTGAATTGTTGGTATAATGAATTGGCTCGATCCATGTTGTCGGTGTTCAATAGTCTCGAAGACGTAGGCTAGTTATTGTCAAACTCCGTAAACTCATGACGTGTCTTCTGAGTTTGCCTTTATTTTCTCATCAAGAAACAAAAAGTGAAGTTGAGAATAAATTGAAGGCATTTGAGTCCTCTAATCAATATATTAGAATCTGGTTGAAAAATAAATTTTATATTTTTCAAAGAAGAGTTTTCCTTCTCCTTTATATAAAAGAAAGTTCTTTTTCTAAAAGATTTTGAACATCAAATTCTATTCTAGAAAATGGCAAAACAAATCTATAGAAAGATCTGGGTTTTTTTCAATAAGATTTGAATATACAGATACTATCCTAAAATCCTCCAGCAAACCATGATCGTTTATCACTGCACTGCAGGGGAGAAGATTGAGAATTCAGATAGACATTTGTCATTTATATATATTTCAAAATTTAAGATCTTGAAACCGATATAAAAACAATGATCAGTACTGTGAGTGTCATCAGAATAGGCCCCACGAAATAGGGAATGAGATCTTCTACCGCGCAACACAAATACTGTACGTGTTGTTCAGTAAATTTTAGTCTTTAATTTGCATCGAGATTCATGAAAACTAAACTTTATAATATCAAACCCCATAAATCAAATTTGAACCGTTCGTAGACAACAACACAGAAAATTTGAAACGTTCATTTCTATTGCGCAACAGAGAATCTGTTCCACGAAATAGTGCATATCGGTCTCCTACTCAGGTTTAATTCGATGACATTTTGTACAGAACATCTCACTCACTGTGCGTTTTGGCTGGGTTAGACAGAGACTACAGGAGACCCACAGGTGCAACCCCCGCAACCACACCACAGCCTCTGCTCTTAAATTCTGTTATTGTTTTGCAATTGTAAATCACTGTTTTCTTGTGATTTTTTATAGTAATAACTATAGTGAAATTAAAAAATATTAATTATGTAAAGAAAATAAAGATAGTTGTATGAAGAAAGTCAAATCATTATTGATGTTTCAGGCTAATATGTCAGATAAAGTATTGACAAAATCTAAATGGATCCAACTCGGTTTGACCCTATCCGTTGTACCGGACGGAATTGGACCGACCCAGTCCTGATCAAACCGTTGTCAAGTTCCAAATGTCAGAGCAATATTTTCAGCCCAACAACATGTATAGATGACTCACTCAACCTGCTCACTTCATTGCATTGCACATGATTCTCTTTCAAAACATCTAAAAATCACAACCAACTTCGTCATATAACGAGATAGATGTAAAATTATAATGGCCAATCATTGCATTTGGATACAATTGAAGAATAACAGAGGAGAGGATGATAACAGGGAAAGCAACCTCTAGATCTCTCGCGCGCGCGCTCTGAAGCGCTAGCTCAAGGCTGCTTTATTTGCTAATAAAGTGTGTGAGATGGAGGTTTGTCCGGAGGCGCTTGGATTGAGCGAGAGATTCTTTGAAGCCAACCTGACTCAGCCAATGAAAGAGCGGGAAAAACACCTTTGCTCTTGCACCTTGTCTGCTTGTCAGACTTCCTCTTACGGTTACAAGAGAAACCCATGTGACTGATTCCTCAAACCTTCATCTATCTCCATGGCGCTATGCCAAGGATGGATGTTTTGCGAATTTTCTTTTCTTCATTTCAGATCTATAAAAAAGAAACCTAGCTAAAGGTTTTAGCTCTCATTGGTTTTTATTATTATTACTAATTTAGTACCCTGAAAAGAAGATGTCATAAAGGAGAGGCCAACAAGTCAGAAAGGTTAAAATTTAATTACAAATGTCGAGTATATCATGATATATATATCCAGGCGAACTGATAATTGCAACAAATTTCTGCAATTTCTTTAAATCATTTAATTAAACTTGAGGAAAAAAAAGTTATGGACTCTGTTACCAATTCTTTTGTATAGTGTATGCCTGATGCAAAGGGAATGAGATCTTCTACCGTACGGCAAAAATAACGTGCGTGCTGCGCAGTAAATCTCAATCTTTGATTTACATCGAGATTCGTGCAACTAAATTTTATAATATCAAATCCTTCCTGAATCAAATCTGAGCTGTCCGTAGCCTATAGTGCAGAAAATCTGAATCGTTCATTTCTGCTGCGCGGTAGAAAATCTGCTTCCAATGCAAAGAGGCAGCGAAAACAAGTGCAGGTTTTTAGCCCACTCATTTAAATGTTTTAATATATTTTAAACCACCAAATATAAATAATTTGAGAGATGAAATTAAGCATCTATATAAATAGACTAAAATGTAAATGAGTGAGATGAATTAATGCAACAGGTACTTTTTTTAAACTTTGACAGCATTTATTCATGTTCTTTTCTTTTTGATTAAAATGTTGCTATGAAAGAGTATAATAAATGCAAAAATCATGAGAGTGTGATGGACATTTAATGAGTTTTGAGTTGGTTTTTTATTTAATTCATACTGAATAGGGTAAATATGAGAGATTTTATATTTTTGAAAGATAAATATATATTACAATTTTTAGAGAGAGAATATTTAATTTTGAGTTTTTAGAGACAATACATTATATTATGTCAAAAATATGATATGTATTTGCACAAACTTTAAGTGTACAATTTTTTCATATAAAATTAACAGCACTAATCAGGATCTAAAATAGTTTTCTTCTCGTGGCACAAACAAGGGAAGTGCTTGAGAGATGTTATGGCTGATATCGTCGTCGATACATAACAATATATATAGACAGTGGCGGATTCAGAGGTACACTTAAGTTCGGACACAACTAAGTCCGAACACTGAGTTTGAGATCAAGTTCGGACACAAATACACTAAAACACACTATAATATATATCATTAAAAATTCATTTTTCACTACAAAAAAAATACATTAAATTTCGCGTTTTTAAAAAATCAAACCCGGGCACTTGCCCTAAGGTGGATCCGCCACTGTATATAGATTAATAATATAATCATACAGTTCAATAATTTTATTGCAATTCTTTTTATACAGTACTTTAGCTTTTGGAATTGATACAACATGCATCCATTAATCTACATCATATATTACTTATTATCGAAAAAAAAGATGCTCCATAATAACATTTTAATGTGCATCATTACATGATATCGACAACTAAAATATCTGGCTCCACACAAACAATGTAGAGATATAAAAGCTATTAGTTAAATATTTTTGTACTAGAAATAACATTATTTTGAAGTATCTTTATTATTGTTTTAGCGAAAGGAAAATATTTCGGCGACATCATAATCGATGTCACTATTGATACTAAAGGATGAATTTCATTGCATTCAATTTGCACATTTTTGTAGTTATTAAACACATTATTTTTGTTATTATGCACATTATTTTTGTTATCACGCATCTGATTGAATGAACACTCGACTAAAAACGTGCATCCCGATACAATTTTCCTTCTTCATTTCTCCTGAGTTGTTATCTCCAGTTTCTCCTATCGCTACAATGCAATACGAATAATAATACAATTAACATGTATAATTGAGATTTGCACAAGAAGAATATATAGATCTCTTTTTCATTTCCCTTCTCCATTTCTCATGAGCTATAATGTAAATAGCAGAAACATGAAGATTGAGATTTAGGTGAGCAAATTGAATTTTCTAAGACAAATAAGAAATTAGATTTAATATATGAGGATGAGCACAATTATAGGGTTATTAGGGTCAAGTTAGATTGGTTGTTATCAGGTGACACAAACACTATTTTTTTTAATAAGTGTGCTACATATAAAAAAAATAGAAAAATGAATCATGGCCTGAAAATTGATGGCAATCATGTCATTGATTAACTGGACATATATTTCAACTATAAATTATTATTTGATTGTGCAAGGAATACATATGCTAAATTATTATTAGAGACAATACATCATATACCTACTAAATCATTTGTAATCAAAAGAGATTTAAAGTAGGAGATCGTCTACTTTTCTCTATTTTGTTCAATTTGTTGGCAGATATTTTTTTAATCATATTATTCAAAAAATCAAGAGAAAAATGATTTGTCTCAACACATGAGAGATCATAATTTTCTATTGAATTGGATTTACTTTTTCTTTATTTTTCTCCCTTTTTCACTCATGTACAGAGAGGAGAGACCTTTTTTATTTTCTCAACCTTTTTATGTAGCACACTCAAAAAGAGAGAAAACCCCATGATGCACTGATGCACTATCTATATTCATAATGCATCAAAATAATAAAGGGAATTTAATGGATGATTTATGAAGGGGTTTATTTGCGCAAGAATGAAAAAGAATGACATGCACAAATTCAATTGCATATCAATTTTCATGCACATATTAATCATCTTATTTATAAGAGAAAGTAGGTGACTGGATATTTATTGTTCAATAGTCATTACATGTCATTCACTTCTCTCTCCATAAATGATCTCCTCTCGTAGGCTTGAGCTCACACTGAGTTCAACCGTATCTCATTCATATTTGGACCTCGTCCAAATTGATCCAATTCAAATTTAGTTAATCATGTCTCACATAATTAATTAATTGTTCTATGCTTCAACTTGTCAAATAGAGTGACCCAATAGGATCTATGTCATGACCAGTAATAAATTAATAAATATTAATTTATTAATCATAATTGGCATCTAGCAATGCATTATGGTCACCCAATCAAACACAGACAAATCGTGATCCTTTATTTTTTTGTATCAATTCCTTTGTTACGTAATATCATTGATTAATGTCAAGCGTAGGAACGTGTCATTCTTGACAATTAATCATTTTCTTGATCCTCAGTGCATAATTATTATTTGTATCATCTCATGATCACAAATGCATGCACAACAATTATCACTACATCAAGAGGCCCAGAGATATCACTTATCTCATATGAAATGAGACAGACAAATATATCCTATTGACTATCCATAAATTCTACATAATTCATGTATATTTAGAAATTATCTTTATAGCACTCAGTTAAAAGCAGCGTTTGATAATCGAACAAAATATACATTAATTATCTAGAATTATGATATCTCAGATAATTGAATCAATACTAATTTATGGCTTTGCTGATGACACAAACGCAATCTCTACAACAAGTAAAGGTGGGTCATGTCCAATATCGCGTACCCCGTACATGTATATTTATGTGATTAAACATATACCTCGTATCAATGATTTGTGAAACATGATCACACATTAATCCACATACTAGTATATATAACCATTCAGTGTACTTAAGGATGTTCTTGACATATGTCCAATGACATATGAACATATTAAAACTCGATGGCAAGGAGTGCAGGATGAGATCGGTGCATAGCTCTTGGTCTATAGTAGAGTCCAGCTTCCCAAGCTGCTCTATAAGACCCGTCAGCTTTTGAACGTGGGTACTAACTGAGGCCCCCTCAGTCATCCTACATTCAAAGAGTTCCTTTACGACACGATAATGCTCACAGCGTGCTTGCTCTTGAAATATGTTCTTGAGCTCGCATATCATATCGCATGCTTTCCAATCCTCAAAGCGTCTTTGAAGATCGGGTGTCATCGACACAAGCATAAGGAAACTTACTTCACTAGACTCATCACACTTTTCTCGTATCGATCTCACTCGGCACGAGTGGCAGTATCAGCAGGTATTTCAGGTAAACATGCATCAAGCACATGCTATTTATTTTGGTGTTTTAAGACAATCTTTAGATTACAATACCAATCGACAAAATTAGTACCATCCAGCTTGTTTGTTCTAGAACAGTTGCAAGTGGGTAAGAGTTATGGTTTTTGATAGTCGTGATCTACATCAATCAAATGTGCAAAGATTTAGTTTTAGTTTTATGTTTTTGTGCTCAGTTCAATGTCTTTGGTACTGAACACTCCCACTACATTTGACATGCCCCTTTATGTAGTAGGCCCGAGATCCATATTTTACTAAACCAAGCCAGTGTCGGCATGAAACTTGGAATATGCTTATTTAGGTAAACCGCCATGATTAATCATGTGCCTCGCTACATGACTCTCTGTTTGTTATCCACACTCCGTGTGAATCAACACCTTGCACTAGAGTCCGAACACGGTCCGATAATCCTATTAGACAATCCTCACTCTATATGCCCAACATCACCCCAACTCCTAAAGAATAAAAGGAGACGCCTACTGAGTAGGAAACACGTTATCCTAATGCCAATAGTTTGAAAGGGATAGAGTGGAAAGTGCAATACATCCTAATTTTTATAGGGACTTTATTATGTGTTTTGCAATTCAAGTTTAAGTTTGGTTAAACATACACCCATACTCCTAGACTCACAACTAACAATTTAAATCACATAATAGCAATAATATTGTAGAAAATAATCACATTCCATGCAATTAGGCGTTGAGTAGTATGACATCTTGACATGCATCTTCACGCACCATCTATGCGCCATGGTAAACTTCACATGCCCAAATAGATAAATATTTATTCTATCGAAATCTACCCTAATAAATTTAATGGTATAACATAAATATTCTAAATTCTAATTAGGCATGCAAGCTCCAAATAATACATCAAATTGGCTTTAACATCTGCCAATATTAATTAAATAAAATTAATTAATTAATTAATTAATTAATGTGACACCTTAAGTCGCGTTACACACAAAACATTGAAAGTTTTGTCATACTACTCAACTTTCTACAAAACAAAGTTAGAATAATATATACTTTGTGTCATGCAACACACATGACACCCACACAATTCATACAACATGAATTTCATGCACATGATTCCTTGACATTTCAAATCAGTTATCCCATAATTTGATTTAAAAACATGCAAAAATTAATCTCATTAATTAAAAAAATGCCAAAAAATATTTCCAATTGTGTCTTTGGTGGACATAATTTTTTTTTCTGCCATTGGTTCAATCAAGAACAACAAAAAAATTGACAACCGTCTGTTCTCAATAAAATGTTTCAATTATTGATCCGTGTGACATTTCAGCCATAACTTGTATTTAGTTTCTTAAAACCGAAATTAAGTTGAAAGAAATTATGGAATCAAAATTCACAATTGTAATTTGTTAATCCCATCAACAAATCATGTTAGAAAGAATTTTGGATAAACATTTGTTCTGATACAACTATAGGTTTTGCTACATACATGATATGTGGAATTTTAAAATTTTTCATGCAACTCAATTTGAATTCTAAGAATCATGTGTATAAAATTTGAATCTAACAAAGTTGTGAATTTTGTACCTTACTTGATATCGTAACCAAACGCGTCGACTTCCCTTGTGTAGAGGTTGCTCACGTCTTCACGAAACAACTGCAATGATGTCGGATCTCGTCTCGTCTCACGAAAGCTTTCCAAGCGTGAAGCTTCTATCACGTGCACTCTTTGACGAGTAAAAATAAAATTGCTAGAACTTCTATAAAACAAAAATTCTAAATCTCCTTTATCTCACCACATGAGAGAGATCATAATTTTCTATTAAATTGGATTTACTTTTCCTTTATTTTTCTCCCTTTTTTACTCACGTACAGAGAGGAGAGACCCTTTTTTTTTTTTCTCAACCTTTTCATGTAGCACACTCAAAAAGAGAGAAAACCCCAGGATGCACTGATGCACTATCTATATTCATAAAGCATCAAAATAATAAAGGGAATTTAATGGATGATTCATGAAGGAGTTTAATTGCGCAAGAATGAAAAAGAATGACATGCACAAATTCAATTGCTTATCAATTCTCATGCACACATTAATCATCTTATTTGTGAGAGAGTGGGTGACTGGATATTTATTGTTCAAGAGTTATTAAATGTCATTCACTTTTCTCTCCATAAGTGATCTCTTCTAGGCTTGGGCTCACCCTAAGTCCAACAATATCTCATCCATATTTGAGTCTCGCTCAAATTGATCCAATTCAAATTTAATTAATCATTGTCTCACATAATTAATTAATTGTTCTATGCTTCAACTTGTCAAATAGAGTGACCCAATAGAATCTATGTCATGATAAGTAATAAATTAATAAACATTAATTTATTAATGATAATTGGCATCTAGCAATGCATTATGATCACCCGATCAAACACAGACAAATCGTGATCATTTATTCTTTTGTATCGATTCCTTTGTCACGTAATATCATTAATTAATGTCAAGCATAAGAACGTGTCATCTTTAATCATTAATCATTTTCTTAATCTTCAGTGCATAATTATTATTTGTATCATCCCATGATCACAAATGCATGCATAACAATTATCACTGCATCAAGGGGCCCAGAGATATCACTAATCTCATATGAAATGAGACGGACAAATATATCCTATTGACTATCCATAACTTCTAGCATAATTCATGTATATTCGAAAATTATCTTTATAGCACTCAGTTAAAAGCACCTGTTGATAATCGCACAAAATATACATTAATTATCTAGAATCATGATATCTCAGATAATAGAATCAATACTAATTTATGACTTTGTTGATGACACAAACACAATCTCTACAGCAAGTCAAGGTGGGTCATGTCCAATATCACATAACCCGTACATGTATATTTATGTGATTAAACAGATACATCGTATCAATGATCTGTGAAACATGATCACACATTAATCCACATACTAGTCTATATAATCATTCAGTGTTCCATGCTAATGATATAAGACTAGAGACTATTAAGAGTTTTAATAATCAATCATATAGAGTTTCACAATTCAAGTCCTCAAATCAAATAATCTATGAAATATAAAACTCAAGGAACAAAATGGTATAAATCATCCAATGCATAAAACTAAATAAGAGTACCATCACAAATGATTGGTCATCTATGTTACTATACCTACAGAAATTGTATTCAATGAGAAGCTCATCTGAGATGTTGAAACTGTGTGATTTAAGTGCACGTTGGAGCTTAACCATCTCAGTGATGTGCTCCCTTATCTTAGTTTTTCCTTTGTACTTTATAGTGGTACGCTAGATCATGAGTGTACGAATATTTGCCTTTTTACTCATTGCAAATTTTCGTCCATGGCTTTGAGATATTTTTTAGCGCCAAACTGTCGATGAGGTATACAACCTTGGAGTGTTTGATGGGTGATCAACTTCATGATCATAATGCATAATCTGTCACAATCATCTCATTTTTTTATGTTATCAGGTGTTGCCATCTCATTTGTAGCAGCTTACTTAGGCGATCATAATGAAACACACATTAATACTTCATCATCTCGAGAAACAATCTAAGTTTTTATTCACATTTCTTAAATTGGTCCCAGTTAGAGCTGAAATTTGACTTAAATTTTTCATAGCATCTGAAAATTTCAAAACATGAAAATTATTAGATTATGTGTCACGTCTTTATTCTCAATTATAATTTTAGTCTATTTAAAGGCATTGAAAGCTCTACATTCTCCATTAATTTCATAATTAAACCAAAAATACTGGCCATCATGACGCATCTCAGATTGAATCAATACTCTTCGATATTTCAGTGTTATGTACAAAGTATTCTCAAATTAACCTTTTTGACTTTCTGTCTTTGGACTAGATTGACATATCCCCGTAGTAATGACCAGATCAGTCAAGCGGTATAGGTGGGTCACATATGGACATGGTGCATAAAGCCCCAAATACTTTTGTTAGAAAACATTAGTACATAATGTGTCACCATTTTTCTTTATACACCTTTTTTATATACTCAAAGACTTCTGTAAATGTTAATCATCCTTTGGGAGAAGTCAACAAAGTTTTGTTGTTAGCTCGTCAATTTCAAACTTGTCATGGGTCATTTTGCACATACTTTACAAAATATGTTCATTAGTGAACATTAATGTCTAGCAAAATGATGCATCTAACCATAATTGCTTTTAAATAGATTTAAAATTATGACAAAAAATCTATATTAGGACGTGTCGTAGAATCTATTCGTCCTATGTACATATAGTAACTAGTAGTAACTTCAATTAGAAGAGACTAATTTTTAATAGTTAACTTTATATAAAATTTTAAGCAATAGACTTTATAAAATCTTTTGTAATTTTTTTACATAATTTTATTTATAATTTACTAAATAGTATTTAAAAAATTACTAAATAAATTTATACTGAGTTCATACTTAATTAGAATCTTTTTAAAATTTAGTATTTTTACCTTGCCTTTATTAGCGTTAAATACTAACTATAAATAATAGCTAAATTTTATAACTAATTAAAATAATTATAATATTACTTACTTTACAAGTAAATATAATAATAGTAATATATTTCTTAAATTATAATTAATTACAACTACTCTCACTCCTAAGGTCCATAATTGATAATAATTTTGGATTTGGTCAATTGCACATCTAGAAATAAAAATACCAAAATTGACAAAAAAAATATGTACTCATTGCAGGCCGTAATAAGGCTCTTGGGAGCCGCAATAAGGGAAGTTCAGCCATATCCCAGCCAATTGTGCACAATCTGTACTAATTGTGGCTCACAATGGTGTTATTGCGGCCCGCAACAAGTGCAGTTCAATTTTCTTTCCATTGCGGCACGCAACAACCTTCTTGCGACTCGTAATGGAACCTATCAAATCAAGGTTTCGTGCATTTTATTGCACACTAATTTCTATCAGTTTAAGTTTTGTGCATTTATTTGCACAATAATCCCTATAAATTCAAGTTTTGTTCAAATTTGTTTAATTATTTCTCTGTTTCGAATTTTAAACGCTTAATTTATTGCATAAATTCGAAAACCCTTTATTTGCAAAACTTAATTATTCAAAAAAAAAAACAAATGAACTAAAGTTTTGAATAGTACCTTTTCAAAATTGCATAAAAGACAAGTGATTTGACAAAATCTAAAATTTTAAATAAAAAGAATGCAAAAATAATTAAGGCAAATACTAAAATCTAATGAAAGCCTTTTGCAACAATTAAATTTGATATAATTCTTTGAATTAATTAAGGTCCATAACCCTAAAGTACCATATCCCTTAAATCTCACACATAGATGACTCTGACATCATTTGTTGGTCCAATTCTATTAAGAAGAGCCAAATACAAAACATGTCCTAATTTAAAAAATTGCAATTATCCCTATGTGCACGATCTAAGATAATAAAATATAGCGAAAGTGAATTTAATTACTTTTCATCCTTCTCGTGTCTTGATTGTCATTCAAACAATATCACTAGATGAGCTCTAAGCTTTTCCTTGGGTTGAATGCCTTCCTCTTCATGATCTATCGCTAATGAGTCTTTCCAAGGTGATAGAGATGTTCTTCTTTTCCTCTAAACTCACGAATGAAGTCTATGATATTTGTCTTTAATGAAGAGATCAAAATATAATTCTAAGTACATCACATGCAACCTAACACCATTTGTATATCTCGAGGACTCAATGCTTAAATGCTAGTGCTAAGGTATATTGGAGAGATTTCGTAATTAATGAGAAAGATTATGACCAATATTTCATGTCAATATTCTCTCTCAAAAATTTTCCAAACCGTTTGTACAGTTGCACACAAGATATGATATAACTTTAATTTGTGCCAAGTCATGGAAGTATAAATCAGAACAGACAAGTTGATTGCTGTCTCGCTTCTTCTGAAACCTTCCATTTTGGCTCGAAATGGATTCATTGCATCCCTCGATAATGTTTACCATATGTATTGTGGCTCGCAATGGAGCCTGAAATGAAGTGCAATTTTCTGCATTATTTTTCTCTCTTCATAGCAGCCCGCAAGTATTAATTAAATTAATTATAGTTGATCCATCAATAAGTATAATTAATTCTTTTTAATTTTATATGTCTTTGTATCTAAAATTTAATACAAGCATATATATCGATACACTAGGTAGAAATTGATTGCTATTTTCTCGAGTTAATATTTACTAATTACCAAGTGATGAGAAGAGTATGCAACAAATAAAAATATGACAAGTTTTCTCTAAAAAATAGTTAGCAGTGGAAGTGTTAATCAATATGCGTTACTTTATTAACTTATCTATTAAACAGAAAGGAGGGAGAGTAAAGAGTAGGAAAATGATGCAAAGTTGGGTCCCACAAGGGCATTTCGTAAAAAAATTTGAAAAGAGATATTTTGTTTGATGTTTTTGGAACGAATGATAGTTTACAAAATTTCTCAAATAGAAAGGAGGCGAGAGACAATTATTTTTTTCTTTTTTTGTACGCGAGCGGCATACCAAAGTATACGAGAATTGAAAGTCTAAAATTGAGCGGTTGTGATTGAAATAAATGAAAATCTCACGCTGTATTAACTGAGAGGTGAATAGAGGTTTGAAGTCAAAAACTCAATTTTCTTTTATTAGTAGTAAGGATAATACTTTGTGTAAATGTCAAATTGTAATAATTACTCTTATATTTTTCTAATAAAAAAATATTTAAATGGATATTAACAATTATGAAAATACGTAACAGAACATCGATCATCTTTTGTTTTTGAAGAAATAACAACCATCTTCTTAGTCAAAAGGATATGTTGGAATAACTCCTCCATCTTTTTTATAAAATAAAGGACAAGTTTCGAAATTTTTAATCTTAGTAACATTAGATCTAAACATTTTATATATTATCAAGTATTAACAATTTCTGACAAGCATATATACAAATACAGCTGAAATACAAGTAAAATGTGCAAATTAAAGATGCAGCAGTGCAGCCTCCTCTTAATTAAAAATATAATTGTTGTACAATTAACTAATTAAGGCCATGAGACTACCTACCTCGAGAAAATGCAACAACCAATTATGGGATTTAGAGCATATATAGAGACAGACATATAATTTGAAATATAGAAACGCCACGTAATCATGGACTGTTGAAGCAGCTGGTTTCGGCATTTAGTTCCTCGTCTGAAACTCTTTGTTCCTGTTTGTAAATATTAAAATTGAGACGGCAAATTTAATAAATAAAATTTGAATTAAATATTAATACAATTAATATATTAAATATTATTTTAAATATTATATTAAATAATATGTAAAATATGTCCTATAAATGTAATTAATTGAAAAAATAAACATATTGCATATTTTGCTTGATCTGCCAGCAGCAGCCGCTTCTGAGACATTTTGACCACATAAATGAGGAAGAAATTAACCTCCTACGACAGCAACTCCACTTTCCGGAACCGGATCTCCTGCTCGTAAATCTCTGCTTGCTTTTCTGCTTGTTTCGATCTGGACCGTTCAAAACTCATCTAACGGCCAAAACATCTGCCTCCTGAATCAAATCACAGCCGTCCGTGACGATCGAGCGGTCGGATCGAAAATAAACAGAAAAGCAAGCAGGGATTTACGAGCAGCAGATTCGGACCCCCAATTTCCCTGTAAAGCACTTTTAATTCCCCTGCTTAGATTTATGTGTTTCATTCGTTTATTTGTCACAAAGAAACAAAAGTGCAATTAATATGATGATTTACAAAATCAGCACAAGGCTGTGGTACAAAATAATAACGAAAACGGATATAGATTATAGATATCCTATATTAATTAAATACAGTCAAAGGGGAAACATGTGGGTCCCGCTTATTTAAATTACTTTTGCATTTGTCGTACATCATACATTCATACCTGCCATGGAGAGAAAGCATCCACCTTGCAATAAAAAAATTAAAAAAAGCATCCACCTTCACTCCCTTACATTGGACAGTCCATTCATCACTCCATCTTTCATTGGATGGCCGGAAATTGGAAAAAATAAAGCAATGAATTTTTCCTTTTTCCTACTGATGATAGGGATGTAAAAGAGATGGATCACATCGGCATCCAAATATTTTTTACAGATACGGATAATCTAGTGTTTGACAATTTGCTATTGACAACGATATATTATTTCGGAGTAGGGTGTCAGTGAATTGGTTTCGGTTCATTTTCAGTTCAATTTGCTTATGAGAAGGAGTTGAAGTTCATGATTAAATCAAGCTCATAATTATTTACTAATATTCAGTCCATGTTCAGTTCATAATTATAACGTTATAACGTCAGAATGCTGAAATGTTCAAAATAAATTTTAAAATAGAAATTGAATCAATAAAATTTCAAAACATCAAGAATATATATTAAATATCAGTTAAGTTGATAACCATAAACTTTATTTGATCAAAAACATATTTTGAATTAGTAACAAAACAATCAACTCAAATTTCTAGAGAGTTGGCGTTATAACGTCAAATTAGGTGTTATAACGCCAAGATAAGTCAAGTGCCAAAAATGACTAAGTACAGGAAATTTTCTGAAGGAATTTGGTATAACGTTATAACGCTAAACTTGGCGTTATAACGCCAGACAAATCCCAACGGTCAAATTGTACTTTCCTGACACAAGATAGCGTTATAACGCTATGTTTTGTACATAGCATAGCGTTATAACTATAAGTAAAAGTGGTACTATCAAGATCCAACGGTAACATTCTTTGTCCTGACCCAATATAGCGTTATATGTGGCGCAGGAATGCTTTTGGCCAGAATTGTACCCTATATATACATCTTCTCCAACAATGGTTCCTGCTGATAATTCTATTCATTCAACATCATTTTAATAGATCCGACAAATTTGAATAAGGGAATGAGAAAACATAAAAGAATAGTTATGGAGATGGATAAAATGGATGGGCGTGTTCCAGTGCGCTTGGATGATGGCCAAACTAGACATTCAAGAAAAATATCAAATCAAGGAGGTAATATAACTCACATTTATACCCTAAGTAATGTATGCGCTTGGATGATGTGCATATAGATATTTGTTGTAATTTTTTATAGGAGCATCTACATCATGTCGTCGTTAAGATGAAATTAAGTTTTTAAGTAATGTACTTAAGTAATGTATGTGGATTTTAAGTAATGTACTTAAGTTTTTGGACTTTATTTTTTTAGACGTGTTTATGTATATGGATTTTAAGTAATGTATGTGGATTTTTTAATAGAAACACTGAGCAAGCATAGAGTCCAATAAAACTACAATAACACTACAATATAAAGTCCAAAAAAAAATAGAAACTAAAACACTGAAATATAACAAAACTACAATAACAAACATAGAAAGTAAAACACTGAAATATAACTACTATAAAGTCCAATCGGGCAACAACAACTACGCACGACGATGCCTACGAGGACCTGAAGGGCTCCAACGAGATGGAGGAATTCGATCCCGTGGTGGAAGATCTCGTCGTGGTGGTACCTGTGATGTACCAGCTTCATAGTCATGTGGGAAAGGAGGTGGAGTCACCTGTGTAATTTGACTCGTGATCATGTCTAAAAATCTGGCATAATCCCCGCGGGTGAGCATCTCGTCACACAAATTCATGACATCTTCATTGAAGTCCGGCGAACGAGGCTCTTGTGGTACTTGTGGAGGCACATCATCATCCACCGGTATGTCATCAACATTTGTTGGTAATGCAGCTGGAGCAAGCATGTATGGCATAAGATGTGGTTGGTTGAGATCATTTAGATTTCCACGACACATATGCAATGTGATTTTCTCTACTGCACGTGTCCCTGTGCGAAGTACGCACTGAATGCCGTATGTTGCATGTTTGATCTGACGAGCAATCTGAAATAAATGTGGAAGTTAGTTACAAAAGAATTGACATTTTTTTAGGAAGTAAAAAAAATACATACCAATTGGGCAAAACTCTGAACATGCGGGACATATGCATGATCTCTAACATTCACATGATGTTGTGCTATAGTAACGTCCAAGGACCCCAACTCAGCCTGAGGAATGATGGTATGCATGCATTTACTTTGAAACCATCCGTAATAAAAATGTAGCATATTGGAATGAATGGTCGATTTTCGTAAACATGCCTAGCTCCTATGTTGTTCCTGCAAAATTTAAGAACAAGATATAAACATCTTACTTATCCCAATCTATTAGGTAACATTTAGGAGAAAACATACCATAATCCGATGTGGAACTCGTGACGTTGACCCCAATCTATCAGCCAACTAGATGCAGAATGAGCACATCTATGTAAGTTCTGATGTAAATCCCATGCCTCGGGTGCTGGGGGAGGGACGACCTGATACAGCCCGAACTAGCGCATGACTCTATTTGGATAGTGATACTCTACCATCCAAAATAAAATCAAAGGTACATGGCAGAGCCAAACAACACTGTTAGCCATAACTCGAGGGGGTGCCAAATCTAGGAACTGGATGTATGGCATCCAATTCACAAACTCTTCATCTAGCCTTTGAAATTGATCTCGATAGCTTGCGACACTACCCCGAGGATTATAAAAAAACAATGTCTTGTGTCATCCCATATGCATGTCGGGAGCTCAAATCAAGATCACCGAAAGGTGGTGGCTCCACAGTAGGTTTGGGCCGCCCAACAGTAAAATAAGTCCAAGACAACATTTGCAACCATAACATCGGGTCACAAATAGATTTGGTTTTAAGTAAACACCCTCGACATAACACCCGATACAGAAATGCAAGAACAGTTCCATCCTAATTGTAAGTAGGGACATTTACCAAGTTACCCAAAAACTGAAGGTACTTGGCAGGTACCGAGTCTCCCGACTGATCTGGAAATAAAATACTCCCAAACAAATCCATGTAGTAAAAACGAGTGTATCTCTTAATTTCGACCTCAGTCGGATTATTGGACAATGGTGTCACATTTGTCTCAACTAGGCAATGTATATGTGGTACCTACAGTATATTTAGGACAAACAATTACTACATACTTGTGCATGTTTGAAACAAAAAATACATATCAAGGAAGTGTGTCATACCTGGAGAATGTGACGTCCGACTCTACAGTTTCAGCATTGTCTTGCCTTCTAATTCTCCAAGGCTCAGCTTCAGGATTATCCCAGTCATAAGCAGGATCAATGTCCAACAAGTTCTCAATTTCAGCACTCCAATCATCATCAGAAATGCCTGTAACTGGCATTCCTTGGATGGGCAATCCCCATATACAACTCACGTCTTGTAATCACCGTCATCTCGCCAATTGGAAGATGAAAAGTATGCGTCTCTGGTCGCCACCTCTCTACCAAAGCAGTAATCAATGCTCTGTCAATACGGGTGGTGGAATCTGCGAACTGAGCGACTTGATATAGTCCCAATCTTTTAAGAGCCGGCTCACAAAACTCACTATATGGAACTCTAACTTTGTGCGACCCAATCATCCTGAATGTGAAATATTACTCTGCACCAAAATTATATTAGTGTTACAATATTAATATAAAAGATGCATAAAAACATAGAAAATTTAATTTAAAAGCAAAAGTTACAAACTTACAGTTCGCGTGATTTGTGAAGTACGATGAGCTTGACGTGGCAAGTGTAATACGTCTGGGGCTTCCATTTGAAATACTTCTGGATTACTCATTTTCTAGAAAATTCAACATAAATTTAAATCAAATTGCTATTAATAATTCACAACTAATTATTACTTACTTTCTTATTTGGCCTATTTGAATAATTAACAAGTAAATTTAATAATTTGACCTATTTATAATTTGTAACTAATTTGTACAAATAATTTAATTATTGGGTCATGACTAATTTAAGAACAAATTTACAAATTAACAACAAAATTAAGAACTAATTATAATTTGTATCAAACAAATCTATTATTATTTTGCACAAATAATTTAATTTAGTTCTACATGGCTAATTTGGTCATGATAATCATGGTTCACATTTCTACTATTAATTTCAAAACTTAAAATTGAAAGAAAATAATAACTAACCTCAAGATGTAGATGAATAGAAATGTTTGATTAGCTCTGAAGAGTAAATTGACGTTTACGGATTGTAAATTGGATTAGTATGGAGGGAGATCTAAAAATTGGAGGTTGATTCGGCCATGGAGGTGAGAGCTGCGCTGGGGAGATCTATGGGGAGAAGAGAGCCACACGGGGTATTTATTACCGTGTAACATGCTCCACACGATAGAAGCTTCACCGTGTGGCTTTATTTAGATGCTCCACAGTACGGTAGATGCATTGCCGTGTGGATTTATTTAGACGGTCCACACGGTAGAGCTCCTACCGTGTTGCTTTATTTAGGCGCTCCATGAGATCTTCTGTGCCTTATTTGATAAATCTCCAGCACGGTAGAGGAAATTTCGTGTGGTAGGATACACGGTAAACCTAATTTCGTGTGGTTTCTCAACACGATAAAGTTCCTACCATTTTGGCTATTGAGACCCTCTGACTTGGCTACTTTTTACAATTCTTTACCAAATTACCAAAAAAAAAAAATTCTGCTGCTGCCCTGCATAGTTGTATGTAAAATCACTTGCAATAATCAAATAATCAACATGACACTTGAGAACTCTTAGCATGACACGCTTGCATACCCATGCACCCATTTCTAATTTATTGCATCCAATATCACACCGCACTATCTCGTCCATGTAATTTTTTTGGACCTAATCCCTCCATGTTAGCAATCAACTTCCAAAATATATTTAATATTATTATTGTTTCTCATATCTTGTTTTTTTGTCCGAAGAACATACGCGTGAGAATCCTACAGTGAGCCTTGACAGAGTAAAAGCTGCCAAATATCCGATTCAGAAATATTTTTATCTAATTCTGTCAAGTGGTTCTTTCATGTATCCGATTCAGAAATAATTTTTTTCCTTTCACTTGTTATTGTTATTTTTTGAAGTGGCAATAAAAATCCGATTACATGAACATAATAATAAAAAAAAATTACAGGACAAATTAAGATTAAAATGAACGATATAAGTAAACAAACATATAAGAAAAGGGGAGACACCAAAATGGAAGTTGCAGAACCCAAACAAGAGAATAAAACAGTGAATCTTTCAACCATTTATAATAATTCATGTAGCATATATATGTTTGCTTCCTATATATACAGTGTACAGATTAGCTTCATGTCCTTTGTCTTCCTTTCACAAAGCCTTCTAAATTATACACAATTTGCATGATCATGATGGGATCCAAGGCATGTAGGGGTGCATGCATGCTGATATCATACAGGTCCATAAATTTAATATAGTTCAAAGCAGTGGTGGATTCACCTTAAGACAAGCTTGGACAAGTGTCCGGGTTTGATTTTCAAAAAATGTCAAATTTAGTGTATTTTTTGTTATTTTTTGTAGTGAAAAATAAACTTTTAATGATATTTCAGTGTGTTTTAGTGTATTTGCATTCGGACTTGATCTCAAACTCAATGGCCGAACTTAATTGTGTCCGAACTTAACTGGATCCGCCACTGATTCGAAGTACTTTCTTTACACATTACAATATATCATTGTCTAATATTTTGGCACTGTTCATGAATGAACAGTGCCGTTTCTCTCTATTTTTTTTGCTCTTGCCGCGTGTGTTCTGGAAAAAAAATTTCAAATTGTGTGCTCTAGAAAAAAATTTCAAACATGACCATGTCTCCGAATTTTTTTCCATAAATGACCATATAAAATAATTTTCTTAAGAATAACCATAATTTCGAACCCTCCTGGAAAAACCTGTGCATCTATGTAGTAATTATATTTTGCATGACGCATGATGCAAGATGCATGACACATGAGTTATGTCGCATGACGTGACGCTGCAAGTCGCATGACGTTAGAGGAATGACGCACGATGCATGACGTATGGCGCAAGACACATAACACATGATGCATGATGCAAGACGTCAGACGCATGACTCATGGCGCATGGCACATGGCGCATGACGCATGGCGCATGGCGCATGACGCATGACGCATGACGCATGACGCATGACGCATGACGCATGACGCATGACGCATGACGCATGACGCATGACGCATGACGCATGACGCATGACGCATGACGCATGACGCATGACGCATGACGCATGACGCATGACGCATGACGCATGACGCATGACGCATGACGCATGACGCATGATGCATGATGCATGACGCAAGCCGCATGAGGCAAGACGCATGATGCATGACGCACGACGCACAACGCATGACGTGTGCATCGTTATTCTAACGTCATACGACAATAAAACAACAACATGCAGTGAACGCATATCACATAAGACATGACGTATAACACATGGCGCACGACGCACGACGCACAATGCATGACGCATGACACATGACGCTGCAAGTCACAAGACGTTAAAGGAATGACACATGACGTATGACGCATGACGCTAGACGCAAGACGCAAGACACACGACTCACGACACAAGCCGCAAGACGCATGACGCATTATGCATGATGCATGATGCATGACGCATGACACATAACGCATGACACATGACGACATGACGCATGACGCGTGCCGCAAGACACAAGACGCATGATGCATGACACTTGGCGCATTACGCATGACACATAACGCATAACGCATGAGGATAAAACATGACACATGAGGCAAGACACATGACGCATGACGCATGTCGCATGACGCATGCTGCATGACACATGACACATAATCTATGATGCGCGACGTGAGACGCACGACGTACAACACAGATCGCATGTCGCACGACCCATGGCGATTGACGCATACCTCATGAATGAAGAGTGTTTTAGTTTTTAAGAATCTCATGTCTCATCGACTGTCATCGTTCATAGCTTTTCAGTTTTTTTCTGTCTTTTTTTTAATATTAATTCAATAGTTTGTTATAATTTTATTATTGTAACACGAAAGTTCAAAATTTCATGTTTTTTGAGCGGAGCGCGAAGACGTATATCCAGTGACATACTCATTGCTAGTGGCTCTACATCTACATCTATTCAAAATCAAATCAGAAATTGACAGCGCATAGAAAAGGTTGGAAGTATAAATGCAATAGGTCTCAACCGCTCAAAGCCAAAGCCATCAAAATAGACCGACCAAAGGCAAACGAAAGCTGTATTAAAAGACGCAAAATGGAAAGTAGCAATTTTAAATAAGAAAGCATGTATTTTTTTCTCATCTGGTATTAAAAGAAACAAAACAGAAAGTAATGCAATTTTAAATGAAGAAAGCATGTATTTTTTTTTCTTTTTTTTTCTTTTAATTTGACAACTTGACTTCCGTGCTTTAATGGGTGTTAGTTGTAACTTGGAATTGGTGCGATATATAGGCGGGTTCAAAGGAAAAAAAGGTTTTGTTGAGTTCGTATTATTTTAGAGGTTGATATTTATTGTTTAAATCGTGTTCATTATGAAACTAATGATCTTTTTACTGTCAAAATAGTACCTGATTTTAAAACCTCTAAAATGATCAACTTTGTGGTATAGGAATTTTCTGAGAGAAGAAACTCACCTCCTAGTTTCTATTTTTTTTTTTTTTTGGTGAATACACATGAGATGCGTGTATTTGATGCATGGTCCGATATTAAAATGTATTTATTTTTTAGATAAAAATGGTGCTGAGAGCCATTCAGCTTTAAATATTTATCAAGAAGTATATTGACATAATGTCCGATTTCGAACAGGTGAACTTTCACATAAAATATAGGCATAGGCATTCACATATATTATTCAAAAATGTCAAATTTACGTATTTTCCTCTATATTTGAGTATTACGCATTTCTCCTTCTAAACTTCAAAGATTCACAAAATTACTCATTTAATTGTCTATGCATTAAAACTATTTTTTATTGCGTAGAATACCCCTACCCTTAATTCAAAGTGCAAATAAATGTTGTCTTTACGGAAAATATCAATATGATATTTTGATTGATTTTCGAGAGCAAACTGTTGATTTCTTTACTTCTGGTACATACACAATAATATACCTAAATAGCATCGTGTATATGTGAAGACAAAAAAATGAATAATTTGTCCTAAAATATCGGTCAAATATAAGACTGAAAATTTTCATTAAACAAACTACATTTATTTAAACTTTTAGTTTAGAGTAAAAGTACTTCAAACATTTAAAATAAGATCTAATATAAAAAAAATAAAATAAAAAGTAATTTTGTGGGTTTTTGAAATTTAAAAAGAGAAATGCGTAATTAGAGGGTTAACTATGTAATTTTGAAGCTTTTGAGATATGTATATCTGAAATCCTGCCTAAAATATATTTTGTCACTACATTAAAAACTGATTCACCGTATAAAATGTATTGATAAATTTTCTTAAGAAGTAGGCAACTCTAAAAATTCACTCTCAATAATTCATGTGTTAATTAATTGTTCTAGAGTATTAATTAGTTCTAGGAAATATGAACTCAGTCTCGTATAAGTGTCATGCTTGTAATTATGTAAAACACTCTACCAAATAGTCCAACTTAATTTATCACTTAACAAAGAAATATTTTAATGTAAATGCTTTACTGTTTGCTTAGAGAATTCAATTAATTAATTTAGGTAAGCATGCACTAATTATTGGAATTTCTCTTGTACCCTTATACGCTGGATTAGTACTGCCTTTAGGTTTGCTTTATGTACTAACACCACCATAGAGCCACTATGTTTAATTCTGCACTAAAAGATGACAAACATACAGAGCCACTAACATCCTTATAAAGTTATAATTAAGTAATACAAAATTTAGCTAGAAACGAGATGATGAAAACAATTAATATATGGTGCATATATATATATATATACCTCTCCACCTTAATTAATAGCTTATGCAAGCATGCATGTGGAACCATCTCTTTCACATTTTTCTTATTTGGAGAACATTCCCTTGTCCTTTCTTTCAAAGTTCCCAACCACTAAACTAAAAAATAAAGTGTAATCACCAGGATTTTTCATTGCCATAACTGTGTGTTAGTCTTCTGACATGAGTTTTGTTATGATATTTTTCTTGTAAATTTTGTTAATTATGATGTTTCTCATCTTTATCGCTATATTATGTTTTTTTTTAATTTGCAATCTGAATTACTGACAGATAGAAAACAATAATTCACAAAAATATTAATGCAACTTATTTTCATATATGATTTCTAAAGAAGGAAACATTATTTTAAAGTATCCTTAAAAGATATTTAAAAACTAAAAATTTATAACATTCCTCTTAATGTATCACCCGGTAGATAATTGAATTAACTCAATGAAATTATGTTCCTTTAAACAATACTAGTAAGTGACCCACACGTTGTTGTGGGAGTTAAATTTTTTGTAGAAATAAATATGTAATTATAGAAGAATATTAGTATTGAAGTATAAATAAATTTCTTACAATGTGAGAGATTCATATTGAACGTGAAGAGTGAGATTAAACAAGAGAAATATTACAAAAAAATGAATATTCCAAACAGGTTAACAACTGCAAAATGCTTACCAATTAGAAGTTACAAAATAGCTAGAAGTTATAAATAATAGAAGTTACAACGGATATATAATTATATAAAATAGAAGTTACAAAATATTTTCAAATTAATTAATACTACTGGGGCCTGGGAGCATTCACTCTGATTTAAATTTTCATGTTTTTAGACGCCAATAAATATAATATTTAACACATTATGTAAGTATTCATGAGTATAAATGAACATGAGTTTATATTATGTATGAAATGTATAGCAAACCCGTCTAAACCCGTGCCCGTGTAGACCCGTGCCCGACCCGTCCCAGGACCCGCCCGTGCCCGACCCGTGGACCCGCCCGACCCGACCCGTGGACCCGCGCCCCAGACCCGTGCTACCTGACCTGCCCGACCCGTGACAACCCCTTTCACCTTTATTTCACCTTTTGTCAAATCAAATTAAAAAAAATTCGAAAAAATAAAAATATATATAAAAATATTGTACAGAAATTATTTTTTTTAAAAAATTCAAATTTACACCCCTATTAACCTATTTTACCTTTTGTCACCTTTATTTCACCTTTTGTCAAATCAAATTCAAAAATTCAAAAAAATTCAAAAAAATTCGAAAATAATAAAAAAATATATAAAAATAATGTGCAGAAATTATTTAAAAAAAAATTCAAATTTACACCCCTATTAACCTATTTTACCTTTTGTCACCCTTATTTCACCTTTTGTCAAATCAAATTCAAAAATTCAAAAAAAATTCGAAAATAATAAAAAATATATAAAAATATTATGCAGAAATTATTTTAAAAAAAATTCAAATTTACACCCTTATTAACCTATTTTACCTTTTGTCACCTTTATTTCACCTTTTGTCAAATCAAATTAAAAAAAAAAAAAATTCGAAAAAAAATATTATAATAATATGCAGAAATTTTTTTTAAAAAATTCAAATTCTCATCCCCCCTCTATAAATACACCTTTACCCTCTCACATTCTTCACAAATCAATTCTCATTCTCTCTCATTTCTCAAATTCTCAAATCAATTCTCAATTCTCATTGCTCTCAAAATTTTAATTTATAAATTTTATAAGTTATTAAGTTAAATACATTTAGATATAAATAAGTAATCTTAGATATTTAGTTAATTTACATTTATTCGGTTCGGTGTCAAAAAGAAACGAAATCTCGACATTCTTTCGTGCAACTTCTACATTATTCAAATGTAGATAAGATTTAATGTAGATTTCTATGCTTCAATTTTTGCATTTCTTATTTTTAACTTATCTTTTATTTCTGCATTATTCTTTTCGTAATTTTTATCTTTTTATTAAATGGCTGGAAAATTCCGCCTACTTGTTTAATTTTTTTTTATATTGGCACTGGTCATTACCAGAGCTTTTTATTTTTTTATTACATGGCTGGAAGAAATTCCGCCTACTTGTTTAATTTTCTTATGTTGGCACTGGTCATTACCAGAGCTTTTTATTTTTTTATTACATGGCTGGAAGAAATTTCGCCTACTTGTTTAATTTTTTTATGTTGGCACTGGTCATTACCAGAGCTTTTTATTTTTTTATTACATGGCTGGAAGAAATTCCGCCTACTTGTTTAATTTTTTTATGTTGGCACTGGTCATTACCAGAGCTTTTTATTTTTTTATTACATGGCTGGAAGAAATTCCGCCTACTTGTTTTATTTTTTCATATTGGCACTGGTCATTACCAGAGCTTTTATTTTTTTATTACATGGCTGGAAGAAATTCCGCCTACTTGTTTAATTTTTTTATGTTGGCACTGGTCATTACCAGAGATTTTTATTTTTTATTACATGGTTGGAAGAAATTCCGCATATATTTTTACTTTTTTATTTCATAGTTGTTTATATTCATAGTTATTTTTTGTTATTTTTTTATGGCATCTCCTCCTAACTATGTTGACAAGCTCGCACATAGGATTAGTGTTGAATTTTTTGGCGAGGAGCCCGTCGCACAATATGCAAACACTAACCCTCAAACACATCCTGAGTATTATTATCAACAAAATCCAAGCATGAACCCACCTCCACGACATGCAAACCTCCTGTTATACCCTAATCATCCCTACGCATCACAAGAGACCGTTCCACAGACTCAACTCCCTTCGTTCACACCAATGACTGAACCTACAGAACCTGAAATGCCAACAAGAAATATGAACTCGTCTGTCGACGAAATTGTCCCCCCATCATCAGAGGCATCACTAGATATCCAAGAAGCGCAAGTATAGCAGTCACAGAAGAAGAAGAGGAAAACAACCGCGCCCAAATACGATGCAGAATGGTGGCGTTACTACGAAACAACAAAGGATGCAAGCGAAACTGTTTCGACTTTACGGTGCAAGGTAAAAGGATGTGCAGGTTATATTACTTACAAAAAGTCTAGTGGTTTAAGTTCATTCAAAAAGCATGCTGACAAGCATTCTGAAAAAGGTGAGGAACCACAGGAACTACCTGACCAACGGTTAGTGCAAAGCAATATTAACCCAGACGGTTCAAGAACCTTGGCCAAATATGATGAAAAAAGAATGTTAAGTGAATTTGCCAGATACATTGCCCATAAAGAACAACCAATTAGTATGGGTTGTTGTCCTAGTTTTGCCAGATTAATGATAAAAGGTTGTGGCCAAGTAATGTACAAGAAATTTCACCACCACAAAATGGTGGAAGAAATCAAGAAACAGTACTTAGAAACCAAAAATGAAATGTTAGCCATTTTTTGTTACGCCAACTATAATGTATCAATCACATCTGACTGTTGAAGCGCAGGTAAGCATGGTTTAGGATATTTTTGTATTACAGCACATTATATTGATGAAAAATGGCTTTTGCATAAACGAGTTCTATGTTTTCGTAACTTCGATTTTCCGCACACCGCACACGCTATTTACCAAGCCATAATTAATGTTTTGCATGAATATAATTTAAAAAGGGATTTAGAAAACAAGATTTTTTCAATTTCTTTTGACAATGCTAGCAATAATATAAAATCTATTGATTATTTTATACATGCATTAAACCCCATAATGGATGGGAGATTATTTCATCAAAAATTTGCATGTCATATTCTAAATCTTACCGTTAAAGATGGACTGAAAACTGAAGGTATAAAAGTGTTAATTTACAAATTCAAAGATGGACTGCATCACATTTATTCAAATAATATTAGAAAACAAGAATTTCATGCATTATGTTCACGTTTGGGTTTGGGTAAGTTGATGGTTCCATGGGATGTTGATACTCGTTGGAACTCCACATATAGAATGTTCCTTCGTTGTTTTCCGTATAAGCACGCAATAAATGAAATGTTACGCAACTCAACCGATGGGATACAACTGATGCTCACCGTGGGAGAAATGGGACCGATTGGAGAAATTGAAGGACTTTCTCCAGGTTTTTTTCAATGCCACCATCAAACTTTCATGCTCGTACATACCATCAGCACACGAGTTACTTCACCATTTGTACACCATCACAAAGGTACATAATCTCATTCTCGACCTATATCTATTTAAACTATTTTGTAAATAATCATCATTTTTTGCATTAATCTCTTGATCTCTTCATCATCTTGTAACTCTTTTTTCAATTCTCATAGGTCTATCGTCAACTTGAAAATGCAGAGGAGCTTGATCGTAATTTAACTCCTATCGTGGATGCAATGAAGGAGAAGTTTCTCAAATACTGGGAGGAAGTACCTCCTATCACCATTGTCGCGAATTGTCTTCATCCGGCCTTCAAGAAGAAGTACACCATAAGATTGCTTCAGAGGTATAAGCAAAATCTGAACTTATCATATGATACAGCGGAAGCCGAAGTAAATGCTTTATTCGACACTATGTTCGACATTTACAATGCTCGACATATCTCAAGTACGACTACTACGACACCTCGCACACGGAGGTATGAATGCAATATATTTAATTATTTACTAAATTTTGAACTCACAGTATACCATATTACCTAATACTTATTAATTAGAGTTATTTTTTATTACAAATAGAAACAACACTTCGGGCTTGCTTAGCGAGCTACGAGATGATGAACCTCAAATGCTCAACACCAATGAATTGTTGAGCTACTGTTTAGGAAGCCTTGAAGACGACGACATCGACATCCTGGACTGGTGGAAGCGACATTCCGGTGCATATCCAGTGTTGGCAGCAATGGCGCGCGATGTTTATGCAGTGCCGGTGTCAACCGTACCTGCTGAATCATGTTTCAGTTCAGCAGGTAGAATTTTGATCGACAAACGCACCAGGTTGGGTGTAAGACGTTTCGAGCAACTTGTGTGTATAAAAGATTGGATTGATGACGAAGAGCGGAATCAACACGGTCCCAGTCCTGATGGACTCACATCTCCTGTAACTAAAGAAAGTAGTAATATGCCAAGAACTAACGCTGGCGATGATTCTGACACTCCGCTGAATGCATAAGACGATGATTTGTGGTATTTGAGCAATGATTTCATGCGTGCTTTATAGTATGTTTTTATTTTATTAATTTTGAAGCATTTTATTTTCATCACATTTTTTGGAAGAATACTAACAAAAAAAAAGTTAGAACTCCGCCTATGTGACTACACGTAGCCGGTCCCAAGCCCGGAATAAAGGAGGAGGGTAACTTTTAAAATTTTCAATTATTCGAAAATTTCAAAATATTATTTCATAATTTTTTGACATTTGTTCATAGTTTGCAATTGTTCAGATTTTTTTGGAGTTTATAGTTTTTTGTTCGAAATTATTTGAATATTATTAGTTTTTATAGATAATTATAAATAAAAATGTCATAATTATAAAATATTTTACCAAAATAGTTCATAAAATTATTTCATTATTTTTATACATTTTTTTCGGATTTTTTGGAATTTTTTCGGATTTTTATGAAGTTGTATCATTTTCCCTGAATTATTTGAATATTATTAGATTTTAAAGATAATTATAAATAAAAATGTCATAATTATAAAATATTTTACCAAAATAGTTCATACAATTATTTAATAATTTTTATACATTTTTTTTATTTATTGTAATTTTTTTGGATTTTTTTAAAGTTGTATCATTTTCCCTAAATTATTTGAATATTATTCGATTTTAAAGATAATTATAAATAAAAATGACATAATTATAAAATATTTTATCAAAATAGTTCATACAATTATTTCATAATTTTTATACATTTTTTCGATTTTTTTGAATTTTTTTCGGATTTTTTAAAGTTGTATCATTTTTCGTAAATTATTTGAATATTATTCGATTTTAAAGATAATTATAAATAAAAAGGACATAATTATAAAATATTTTATGAAATTAGTTCATAATTTTTGCACATTTTTTCGGATTTTTTGGTATTTTTTACGATTTTTTTAAGTCTAAATCACATTTTTCTACATTAAAAAAAAAAAATTGGACGGATCCGACCCGACCCGCGTGGACCCGCGTGGACCCTACCCACTCGGGTTTATCACGGGCCGGATTGGGGGTTTTGGGTTCGGATCCGTGCAAACCCGCCCCGCCGTACCCGTGGATCCGCCGTACCCGTGGATCCGTGGATCCGAACGGTCGGATCCACGGGTACCCGACCCGCCCCGTTTTGAGAACTCTATTATGTACTACGCCTAATTTGTACCAAACTATTGCTCGGATTTGTCGATTTGCAAAACTAAGCTTGAAATTTAACAATCTCTTTGAAGTTTTGTTTAGATTTCAATTCAAGCAAAAAGAAATAGAATATGCAAGGAAGAAGCTCAAGGACATCAAAGCATGAAGCAATCAAGTTATATTATATGCTAGGTTATTTTTATTTAAGCTTTTAACAATTTTGAATCAACAAAATTGAGTCAAAACAAGCAAGATTGAAACTTTAACTACAAAATATTATACAACGTTTCACATCGTTACACAACGAAGTAGTGCAAGATGTGTTGTGTGACGAAGTGAAAATCATAGATAAACACTGCTAGAATTTGATGCAACATTGTATAACATTGCACTTCATTATACAACAAAGTACAAAAGAGCAATCCAGATTGATTGTGTAACGAAGTGTAATTTCCAGATGATTGCTCAGAAAACATCCTACTTCGTTACACAACGAAGTACTTCATTTTGTAACATTGTAGGAAATCTAGCCTATTGTAACGGTCATATTTCAAAATCCCTTACTTCATTGCGCAACGAAGTACTTTGTTTTGTAACAAAGTAAGAAATAAAGTTCAGTGTAGTGGCTATATTGCTGACAAACTCTGCCGTACAATTTTATCTTACAATGTTGTGTAATGTTATAAAATGTTGTACAATAATGTAAAGGAAATTGATCAAAATGCAAGATTTACAAGCTCTATTTAAAAGGAATCCTTCTCCCATCTCGATCATCATTTAATACTCTCAACAAACTCGACTACCTTCATTAAAGAGCTTGAAACCAATCTTGCTAAACTTTTTGCTAAATTCTTGCTAAGACTTAATTTCTTTGATCCAAAATTATTCTAAACTCTTGTGAGAATTAAGAGATTAATTCCATTATCTATTCTCTATTATTGACCTTTATATCACCTTTGTTATTTGGCATTGTCTCTCATCATTTGTGTGTAAGAGGGCAAATTTCAACTTTGTAAAGACAATTGATTGTTAGTGCATCAGCTCTATCTCATTACCATGTCGAGAAATCGAGAGTCACAGAGAGTAGAATTGTCAATATCCGGACTCCGTTAAAGTTCTCGATGTCATTGTGCCTTGATTTGTTTGCACTTTGTAAACTCCATCTTTTACTATACATATTATTTTGATTTAGAAATTGCTCTTGACTGTGAATTGATGGAATTGCTCAAAATTGCTAGAATTGTCAATTAATCACTAATTGTTTTAGAATTGCTTAAATTAGTTATCTTAGAAGGTAATTAAGGTTTAGACTAATTGTTGGATAATATTAACTGACACCAAAGAGCACTTAATGTTGAAAATGATTAATAGATGAAGTGTTCTATTTATGATTTAATTTTATTTTTAAGGTTTAAAATTTTATATGTGATGATTGTTCTTTGAAAGTTTAAAGTCAAAACTATAAGGATTAGAAAGATCAGGTGAAAATTGTTCTTGCTTTAATATTGATTGTCATGAATGTTGCATTAAGGACAGACATGTTTGCTAGATAAGGTCAAGTCGCATATATGTGAAGGTCATGAAAGAATATTTCTGGAATTTTTAGAAAAATAGTTTCTAAGTCCATTGCGACTAAAGAGAATAATTTTTATATATTGGACAAAGGTTCGTAAAGAATGAGAAGACCAATATATGAATTTTCATAAAGTAATTTTGCTCCAAATAGATAAAGACAACATAAGGGAAGACATATGGTTTCTAAGTTGAGAGCTGTGAAACTAGATGTGTCGGATGACATGTTAGTTATCATAATTCATAACTTACTATCTCTTAAAGTTTTCACAATTCTTAATGAGATATAACTGTCAAAAGGATATATGGATAGTTAAATAGCTCATTTTACATTGTGTTCAGAAAGAGAAAAGATTTAAATATGAAATTGTTAATATTTTTAATGTTGTCACATTTTCAAATTTAAGGGGAGTAAGAATTATACAAATTGCTGATAAAGATAAGAAACAAAAGAAATAAAATGATACTAATGGAAAACAACTAGCTACCGGATTAGAGTTGGATGTTAAAGAAAACTATTTTTGTAAGGATAAAGAATATTTTAAGAAGTAATGTGCCAATTATTATGTTTTGTTAGCCAAAATCGTGGATAAGAATGGTACATATTCTCCTTGTGTTTGTGCAAAAGTTAATAAATATTTATAACCAATAAGCACTTGGTGGGTCGATTTTTGTGCCACAACTCATGTTTCTGTATTTATGCAAGGATACTTTAATCGTTAAAGATCGATTAATATTAAAAAATATATGAACTAAGGAAATGATAATAAGGCAAAAGTTGAAGCTGTTGGACATATAAATTTTTTATTAATTACCAGACTTTTATTGGATTTAAATAAAATATTTGTGGTACTGTCATAATTTTGATTTCTAGTTTAGACAAGAATGATTTTTCTTACAAGATTGAAAATACAAATACGAGGTTGTTTCTTAAATCTATATTAGTCGGGTATAAACAAAATATGTCTAATGGAGATAAGCTTTATGATCTAATAATAATGTTTCATATAGTGAATCCTTGCATACTAGTGCTCAATTGGTTAAACATAAAATTAACTCACGAGAATTCAGATGTGTTAGGCACATACTTTGTTCAGGTGGCTCAGTTCGTTAGAGCAAAGGACTAAAAATCCTTGTGTCAGTGGTTCGAATGCACTTTTGAGCGGGCTTGCTTTTGGTCCATCAAGAGTGAGCCACTTTTCTTATATGTTGCTCAAGCGTCGCTGGGTTAATCTTAAGGTCACAATTCTTAAAAAAGAATAAACGTCTAGTGCAAAACAGAATTCTCGTGCCTTTAGAAATGTCAGATTTCGATCCAGATAAATAATGTTCTAAAGAAAGACAAACAAATGTCTTAAAAAGTGTAAGTTTTGGATATGTTTAAATCCTTTAAAGCCGAGATCGAGTTACAACTCAATAAAAAGATTAAACAAGTTAGATCGAATCGTGAAGGTGAATACTACGATCGATATGACGGTTTAGGTGAACAATGTCCAAAATATTTTGCTACAGTTTCTAAAGAAAACCCGTAGTAAAGTTTCATAATATTGCTAATAGGACTATTTTTAGACAAATATAGTTAAGTTTTTTAAGGATATTACGATTTCAGGAGAGAATAATATGCATCAGTCTATTAATTTAGATGAAAACCATTTTGGTGTAACAGATATGCAATTCGAACTGTCGTTGGTGAGATAGCACAAGGTTTAAATACATCTAATGATTTATTGCCACACATGATTAGTCCTATTGGTAAGGAGAAGATATAGCGAATCATGAAGCCATAATTTAAACATGAAATACGTTTATGATCGACAAATAAACGATACAACTCTTTGGATGGCAAAAGTCTTAGGAGTTTCGGCGAGTTGATGCGATCAAGGATGTCGACGCATTTGGACGATGTCTTTTTTATCTTTATTTTTAAAATTTAGGTTTGTGTGCTTGTAACTCATGTTTCTTACATTTTTCTCTTTCACATTTTATGTACTCTTTTTTTTATTAATGAAATTATTGTATGCGAAACCTACTCCTCAAAAAGAAAAGAAGTTGAAGAAACTCTCTGAAAGAAGATTAGTAGAGATGAATCGTCCGACGACGTTGCCGAAGAATTATCATAGAGAAAGGGGAGACTAAATTTAGGAGGATGGTAAGAGATGAGGAGATTCATGAAATCTTTGTTACTAAGAAAAAAAAATATCAATAAGGATGCGCGCACCAATATGATTTTCCGCAAAACACCACTTTTAAAGTCGTAATCATAATTATTTATCATTGAGCCATGAGTCCATGACTTCGTCAAGTTAGCCTTTTATTTGACAAATGCAAAACAGGGGAAACTTCTTTATTTCCGACAACGTGTATCGTTAGTTTATTATTTACTTATTTAGCAAAGATTTGGATCTCAATGCAATTTATTATATTCATATGGAAATTTTGCAAAAGATACAAATGAAGGTAGCTCTCTAGGTATTGCATCAATGTCATGGAGATTGGAGCTCCCTTTTATAAAAAGGAGGTAGACAAAAGGTATAAAGTCAAGACTTAAAGTTCTTTAAGGATTTAATGGTTTATGTTATATTAAAGTTGAGATTTTTTCTTAAGTCATGGTCTATACTTTGGTCGACAACTTAGCCTTAACCACCATCACACGTAGCTGTTGCCTATTGGGATATTACTTATTAGTGAGGGATTTAAATGTTTTACCTTTATCGCCTAAGTGGATTAGGATTGTATAAATAAAATATATCATTTTAAAACTGGTAATGTTTCTCCTCCTCTATCACTTGGGTTTGTAATTCATATCCCCTGCATAATTTTCTACGGCACAGTGATGCTATAGAAAACTATAATACAATCTAAATTAACCATTAAATTAAGCATGTAACAAAAATACATTGAAATATAATGTTTGTATTTTTCAGACCGTATTTTAAATCAAGCATGTCGTAGAAAAACCACTTTAAATTAATCAAACATATGTATCAAGTAATAGCTAAAAGTCTACAACTTTAAATTTTCTAAAAATGTGCACACAGTCACAAACACTAGGTGTCAAGTATAATAAGCACTCACCAAGCAGTTAACACACGCTAAGTTCCAAAACATCAAATCAAAGTAAAACATGATACTGTTGAGATAAATAATCTCTCATTAAACCTCCACCATTCATGGAATCTTAAATCTCTCCTTCAAATAAAAAAGAAAATATTTTTGCGATACGGCAATCGACATCGATACCACTGGACGCCTTCAGTTCGGTTCATTTTGCACATTATTTTTGTTATTATGCAACTAATTAACTAAACGCTCGATAGAAAACGCTCGTCTGGATTCAATGGATGAATCCAATTGCATTCAATTTGCACATTTTTATTGTTATTATGTTCATTGTTTATGTTAATATGCACATTATTATTGTTGTTATGCACATTGTTTTGTTATTGTGCATCTAATTATTATTATGCATATTATTTAAAGTATTATGCATGTTATTTGAATTGTTATGTACGATATGAACATTATGCACATTTTTTGTTATTATGCAAATTATTTTGAACTATTATGCATGTTATTTAAACTATTATGCGCGTTATGAAAATAAGTACAAAAAATATAAATAAATGGTATCGATATGGCAATATAATAACGTTCATAATAACAAAAACAATGTGCATAATAACAGAAACAATATACATGTTATGTACAAATTGAATGCAATTTAAAACCTCCAGTTCGTATCGACGACGGTATGGGCTACCATAAAAAAAGTGTCAAGGAAATATTCTCTTCTTGTAATTCGAAGGCGAAGCCATTAATTCAAGAATTAATTAAGTAGGTGCCATCAATCCCATGTCCGTGGTCCTTGCAAATCATATCTATTGATAGCAGAAGAATGGTACATCTTTGCATTATTTCATATGCTTTTTGCCAGACAGTACCAGTACCAGTACCAGTACAGGGTCTGATAGAGTCGGTGAACAAATGGTCAAATGCTACAACCCAACAAAATTTAGATGTTGTTCATAAACCTGGATACTATGTAATCACTATTCCAATCAAACAAAGGCATTTTCAGGTGCCAGTATTAACCCTGACCATGCAATTAAATCCAATAAGAAAAGGACACATCTTTTGCACATAATTGCACTGTGAGTGGTAGGGTTCTAGTCATAAATTTGTTCAATTTATACACCATGTTAATAATTTACTGGCGAGAATTGACGGATCCAATGAGGATAAAGAGGGTCAAATCAATGTCTCTGCACAATTTTATCAAATTTTGTAGTTTTATATCAATGAATAATCTAGTGTGATAAATGGAGCGCACGTATTTTAATGTTACATTATATATTTTTTAAATAATCAAATTTAAACGCTGTAAAATATATATGACAATTGGTCAATGATATCCATAATTATAATCTAATTATTTTCAGAGGCGGATCCAGGATTTTCGTCAGGGGAGGACAAAATTCATAATTTTTTTCCAGGGGAGGGCAAAATAATACAGATTTTAAAAAATACATGGTTATTTCGCAAAAATTTTTGACAAATCGCACAAATACACTAAACAATTTTGTAAAAAAATTTTCCGGGGGGGGCGCTTGCCCCCTTGGTTGTACATGGGTCCGCCCCTGATTATTTTGTTGTTACCATGGTATAAATATCAATATTCGGCATGGTGATTGATCTCCGTTCAAAAATTGGTACTAGCGCAAGAATAAGTTCTATCCACTGCAAATTTTGATGGGAATAAATGGATAAAATCTCATCATCCAATCAGTTTTGAAGCCATTTGGAAAAAAAAATAATTCAGTCACAGTTAATTTTATTTTCCCAACTTTTTGTGTGAAATTTAGGTGTATTCGAGAGAATATAAATTCAGCTGGAAAAATTAATCTGGTCAGCCGAATAGTAATTGAATTAAATATCCAATTGAAATGTAATATCCCGGTTCCCTCGGAAAAGAGTCATATTTACCTGTCAAGTCTTATCTAGTGCAGTGGTGAGACACAAGATTTTTATGAAGGAGGTCGGAGATTGAAACCCCGTCAGGAGCTACTTTTTAGAAAAGGTTCTTAAATTTATTTTCTACTTTGTTTGTGAATGCATGTTGTAAACCTACAGACAATGAATAAAAAAAAAAGCCATATTTACCTAATTAAAACTCAGTCACCCCTCCTCACCCACCACAACACACACAAATCATAAAACAAAACGAAAAGGCAAAAAAAATCTCACAAAAAACTCACAAGAACAACAACGATGGAGATGTGATATGTTTTTAAGAAGAAAATAATAGAAATACGACAACAAAAGAATAAAGTTGTGTTGGGATAACAGGAATAAATGCAAAAGTATAGATAATATAAATCAGTGGGAAGTCTAACCCATTGTGTATTCGGCAATTCATTTTTTTCCAATAATTTCAGTAAGCGTTTTCTCTTAGAAATCAATAAGATGTGTATAAAATTTTGATAAAAATACAATTGACTTGGAGTTGGAGGTGATGTTATTTTCCTACGGAATTTGGAATTAGCATTCTGTAAGGCATCTCGTAAGATGAAATACTCATTCAGTGATCTACATAATTTCGAAATTTGCATACATAATTTCGAAATTTGCATACATAAATTTCAAAATTATATATATCATTGAATGAATACTTCATCTGATTGAATACTCCACTGAATCTTAATTTCAAAACTTGAGAACTAGTGAGTTGAGTGAGAGATGCACATTTCATTCAAAAAAATAACCATTATCTGGCCTAAATTTATCCCAACCAGCGATAAAAAAAAAATAGAGATTTGACGTGTCTTTCAAATTTCTACCTGAAGAAATCTGAAACGAAGATTGTGCAAAACGAGTAAAACGACAGCCATGCATCAATTCACTGTCAAATATCAAATGGTTCCAAAAAATTCAAAGGCTGAGATCTCAGAAATATTTGACGTGAGAGAACAAAAAGTAAGAAAACGATTGATAAACCTAACCAGGCAATTAATTTTACCACTAGTAGTAGATTCTACCTTGGAGCAACAAAAATTAAATAGTGTATTGATTGGAATGATCCGGTGCGAATATTAGTGCATTTGACGATACAGATTGATCGAAATATCTAGAAAGCATATCAAATGATAGATAAAAATAAGTTTTTTCCTTAATATTTTGCTGATTCTTAAACAATAAAATAATTGTATATCATGAATAATTACGAAAACAATCTAAATATTGTACGGAAATATAATAACAATAATTTTCATATAACTTGCAAATGTGTTTTGAATTATTAAATAAAAATTTATTTGTTAAATAAAACAATTATTTGCTAAACGAATAAACGGATAACACTGAGGGATAATACAAATTTGAGATCCGGTTTTCGAATTTACATCTGTATGGGTCAGAAATGGGCTTGGGCTCAATTTATGATAAAATGGATATTTACTTATTTAGTGACTGAGGTTTTGAAAGCCCAATTTGAACATTAGCGTTGCAGAAACAGTATTACAGTTGGAAACCAGATGGTTAGATTACAGAATTCATCAATGGTATGTAAATATATCATACAGATCGACCAGTAAGTATCCCATCTTACAATCTACACATATGTCAACTTCTAAGGTAAAATCAAATACACGAGAGAAGGAACCTATTGACTCAGGTCACAGAACAGTTCCTTACTGTTATTCTGTCAATTACACTGAACATGCAACTGTTTAAAATGTTTCAAGACAACAGCTCGATTCTCAATGATCTCAGTATATCACAACTTACATGGGTAAAATGTAAGTTACTTTAGAAAAAAAAACTACACTTATCACTTACATGTATGCTACTTAAAACAACTACAGAGTACAGAAACCTACAAATACTCTTTGATATCACCAACTCCACACTATTCCCAAACCCAATAAATCTGTACAACTAAAAATTAAAAAATAAAAGGGAAAATATATTACCAAACAAACTGCTCTTTTGATTTCACCTAGGAGAAAATAATACAAAGGAGCTGACACGTAAATACCACTATCGATACACATGTTATTTTGGACTTTGTTTGAGTTATTATTTACACTATTTTAATATTATGCATGTTATTTTTTGTATTGAAATAGTTATGTACGTTATTTGAGTTATTATGAATGTAATTTTTTGTACTGAAATAGTTATGCATGCTATTTGAGTTATTATGCATGTTATTTTGTTAACATACGTAATAATTTTTTCAGTACAAAATTAATATGCATAATAACTCAAACAATGCTCATAATAACATGTGTATCGATAGTCGGTATCGATTGTGGCATCTACGGAACATTTTCCGTAATACAAACATATGAAGGCATTCATTAGTCTCTTCCAGATATCGCTGTAAAAGTCAAGGATACCCGTGTACTCTCGTCAGAGGAAGAAGCAACTGCAAGTGTCGAGATTGATGGTCTGTCTCCATGTAACTTAACTTGCATGAGGTCCTGAATTACCGCCGGTTTGCTAATCTCTTTTGAATTCACATCCAACTCACCCATCAACATGCGCAATGCTGCACTCATTATGGGCCGTAATTTCGTGATATCTTGCGTGCACAACAAGCCAACTTTTAGAAACCGGCATGCCTCATCTTTGTCAAGGTCTTCCTCCAGAGATGGATCAATGAGCTTTTCAAGTTCACCATTCTGAAATAAAGACCATGTCTGCAATAGGAGAAGCCCGTGTATCACTTCCTGAGACTGTGAGGGTAAATCCATCATCTCATAATTGAGAAAACAGGCGTTGGTAACCATACAATTTATATAAGACATTTCAGAAATGAGGTAGTGCTTTTATTTTATCCCTTAAAAAGCATAAACTGAACCTTCCTCGTGACTTGTCAGTCTTCTGAAATTATACAAATTAATCTTGCTTCATAATTGTGAATAGGGTAGGCATCAGAAGGGTATTTTCGACATTATTTTCAAGCAAACAAGAGGGAATAACAATGCACTGTTTGTGGGGTTTATGAAGACTAAGCTGCATGGAAAGCCAAAGGGTTTCTTCTTTTTCCTTCTTTTACTTTTCCTTTTTTGCAATGATAAGTGGAATAGTTCTATACTTGTTACACATAAGCACCTTCAATCAAATAAAGCTGTTATATAAAATGAAAATAAAGACTGTATTATGTACCTTTTCTAGAAGTATTTGGTCATTATAAGATAATTTCATGTTTGTGTTGGACCTCCCACTAACTATCTCCAACAAAAGCACCCCAAAGCTGTAAACATCTGATTTTCTAGTTACTTGCCCTCTAATTGCATATTCAGGTGCCAGATAACCACTGGGAAAGGGAAAACAAGAAAATTGGTTGTTACGCAAAAAAAAAAAAGTGCCATCTTGATTGTCCTTATATTTTGTCAGAATAAATTAACTTAATCCATTTAAATCCCGTGACCGAGCTATGAATGATGTACGTATCAATTGGTTATAATTAAGAATTAAATTATCTCATGAGGAGGTTTCAACTTTTTGATTTGAGTTGTTGCCCTCTAGGCTCTAGGCTCTAGCCTCTACAGACTACACTTCTCTGGATGGATTCAATTTGACCCAATGAAGGACCTGTTTAATATTTCTGACTCTTCTTTGTTAACAAACTTGCACTGTGATCAAATAGATTAGAAAGTAGAAACCTACTTACAACCAGTATACCCATGTCTCAACCCTACCACTGGCAAGCTATCTTATCAAATGGTCTAGAAGAAAAATATGCATCAACGGGAAAAAAAACAATCAATAAATGATACTCACAATGTGCCAGCAACCCGCGTGCTTACATGGGTTGTGTTAGGAGGGAGGAGCCTCGCAAGCCCAAAGTCCGATATTTTTGCATTCAGATCTTTGTCTAATAGAATATTGCTTGCTTTGATATCCCTGTGTACAATGTGGGGATGCACTTCTTCGTGCAGATATGCCAGTCCCTTAGCAATGCCTAAGCAAATTTTCACTCGCGTTCTCCAGTTGAAATGGATGTTGCTCTGTCCAGATGACCTGGAACCTTAATAATTTAGAAAAGAAGAGTCCAACTTAGTGCTGTATTCTCTTTTTGAAAACTACTTATTATGAAAGTACTTGAAATGAGCATATAATTTAGAAATTGGTAATGAATAAGAATCTAATCAAACAAGTACCAGATAGAAAAAATCAGCACGAAACTTTTCTAGAAATTTATATCAATAATTCAACTTGCTACATCCTTTTTTGTCGTAATTACAAGTCAAATCATGGAATTCAGATAATTATTGCAATATGCTAACTCAACCTATCCTTAAAAGAAGTTTTTGCATCAACCACACTGGAATCAAGTTTGGATTCCACTCAAGTTTTTGAAATGCAACTTACGCACCTAGAAGGGTTTGAGCAAGGCTATTGTTTTCATGATAATTGTAGACCAGTATTCTATGTTCTCCTTCCACACAACATCCGTAGAGCTGCACAAGATTCTCATGCACAATACCAGAGATAACTTGTACCTCTGTGAAGAACTCTTTGATGCCTTGTCTTGACTCAGTCGACAAGACCTTCACTGCCACATCCTTTCCATCTTTTAACCTTCCCTACATCATTTCAGAATCACATATTATGGCAAAGAGACTAAACATTCATACTCATAGAGATCTTTTTGTTTAGACCCAAAAAAAAGAACAGATGGAGGGATTAACAAGAATCAAGCAAGCAATTTTTGGGCAGCTGATTTTGTAATTACCAAGATTTCGACACAGTCGAGCATTCAAGACTCAGTTAGAAACTGAAAATATAATTGAGGAAAAGACAAAAGAAAAGAGTGCCCAATCTATTAAGTGGCCAGAGTGGTGATCAAACTAGTATGACATCCACAGTACTAGGATTGCCCCATCTATATATTTAATGTAATATTGATTATATAAAGGTATTATTGGCATTACCTTGTAGACAGAACCGAAACCACCTTCTCCAATTTTATCAGAAAAGTCAGAGGTAGCTTTTCTCAGCTCCTTGTACGAGTAAGCCCTTGTATTCCCAATTTTCTCAAGATCTGAAAAACAAAATACCTTATTCTATTTTATCACAAAAATTGGTAGAGATAACAAACACATTCTTTTACTTGAATCTAACAACATCAGCAGTACTGCCATGAAATTTGCAAAGTTTCTTACCCAAGATTATATTCATGTTTTTTTTTACGTTAACAGTACATACCAGGAACTAACACACGAACATTGATACCATATAGCTCTCTGAAATGTTGGTGAGTAGAGTTTTAACTTTTTAAGTGATTTCTGTTCACTGATGCTGGTACAAAAAACCCCAATTTAGCTTCCACACACACAGGTTGTGCTGTGATCCATATTCTGTAAAATTACTGTGATATATCTACCTCCGTTTCCATCAAAAAGTTTCTGGTCAGAAGAATTTCTTCTCTTGAAGAAGGAACAGAAGCAAGACATTAGAACAAATTAACTCCACCAGTGTTGGTCTCTTTGGATATGGATAAATATTCCTCTTGTGTCTAGCCAATCTGATTAGGTTTGCAATTCTCTTGTTTCAGAACTTATCACCTTGTCCTGAAAGAAAAATAAACAAAAATCCAATCAGGCCCCTGGATAATTAAATCAAATTGGAAGTAATTCAGTAAAAGAACAAGAAAAATGATTCAGTTATCTTTCTTCTTTGGGCTTTTTCAGTATAAATGCAAATTCAGCTACCTTCCTGGAGCTATTTAACCAAAACTTCATATCTAAAAGGTCTAATTTGAAGAAAAATAATTCTAAATGAAAAATTAATCACCCAGCGTTAAAGAGTACTTACATATCGTTTTATCTCGTCATTCCAGTTGTTAAATACCCAGTAATTTCTAATGATTTTCTCTATAATTCAAATTCAAATTCTCCTTGTCAAAAGAAAAGAAAAGTAACTAGAAAGCATTACACACAAAAAAAAGAAGTAAATGCAATGTAAACTAAGCACTTACAAAAAACCAAGCTACACTTTTTTAAGAAAACAACAAACCAAATTATTCAACAACACTAAAACTAAAAAAAAAAACGAGATCAATCTTGCTAATAAAGGACAAACAGAAACAAACTTACAGAAAAAGGTTGAATCGAAGGACAATTTGGAGGCGGCGCACGTCAATAGTAGAACATAGGCAGAAAGAAGGGGTAGTTGGAGAGTGATCAAAGCAATCTCCTTTTCTCTTTCCCTGATATTATTTCCTTTTGACTTGCCACATAGTTAGAGCAGAGATAATTAACATCGTCGAAAAAGCTTAATATATTGACGACCTCATCTGGTTTTTTTAGGGGAAATTTGCATATTGAGCCAATGATAAAAAAAGTTTCAATAGAAAGGGTCCAAGAGTCTCTAAATATTGTACGGAAGATGAAAAAAACAAGTATTACTTACGTCTCTAAGAACATTTATTTTATTTTTTCTGATTTTCAGACATCTTTGTTGTGCTTTTTCAGAAGTGGGGTTCATGAACTTAAGGACGCAAGTAATATTAGTTTTATAGTAATATGTATTTGAACTACTAAAAAAAGTTTGAGCTAATTAAAATATTTATAGTAATACTTATGTATAGTTCGAACTTTTAAAAAATAGTATCATGAATATAATAATATTAGTTTTATAATTAAATATTTAAATAAGAAGTATAAGAAAAAAATTACTAATAATATTACTACTAATTATTAATACAAATAACATTATGAAAAAAATATTAGATTATAGAAGAAACAATTAAATAAATCTAATAATTATTATTAGTATTAAACAAATTAATAGTAATAATATAACTAAATTTTACAATTAATAATATAATAGTAATTATTATTATTGTACTAATAAGTTTTATAATTAAATATAAAATTACAATTAAATATAAAAGTAAGAAGTTAAAAAAAAAGATTAATAATAATATTAATAGTAATTAATATAGCTTAACAAAACATTTATCAAAAATAATAATGACATTAAATAAAAAGATTAATATAAAAGAAATTAAACAAAATATAGTGTACAGTTCATGTTAATAATAGCAATAAAAGTAATAATAAATATATGAAGAACAATAAAATAAAAATTATAGAAGAAATTAAACAAATATAGTTTACTATTAATGTTAATAATAGTAATAAAAAATAAATAGTAATATTAAATACAAATTTCACTGTACACATACAAAAATAGAAATATTAAATACAAATTATTAAGATGAATTACTAAGAAGTTTAGAATGATTATAATATTAATGATAATAATATTAATTTTAGAAATTATTATTGAAAACAAATAAATAGTAATAATATAACAATTAGTAAGAAGTTTAGGATATATACAAGTAGGATATTTGTCTCAAACTTTACGAGAAATACAAAATGGTCTACTGACAGGGGAATTTGGTTAGAGGCGCTAGGCTTGAGAGATGGCATGAGTTCGAATCCCTCTGTTGGACCATTTTTTAATTTAACATAGGGGCACAAGTATGATGTGTGAGCTCGTTGCTGGAAACTCCAGAGAGCATTCAGTTTCGAAATCAAAGTAGGGACGCAAGTAATACTTGCGCATTAAAAGTGTGCAAAACAGACCCACTTTTCAGTGAGACAAAGGACTAGGGACGCAAGTATTGCTTGCCCCCTAGTACTTGTGTAATCTGGGCACATGTGCCTATTTTGTATATTCCCCTTTGACAATTACAACAAACAACAACAAAATATCCTACTTATATATGTCCTAAATTTCTTAGTACATTTCTAACTTCTTACTACTTTTTATATTATTAATATTAATTTGTTTAATAGTAATAATAATTAACATATTTATTTTATTGTTTCTTCTATAATTTAATATTTTTAATAATTTTATTCGTATTAATAATTAGTAGTAATATTATTAGTAATATTTTTTTCTTAAACTTTTTAGTTTCATATTTAATTGTAAAATTAATATTACTATACACATGATACTATTTTTTAGCAGTTCAAACTATACATAAGTATTACTATAAGTATTTTTAGCAGTTCAAATACATATCACTATAAAATTACAAGTCATGGGCCCCACTTTTGAAAAAGCACAACAAAGATGCCTGAGAATCAGGGAAAAAAGAAATCTTATTAGGAACGCAAGTATTTACTTGCGTCATTAGCCTTCTGTGAAATTTTTAGAGTCTATTTGTCCTATCTGTTAAACTTTTGGTCATTGACTTTCTATGAAAATTTTCCTTTTTTGTTAGCATTTTTTTTAGTTCAGTTCTCCAGTCTGATAAAGCAGGAAATTTCCGGTGCTTGACTCGATCAATAATTCAAATTGTCAATGCCTAGTAAAATATTACAAACCTTCCAAAATGGGCCCATATTACGTGTGTGCATGTGTGTTTGATATTTGAATCTGATTTCTAGTCATTATGTATGTTTTATTTTTGTTCCTTTCACGAGCTTGCAACTCATATAAAGCACTGAAATTTACATTTTTTTTTTATCTTCACGCTTTGTTTGTTTATACAGTTTAGATGGATATACTTGTCGATCAATTCAAATCTGATCACTTCCTCATCGTTTTTCATACAAATGTTAACGAAAATTAACATAAAGTGCATTTTTTCTAAAATATTTATAATAATTATTTTTCAAATATAGTTGTAATGTTAGGGATCATGTAGATTTTTATTATTTTTTGAAGGAAAAAAAATGAGAAAGTGACTAAATTTAAAGTTCAATAATAAAAATAGATAATTCAAACTTCAAGAACCAAAAACAAAATTTGATACAGAGTATAGTGACATCCATAACTTACTGGAAATAAAATTCGGAGAGTTGTATTTTTTTCAAATTATTTAATGAGGTACTTAAATTCTTCATGACAATTCAGAAAAAAAGAGGAATAAGTATTTTTATATTAGATATAAATAAACACAAGTAAATCAAATATACAGTTTTTACAATGCTAAATCTAAAATAAAAATGAAGATAATTAAAGAATATAGTAACTGAGATTGAAGCATAATCAATAAATTTTATGCTAAAATTTCTTTACAATATAGGAGAGTTCTTGCAACCAGAAAATCATAGTGAACTAAATCTCGGTCTCAAATCACAACTCTGCGAGGATGGTCTTGTTGGTGCAATTCAAGAATTAGGGCTAAGCCATAATATCAAAATTTTATCCTAGACAATTGTAATTCAAATTTAAACTTCGTGCAGTTATTTAAGACATAAAATAAATCGAGCGGAAGCATTACTTACTTTACATACATACGGTCTCCCTTGTACTCTTCTCTTGATTAAGGAGTCATTGGAGATGGTTGAGTAGCACCACGGTACGCTAGTGAATCCTTCCAAGCAAATCTTGGTGCCAATCTTTTCTTCAAGATCACGAATGAACCGAGAAGTATTTTTTTTGTAATGGAAGAGAAAATGGAGGCTAATTCACAACACGCGTGCCCAGAATATGATACCAGTAATGCTTGGAGACCTAACGCCTTTTATACTAGTGAAAACGTATCTTGGAAAGATACCGTAATTAATACCAAATATTCTTTGGAATATTTGATAATATGTTCTCTCCAATTCTTTTCCAAATTATCATATTCACTGCTGTAAACACGTTCTCAAAATTCGATATTGTTTGGAACACAAGTTAGAAATATATAGACAACATAAGGCAAGATTTTCTGCCTCTGCGCAGGTCTCTTGCGACCGCAATTGAACTGCAAATTTTCAGCAAAGATGGGCTCTTGGATCCAAACTTGGCAGAAAATCTTCCAAGGGTTTTGCGACTGCAAAGATGGGCTATTGTGGTCACAATTGAACTGTGAATTTTCAGCAGATTCTTTTCAAGTCTCTCATGATTCTTTGCGGCCGCAAAGGGGGTCCTTGCGACCGCGAGATAATTGCGAATTTTTCTGTTTTGCTAGGGCTTTGATCCAATTCAATTGGTTTTAGCCCAAACAATATTTCTAACTTTACATTAACACTAGTATTAATTTAATTAATCATAATCGGTCCATCAACAATTATAATTAATTCACATTAAATTTCATATGTATTGGTACTCAAAATCTTAGCGAAATACATATTTTGCCCTTGTATAAATTAATCACATTTATGGCATATCTTATATTACTCCTCGTAATATTGGTGACATTATGTGATATATTAATCATATAACACGTAGTCAAAACTTTATTTATTGGTGACGTCTTAATTCCAACAATCTCCCACATGAACAAGTGTTTGATTACATATATATGTGAATCTTCATATTACTTTAACTTTTCTGTTTTAATTTAACCAATTCGGTCCACCAATTGTACCAACAATGGACTTAAGCTATGTTGCCACATTTTTGCGTGGCTATCTCGACTTAGATCATAATGCCAACTACAACTAGATGACATGAATTAGATTATGAGCATATAGTTCGGAAATTATACGAGAGTGTGATTGTTGGTGTCTATTTCCAAATGTGTCACCCTTATCATTTATTTAGAGATGTTAAAAATTTAAAGAGAGAAAATAATGAGATTCAAAATTTAATTTGCATATATCGGTCTTGTTATAAATTACATGGCATATAACAAAAAAAACAAAATCACTCCCTTATTTTCCCTAACTATCCTAAAATGGATACTACACCCATATGAGCAAAATGCTTATGGAACTTCTTAGGTGGTAGTCCTTTTGTAAGAGGATCTACAATCATGGAGTATGCACCCACATGTTCTATTTTCAACTCATTATTCTGCATTCTCTCTTTTATTGCTAGAAACTTAATGTCTATGTACTTAGACTTAGTCGAGCTTTTGTTGTTTGTCACATAGAGCATGACAAAATTATTGTCACATAGTAAAGTCAATGACTTCTCAATAGAAGAAACTAATTTCAGCCTAGTGACAAAATTCTTGAGCCATACACCATGGTTATTAGACTTCGTAGCATGCAATAAACTTGGTGCCATTGTGGATGATGCTATTAATGTATGTTTAACACTTTTTCATGATACATCATCGTTTTCCATCATGTAGATGTATCCTAATGTCGATTTCATATTATCCATGCATCCTCCGAAATCGAAATCGGTATATCCAATGACCTCAAGCTTTTTCGATCTTCGATATGTGAGCATATAATCTTTTGTCTTCTTCAGGTATCTCAGCACCCTCTTGGATGCCTGCTAGTGCTCCATACCTGGATTACTTAAATATTGCTCTAGTATTGTACTGATGAAAGCTATGTTCGGTCTCGTGCATACATGGTCATACAGGAGACTGCCTACATTGGACGCATAAGGGATGTCTTTCATGGCATCCTTTTCTAAATCATTTTTGGGACATTGTGCGAGACTGAACTTTCCTCCTTTAGCTATGGGTGCATCACCTGGTTTACAGTATTTCAGGTCATACTTGCTTAACATTTTATCCATATAATTTCATTGGGATAGTCTCACGATACCTTGGAATTTGATCCTTAGTATTTCAATCCCTAGAACGAATGAAGCATCACCAAGATCTTTCATCTCAAAGTTACTAAATAGAAAGCTCTTGGTTTGATGCAACATATTCTTATCGTTACTTGTGAGTAAAATGTCATCCACATATCAGACTATAAAAGTGAATTTGCTCCCACAAAACTTAAGGTATATGCATTCATCAACTAAGTTAGACTTGAAACCATATGGGCTAACAATGTTGTGAAATTTCATGTACCATTGCCCAGATGCTTGTTTGAGCCCATAAATGGATTTCTTGAGTCGGCACGCTATAGAATCACAAAGTTTTTAGGTTGCCTCATATAGATCGTTTCATCAATGTCACCATTAAGAAATGTCATCTTTACATTCATTTGGTGGAGCTTTAAATCATAATGTGCTACCAGTGCCAATATAACCTTAAAGAATCTTTCGATGAACTGGAGAGAAAGTTTCCTTATAATCAATGACTTCTTTTTGTACGAAACACTTTGCGACAAGTCGTGCTTTGTATTTTTCAACATTGCCTTTAGAATTCAATTTGGTCTTAAAAAATCCATTTTTAACCAACGATTTTCTTATCTTTAGGCAATGGAACAATATCCCAAACATTATTTTCATACATGGATTTCATCTCTTCATTCATGGCATTGATTCACTTTTGAGAGTTAGGACTTTTCATAGTTTGTTTGATATCTTATGGATCATTTTCAAACTTGCCTATGTCAAACTCGTGTTCTTGAAGATAAAAAAATCTTTCAGAAAATATGTTCTCTCTAGTGGATGTTCTTATTGGCTCTAATCGTACTATTTCTTGAGGAACATCTGTTGGTGCAATTTCAAATCAAGTAAGAGCTAAAATGAAATCCTAATTTGTAACTAGCAATTACAATTCAAATAAACAATAAAATTATGTGCAAATATTCGAGATAAAATAAAAGGGCGAAAGCGAGACTTAATTTCCATCCCTACGGTCTCCCTTGTGCACGCGTCTACTGATCAAGGATCGTTGGAGATGGTCAAGCAGCACCGTGCTGCGCTAGCGGATCCTTCCAAGCAACTCCCAGTGCCAACTTTTCTTCAAGGTCACGAATGAACCGAGAAGTATTCTATCAGTAATGGGAAGATAGAGAGGCATATGCATAACACATGTGCCCTAACATAAGATGTCGGTAATGCTTAGAGATTCAACGCTATTTATATTGGTGAAAACGTCTCTTGGAAAGATACATAATTAATTATCAAATATTCTTTGGAATATATGAAATCATATTCTCTCCAATTTTTTTCAAAATTATCATATTCACTATTGTAAATATGTGCATTAATTTGGTATAAGTCAGAAGATTTCTAGTTAGAAAGATATCGGCAAATCTAAGAAGTGAAATTTGCTCTCGAAATAGGCCTCTTGTGGCTGCAAAAGGATCTCATTGATGTGCATGCTAGAAGTGCACGTTGGAGCTTGATCATCTCAGTGATGTGCTTCGTGATTCTAGTTTTACCCTCATACTTTAAAGTATTGAGTTTGACTATGAGTGTACGAATTTGTGACATTTTACTCACAAAAAAAATTGTCCTCTAGGGCAGCTAGGTACTCTTTAGCGCCAGACTCTTTATCAGGTATACAACATTGGAGTGTCTCATGGGTTGTCATCTTCATGATCATTATGAACATCCTATCATTATGTTCTCGTTCTTCAATGTCAGTTTTCTCTTGGGGTGTTGTCATCCTATCTTTATTAGCTGGCTTTGGGCGATCATAACTTAGTGCACGATCATATTTCATCATACCCAGAAAACAACCTTAGCTTGGTTTCCCATAGCTTGAATTTGTCCCATTCAAAGATGGAATCTAATTTATTATTGCCAAATTGTCTGGGAATTTTTGAACAACAGATTTATCAGCATATGCGTCACGTCTTAATCATAATTTTAAAGTCTATTCAAAGGCTTTGACAAGAAACTCTAATTTTCTCTATTACTTTCATATTAAACCAACAATAGTAGCCAACATGACACATCTTTGGATGCAATTAGTACTCTTAGGTATTTTGGTGTTATGCACAAACTACTACAATTTAGCCCTTTTGTCGCTCTACCTTTGGGTTAGATTGACATATCCACATACTAATGATCATGTCAGTCAAGTGGGGTAGGTGGGTCACAAACGAACCAAGATGCACCAAGGACCAAATGAGACATCATTAGCACACAGTATCTCATTAATTTTTTTTTTCTACACCTTACTTTATGTACACAACAACTACTTTAAAAATTAATCTCCTTTGGGACAAATTAATAATTTGTTGTTCGCATGTTAACTTAAAAAACTTTTCATGGGTCATTTTTCTTATACATTTAGCAACAATGTTTGTTTCAGAACAATATTATTTAGTAAAAATGAGGCATGCAATCCTAATTGCCTTTAAATAGATTTTGAAATCATGTAAAAGCTTATATTAGGACGTATCCTAAAAGAAAACTACTCATCCTAAATATATATATATAGTTAGATTAAAAAACTTTATAAAGCACAAAAGTGCATATACTTTAGACCCACATCTCACAATACAAAGTTCAAATGACCGGTCCGGATAGGTGAAAATGTTGTCTATACTAATATCTACTTGGAAACTAAAATTTTCATTTTTTACTTTTTTTTACTATTTTATTGGATGAGTAGAAAATTCAATAAATTGGAAGTCTGAAAATCGTTAGATTGCTGAATTTTCTACCTATCCGATAAAATAGTAAAAAAAGTTCAAAAAATGAAAATTTTGGTTTCCAAGTAGATTTTAGTATGGACAATATTTTCAACAGTTTGGATCATCCATTCGCACTTTGTATTGTGAGATGTGGGTCCAAAATATATGCACTTTTGTGCTTTATAAAGTACTTTAGCCTAACTCTATATATATATATATGTATATTAACTAATAGCGGCTTTAATATATAATAAACTAATTTTCAATAGTTGATTAAATGTATATATTTCATAAAATATAGACTTTATGTATATATAGTAACTAATAGTGACTTTATTTAGTGGAAAACTAATTTTCAATAGTTAACTACATATATAAACTTTATTTGGTATTTACTAAAACATTTTGAAAAATATTAAATATCTTTTATACTAAATTCAATCTTAATTGGAAACTCTTTTAAAATTTAGCACCAATATATAGTTTAATTAATCACAATTGGTCCATAACAATTATAATTAATTTACTTAAATTTTATATGCATTCGTGCCCAAAATCTTAGCGAAATACGTATAATGTCATTGTATATCATTTATTCACATTATTTGACATATCCATATATTACTCCTCGTAATATTAGGCAATAGTATATGACATGTAATAATCGTATAACACGTAGTCCAAACTTTATTTATAGAAATTGACGTCTCAATTCCAACAATCTCCCACATGGACAAGTGTGGTCCATTTGATTACATATGTCAGGATCCGGTCGGATCACTTTAATTTTTCTGTCTTTCTTTCGTATCTCTTAACCAATTCGGTCCACCAATTGTACCTACAAGGGACTCAAGTGGTGTCGTCACATTTTCTGCATGGCTTACCCAATTTAATCACAGTGCCAAATGCAACTAGATGACATGAATTAGATTCCGATCATATAGTTCAAAAGTTACACGAGAATGTGATTGTACGTGCCTATTTCCGAATGGGTCATCGCTACTTTTGTGAGGTCAAAACTTTTAAAGAAAGATGTGTGACTTGCATATAAATCACAACTTGCTACAAATCACATAGAACATTTTTCCTTAAAATCAGACTCTCACATTTTCCACAAACCTTGTGAATACGAAGTCTGTACTGTTATATGTTCTATCTTTCAATCTTTCTTTTAAACTACTAGTAAACTTATCAATTTCCAGTATTATCGAGTGATGTAACTTGCATATATATTACAACTTGTTGCAAATTACATAGAACATACATTTCCTCAAAATCAGGCTTCCACATTTTCCACAAACCTTATGAATATGAAGCATGTACTATTGTATGTTTTATCTTTTAATCTCTCTTTTAGAAAACTTATATGAAAAATATTTCAACCTTATTAAGTTTCTAGTATTATCATGCATGGGTCCTTTATTGTCATAATATATATTAAATGATCTCTACACTGAGTTCATTAGAGTGACGACTTTATGAGAACATGCACTTAATCTTGAAATCAAAGTTGGTATGACCTTAAAAACTTTGCCAACATCTGATACTTGTTTATTATTCTTTTGTTTGCTATGAGTCCCTTTAAGATCTCGTAAAAGATCTTATAAATATATTTATACTAAGTATTTTCTTGAATATGTCGTTATATAATACAATAACCTTATGGCCATATATCAACATATTTAATGCTTTATAAGCTATATACATACTTAGATTTTATTGCTTTTGATTTCGATGGGGGACATTAGTCCTTATTCTTTAAGACATATTGTATTTCTATTTTACTCTCACAGAACTTGAATAATCTGATTTATCAACATTTGATTAGATCATAATTTGATAATACTTTATTGAGACCCTTTAATTGCATAGATATTAATTTCTTTGTGCAACCTATAACCTTAATGAAAAATTCTTAAGTTGCATCCTTAATATATATTCAAAACTTTAAACATGGTGCCATTAATCCTTTTAAAGAATCTTTAAGGAAAAATTCTTTATAACTATAAACTTATATATGAATCCTTTTACCGACAAAATTTAACTTTATATTTCTCAACATTACCATTTCAATTCCGTATTTTTCCAAATTTTCATTTGTACTAAAACAGATTTTAGCACTTTAAGGTAATGAGGAAAATATTTAATATCATCAGTAAGTTGTTTCTTTTTATGTATATAAGATAACTTATTCACTTTTTAGAGTATTTTTTTAGTCATGTTTTATAGAAGAACTTGAAAAACACGACTTTATAGTTGCATTCTGCTTACTCGAGTAAATTTTTGGCACTCACATAACATTTCTTTTGAGTATTTCCTCAACAGAGAAATTATCATTAGACAACACAACAATACTTTATTCCAAAATTCCCACCGGCTTACAGCTAATATTATTGCAAGAAGCAATACGTCTATTTGGGTCAATTTTGGGTCATATGTGTTGTTCAATGTACTGCTGAGTGTTTTAACTGAATCATCATTCAACAACACAAATTTTCTTATTCCAAAACACTCATGGGCTTATAGCCAAAATCATTGCTGGAAGTAATGCATCTATTTGGGCTTGTTTGGGGTCTATGTGTAATTAATTGAGTCTCTTATTTGAGGTGTAGTTTGTCTAGCAATAAAAGATCTAATTTTTCGATATACAACCTTGACCATATTGTGAACATGATTTGAACGAAGGTCCTAAACCATATCCTCACTGGTCTTGACTCGAATTAGAATAAAAACGAGTGAAGGCCAAAATTTTATTCTAATTCATGTCTTCTTTTTCGAAAAATGATTAATTGACTTAAGATTTACTTTCCGATATATAACCTTGACTAGATTGCGAACATGATCAGAACGGAGGTCGTAAATCATATTATCACTAGTCTTGACTTGAATTAGAATAAAAAGTCGAGCGAAGGCCCATGATTTATTCTAATTCATGTCTTCTATATTAGGAAAAATGATTAATAGACTTTAATAAAATTTCGAGATTTGTTTTTCGATATATAACCTTGATCAGATGGTGAACATGGTCAGACCGAATGTCCTAAATCATATTCTCACTAGTTTTGACTCAAATTAGAATAAAAAAGCAAGCGAAGGCATTCTAATTCATCTCTTCTTTTTCGGAATATTAATTTATGGACTTTATTAAAATCTTTAATCTTAAAAAATCTTCTCTTTAAAATCTAAAATCTTATCTTTTATCATATCTCCTCCCACAAACTCCATATCCTCAAAGAATCTAATGTCTCAATTATTTGTGTTATGTAGGTTTGTAATAATGTCTTTTGAGGAACTTATTCAAATGACAACTTATTATTCCTTGTGTTCAATTTGAACATCTTTAATAATTCATGATTATTAAAGAGTCTAATTTTATTTGAACATACACATATTTCTTAAAGATTCAAATATAGATTCAAATCATCTTATGGTTTAAGCAAGTTGCAATATATATTGCCTTATGCTGCAGTACTTTAGACTTATTATAATAGATTTTATATGTAACTATAATTGCATCATTATATTTCCTTTTATTGCGAATAAAATTCGACAATATAAATGACGCAATTCATTTAAAATCTATTATACTTCAAAAGTCTAACTTAAATTATGATACTAATATGTATCCATATCTATATCAGGTGTCAAAATAATACTCCTATCCTTTTTTATCATCCTTATTAATGAATTATAGATATTTATATTATTAGACATCTGTCACTCTTGTTGGATTCACATTTCATCATTCTGTTTGTTAGTTTTGAAAAAGTCATTTTGACCAAAACTTGGCCATATGCGTAATAACATTGATGGTTAATTTTATTCAAAGAACCTTTTGCATTAAATTTTGCAAAATATTTTCAAATGATAGGCTTTACTTAAAAATACACTGAGATGAAAATTGAAATTAACTTATTTTGAATCATGATGAACAAATTTCTATTTCAATTAAGTAAACTTGATACTTGTCTTAATCAGAAATAGATATATAATTGTGATATATATACATATTTTATCCTTACTTAAATATTATGTTTTCCAAAAACTTCTTAGTCTATAAATTCAAAATTTAGAACTTTTAATTTTCTTGAAGGATGATATCTTTAACCTTTTATATCACATAGATTCAAATGTTTCAATTTTCCAAAACAAACTTTAAGCCTTCAAAATAACGTACTTAATTTTGCAATGATAATGCATAAAAAAACTCTTTAATTGTTAAAACCACCCTTTAAAATTTTCTGCAACATACTTGTTATTTTACTAATCAGGTCATTTTGCTTTCTTGTTTTATACAAACGAGTTTTGTTCAGAATATATGTAATATACCTTGTTATTCTTAATCAAAACAAGTTTATACAAATATTACTTTTGGCAATTTTGACCTTCTCTTTAATTTTGCCCCTTGATCTTTTGATTTTGGATTCATAATTTTAATGATATGATCATATATTTTCCAGTTACTTCTCACTTTATTTTAATCTGAATAAAGTATATTTCTTTACTCGGAAAAATTTCATGATCATATGTCATTTTCTTTATCCATTCAGCTTTAAACAATATTCTTTTCAATTTAGCTAACAAAAGGAAAAATAAACTTCACATCATTTTCAATTAAGTGTTTCCTTTAATGAACTTATCCAACAAGATATTTATTTCCTTTAATGAACCATCTTCCAATGACATCATTTAATACATATATCTTGTAATAGCAATTAAGTGTTGACGATAAACGATCATAGTTATTCTTTTGTTGGACAATGTAACTGATCATATTGAAACTATATTCATCACCACACTTATTACATGCCCTATGCTTGACAATTAACTGTCATGATAATCTCCCATGATGATCATTATCTTCCTTAAGGATTATCACATTTGTCATGCAAGATAAATGATAACTCGAAGCCTTATTTAAAAATATGTGTTTAATCATGTAATTAACCATCATTATTTAATCCTTAATCACAATTTTACAGTCTATTCAAATGCCTTGACAAAATAACTCTAAAATGTCTCCATTAATTATATTTTAATCAACAATACTATCCAATATGAGGCTCTGATGGGAGCAGTCAGTACTCTTATGTATTTTGGTGTTATGCACGAGTACAAATGATTCATTTTGCCGCTCTACCGATGGTCCGATAAGCATACCTACGTACTTGTGACCAGGCCAGTCAAGGGAGGTAGGTGAGTCACATGCGGACTACTTAAGTACCAAGCCTTAAATGCCTTTCTAGACATCACTAGCACGTAGATTCTCATTACTTTTCTTTATGAACCTTACTTTATGTGTATCAACAACTACTTAATGCATTAATCCTTCGAAGGGAGAAATCAACAATCTATTGTTAACACACGTCCTTTTACCTTTCATGTGTCATCTTGCTCGTAACTTTAGCGATAGTGTCCAGAAGCGAACATTATCAATAAGATGAGGCATGTATTCCTAATTATCTTTGAATATATTAAAATCGTGTAAAAGTCTGCATTAGGATGTATCGTAAAAGGAAACTATTCGTCCTTAATATATATATATATATATTTATCAACTAATAGGGACTTTAAATTAGAATTAACCAATTTTCTATTGTCAATAAAATACATATACATATCTTATAAAATATAGACTTTAAACATATTTAGTATTTACTAAAACCTTTAGAAATTACTAAATATCAATAATACAATATTTTAATCTTTTTTTTATAAAAAGCAAAACCCGAATTGGATTGCCTGCTTTCATTACTTTCCGAAAGCAAAAGGTTCAGCACAATTACAAATAGAGTATACGAGAGATATACTAAAAAATAGAAAAGAAAGAAATATCCTATTATGACCCTTTATTAACTGTTTCCCTTATATACCACTGATATTCTGATCGTACCGTTCACAGAGGTACCATACCAGAATATTGAGCCTAATGAGACTCCTCTGGTCAGACTTACCCCACCATTCAAACAATGTACGAAAACAAAGACAGCTTAAGAATCAAACTAAAAGCACTACAACAATGTCTCATTTCCTTTGTTCTTCTCTCGTTTGATCCAACAAATTCGCATCGCTTTCAGCTCCATCTGAACTTCTTGAACTTCCACCATCAATAGGTGGTTCAGAATGCAGTGGCGGATCCAGATGTTCAATTAAGCCCGGGCACTGAGTTTGAGATCAAGTCCGGAAACAAATACACTAAAACGCACTAGAATATCATTAAAAGTCCATTTTTCACTACAAAATAACAAAAAATACACTAAATTTCGCGTTTTTTTAAAATCAAGTCCGGGCACTTGCCCTAAGATGGATCTGTCACTATCATAATGTGATGCCTCCATGCTATGCTGCATAGCAGCAGCAAAGTGATGTGCTAGTGGGGTAGTGATTCCTGACAAAAAATTGTGAAGAATTTTATTATATAGTATTAACTTTGAAATATTTTGGTTATTATTGTTAAGAATCCTTGCATTTCTTTCCACCCAAATATTTCGTACAAATGTAGCTAGGAGATTTCCAAAAATCTACATCTGATTTTGATTTAGAGAGCAAATGTTAAGCCATAAATTTTGAACAAATGTAATAGCTATTGTATCAATACCTACCACATTTTGTAATATTGTCCAAAAAAGAGAACTAATTATACATTTGATTGTTGGGGAATAGACTTTATAGGATCATTTCCTAGTTCATGCGGGAACAAGTTCATTCTTGTAGTCGTTGATTATGTTTCCAATGGAAGCTATTACATTCACCGCTGCTGATTCAAAGGTAGTTCAAAGATTGATCAAGAAAGTAATTTTCACAAGGTTTGGTATACCCCGGGTAGTGATTAGTGACAATGGCACACATTTCATTAATCGCCAACTTGAGAAATTATTAAAAGAATATGGAGTCAAACACAAAGTAGCACTACCCTACCATCCCCAAACAAGTGGCCAAGTCGAGGTCTCCAACCGAGAAATCAAATCCATTCTTGAGAAAGTCGTGGGATTTTCTAGGAAAGATTGGAGTTTGAAGTTGGATGAGTCAATTTGGGCGTATCGAACCACTTACAAAACCCCGATTGATATGACTCCGTTTAAATTGGTGTATGGTAAACCTTGTCACTTACTGGTTGAATTGGAACATAAGGCACTTTGGGGGATTAAAGCATTGAATTTCGACATGCAAAAAGCAGGTGAGAAAAGGATCCTAGATTTACATGAATTGGAAGAATTAAGATTGGAGGCATATGAGAATGCCAAAATTTACAAGGAAAAAGCGAAGAAATGGCACGAATCACATATAATCCGCCCGGAATTCGAAATTGTTATTTAACTCTAGGTTGAGATTGTTTGTTGGAAAACTCAAATCCAAGTGGACTGGTCTGTTTCAGGTGCAGCGGGTTTACTCTCACGGGGTGGTGCAGGTGTGGAGAGAACGCACATGAGCATTTAAGGTGAATGGACAATGCCTTAAGTTGTATAACTTGGGCGAACCGATTGGAGAGAAGATAAACATTTCTCTCACCGATCCGAAAATGAACTAAAAAGATATGTGTCGAGCTAGCGACCATTAAATCTAGCATTGAATTTCTCTTTTCCATTTTGTTTTCACTTTTATAAATGCAAGAAAATTCACAAAAAAAAAAACAAAGGAAAAAAAACAAAGGAAAAAAACCAAAAAAAAATTAATTAGGCTAGTTCTTCTTTTATTTTTGTAAATAGTTTTATAAATATTGGAATAAATTCTAAACGAGTATTTTCAGGAACAGAGAAGGGATTTGCAAGAGACCAACATGGAGTATTCAACTTTTATTTAAATTGTTTATCCAAAATCTTGTTGAATTTTTGAAAAAAAATGGTCCAAATTCAACCTGTTTGCGGGCTGCAAGGGTACCTCTTGCGAGCCGCAAAGCACATAGACAATAGGAATGTTCTAGGACTTAGAAATTTTTTCTAAATCCGTAAGCTTTGCGGACTGCAAGAGATCTTTTGCAGGCTACAAAGTGCAAAATTTTATGAGAAAAGTCTCTGGAACCAAATGACCCTGTTTTTTCATACCACAAGAAACTTGTTGCGGGCCGCAAAGTATGAAATTTTCTTAGAAAAGTTTTTGGAATCAAATGACCATGTTTTTGCGGGCCGCAAAGTTTGATTTTTTATTTTCTGAGGCAAGTTTCTGAATAAAAAACATCCTGATTTTGCAGGTCGCAAAGAACCCGAACCAACGCCAATGAAGAGGCGCCACCTACCTCTTCTCTTCTCCTTAACCCTTCTTCTCCTCAACCCTTCATCACCGCTCTTCCTTCTTCCTTCCATTTTCGAACCTACATTCATTATCACCAATCCTTCACCTCTCGACCACTAAAATCCAATATGAAACTCAATTTCTCCTCTCCTTTTCATCCTCTATCACCTCCACACTTTCATTTATCCATTCCTAGCCTCAATCACTCGATCTCCCGTCAAATCCTAGCAACCCGTTTGACCCATTTTGTCTACAACCTCTTCAATCCGACCATTAATCCCACTATCAACCCAACAAATCCTCACACTACACTCTCTTCTCTTCCCTCATCACTTTCGTGCCTTCGATTTGGTCAATTGCTCACAATTTTGCCGCGCTCTCTCAAGTATGACCCATCATCAAACACTTCAAAGGCTTTCGTCTACATCGGGTTTGGTTGGATAATCGGTTGTCTTTAACTTTCTCACTATTTCAATTTCAATTTCCTTTATTTATTCGGTTCATAGGCCAAATTGAATTGACTTCAATACGGTACCAATTGTGTTGAATGGAACTCAATTTGTTTCACACCAAACTAATTGTACCAATGGCACAAAGAAGAGAAAGACAAACGAAGATAAATTTGTTTCCAACACTAGGGTTTTAGGAAGTACGAGTGTGTCTGATGGATCGCAACCCCGAGAACCCATAAACTTGAGCCATCTTGCTACCTTGGCCGAGGATGAATGGCCCGAGAACCCCATGCATGATTTTGGGCTAAAATTCGACAAAAAAATCTAAGAAACGATTTGATGTGCTCAAGACTAGAAAGGCTTCTCGTTACGTGTGTGTACAAACCTGCCAAACTCTCGGTATCTTTGATGAAGTCAAGATGTTAGCCGATAAGATAGGTATTTGGACTACATATCTACCCTGTACCAAACCTGCCGCACATTAACTTATGATTTTTTGGCAGCTTTTGACCATGATGAGTACAGTTTTATTTATTTTCAGATGGATGGGTCACGGTTTACTATCTCCGACACCGAGCACGACCTCATTTGCGGGTTCCCAGTTCCGAGAGAAGGCGAGGTCTACGATTGGGCATAGCCTTGGATCCACCACGAAGAAGGGACTTAAATCACCTTCGAGGACCACATCATTGGCCCCGACCACCCAAAGAGTTGTCCTAGTAGCATCATCAACCTTCCAACTACTCGGTACTTCCAGAAAGCTTTGACATACACGATCTTTGGATGGGGAGTGTCTGTGTTAAACAAGCACAACAACTATCGACTATACAAGATGCTCTGCCTAGACGAGTAATGCTAATGCCGGATGTCGGAGCTCAAATGATCCGCCACATCGACACGGTCCTCCGAAACTCATATATCGGAAGAGGGATATTTGTCGGTTGGTTGGTCACACGTCTAGCCTATCATCTTAAGGTTCTAGGCGAGGGGCTAATTTACCGAGTCAAGTCAAACATTGAGACTTCCCTCCTCAACATGAAGTATCTCTAGACCATGGGCCTTATTTCGCAGAAGAACGGAGTATTTTATCGTGTGACCTTTCACCGAGAGCATGTGCCTCTACCTTTACCTCCCTTGATTGTGACTGAGGCGCACCTGGATTGCCTATCCAGCACATCAAGCACCTCAAATTGATGCACTACAGCAGCAACCTTTACAACCAGCACCGCAGTCGGAACATGTTCCGAGCATGCCAACCAACCAAGCACTCATGGATTACATGGTTGGCATGAACACCCGGTTCGAGTAGCGCTTCACTGACCTAGATACCTCTTGGCAGCGCAGGTATGACACGCTTGAGACCACCTGACAGCAGAGGTATACCGATATTAACAACAGGTGGTCGGCTCGATACACATATTTGACCCAGAACTTCACCACGCTGCAAGACTCACATTCGTGCACACATCACGATATGCGCGACCTACATGTGCACTATGGTTCTCTTCACAGAGACTATGACCGCCTCAATGCTATATTGACTTGGTTATCATCCTAGCAAACGGTGCGATTTGACGACCTCTACTACTTTGCTGATGACAACCAACATGTGGCTTATGATACCTACCACCTGATGCGACAGTTGGCTAACTGGCGCATCGAGCAAGACGACATGCCTCCGGAAGAGGTCCCACAGAAAGCGAGGCGAGAGCCTATGCGTCATCCCTTCCCTTTTGATGCATATGATGATTCGGGCGATAGAGACCGTTGAGGAGCACCATTGACACAACAAGCCTTCAGTCAACCTTTTGTAAGCTTTCTTTCCTTTTCTCATCATATATTTACACTACTTGTTTATTTGGCAACGAGGGCGTTGCAAATGCATAAGCGTGGGGGGATTGTAATTTTGACTTGTATTTAGGAGTAGAAGTAACGTAATTTAATTTAGGTTACTTTAGATATGAGTAATGTTTGGAAATTGTTGAGTTAGAGAGGAACTAATGACTTTTTGGGCCTTCTTTTAAAAATCTTTTGGTTAATAAGTATTGGTGATTTTGGTAGCATAACCCATGGCACAAATAAAAAATATGTTTTAAATTCTTTGCATTTAGGAATTAGCTCCATGTTTACTTAAGCAACTTTTTATTTTTCCTCTTTTATATTTTGTTTATAAAAATCTCATAGAGTTTTGATGATAAGTTAGGCGTACCCCTATTCGAGAAAAATAACAATCCAAATCTTTGAGAGTCTTTTCGTGAAATTACTCGGAGTATATTGACTATTTTTTTATTAACCCATAAAATATCAAAATTAGTACCCATCCGTTATAACGCCTCAGCCAAGCGTTATAACAAGTTGCTAGAGATCTGGCCCACAAGTCAGCAGCAGAAGGGAAAAGAGGGAATATGCTCAAGGCGTTATAACACCTTCACAACTTGTTATGGGGATTTCTGTAATGCTATGGTGTATTTTCACAGATCCAAGATCTCAAGAAGTGCTCAACCTATATAAGTGATGCAAAAATGAACCAGATGATCATCTAAACATTCTCACAAGCTTCCCAACAGTAATTGAGCACTAAGAGAGGCTGATTCAAGTCTCCTCCAGTTATCTAACCTAGAGAGCAATTATGATAGCTACTATTCTCTTATTGTCTATTCGAGAACATAAACTTTAGTTAATTGTTTAGCCTTTGGTGCATCACATTTGTGTTGTCAATTGGTGCATCTCTATCCTTGATTGTGTAGTCAATCGAACCTTGTTGCAGTGTTTTGAGGTGTTGTCCCATGCATCGATTTAGGAGAAAAAAATTGGCTTACTTGTGTTAGAAGAAGTCAAAGATCGTCTCGGTCCCTTTGTAAAAGATACTTAATTATAGTGAAACAACCCGAAAAGAAAATTTATTCCGGGAGACCTTTGGACGTAGGCCTAATTTATTTTGATAGGCGGAACCACATTACATAGCATGTTCACTTGTTCTCGATTGCTCTCTCTCTCTTTAGCTATTTGATCTTAATTTTTGTGATTTGCTCAATTATTTCTTGAAATTGCTTGCTCTATTACTTGACTAGGTAATTAAGGTCTAAAAGATATAAAATTGAATTGTAATCGCTTCCGCACATTAATTTGACCTTAGTCTTGCGCATTAGCAAAAACCCCCATTATATTCTAACAGTTAATTTCCACTCTTCAATTTTTAAAATCACCAAATCATTATCCTCAGTCCTTAGGTTTAAATTACATAGTTCAATCAAGAGGGCTAAGTTGTCCTTGTGGGATTGATACCTCAAGTATCACATCGATTAGATTGTATGCTTGTAACCTTTTAAATCGGTATTTTTGGCTAAACTTGTATTAATCATAACACACAAAGAACCGATCAGTTAGAAAGATATCGAAAAAATAAGGCAAGGTTGTCTACCTCTACGGAAGTCTCTTGCGGTTGCAATAAATCCCACTATGGCCGCAATTGACTTGGATCCAAACTTGGCAGGAAATTTGCCAAGTGCCATGCGGCTGCAAAGATGGGCTATTGTCGTTGCAATTGAACTGCTGAATTTTCAGCAGATTCATTCCAAGTCTTTCCTGATTTTTTGCGGCCGTAACGGGAGTCCTTGCGACCACAAGATAATGACAGATTTTTCTGTTTTGCTTAATCTTTGATCCAATTCAATTAGTTTTATCCAAATAATATTTCTAACTATACAATAACACTAGTATTAGGTTAATTAATCATAATTGGTCCATCAACAATTATAATTAATTCACATTAAATTTCATATGTATTCATACCCAAAATCTTAGCAAAATGAGTATTATGCTAGTGTATAAATTAATCACATTTATGTCATATCTTATATTACTCCTTGTAATATTGGTGACAGTATGTGATATATTAATTATATACACGTAGTCTAAACTTTATTTATTGGATTCGACGTCTCAATTCCAACAATGTTGTGATAACTGATTTAGCTGAATAAAAACAAATAGAAAATAAGTAACATGCTAAGTAGCAAAATGCAAAATTCTCGAAATTCTTAACATACTGGAAATTTCATTAAACAAGAGATGATTGATACAAATGACTAGGATCTCGTTTATGGGCGACAAATACCTTGGTAAAAAAAACAATAACTGAAAGATAAGGTAATTAAATGCTAAGGAAATAAAATGTAAAAAATAGGAAAAATAATCTGGATAACTTGGAGTGCATGGAAAGTGATCTTGGAGATAAATATTTGTAAGATCCATCAAATTAATTCTGGATCACAATCCAAATCCGTCTTATATCTCTTTCCTTGGTTTGCGTCATACTCCCTAAGTTGTTGAAAAGTTTGACCTCAAGCTTGGCTCTACTATCTAATGACAACTCGGGAGGTGGTTCCAACAATATACAAGATTGGGGCATATTCGAAGCAGGAGTCTATGTAGGTGGTGGTTCGAGTTTGACTAGTTCATAGTACTCTTTTTCGAGTTCAAACTCGACCAGTCCATCTTCGTATTCTTGATGGTACTCTTCGTACTCGAGATACTCGACAGCTTCTCAAGAGACTTTTCAAACTAGAGATATCAAATGTCTTCTCGTGATTTTCACGACAATTCTTCGAATTTTAGAAAATCTTCGGTGTCGATCTCGTGTATTTCCTAATCGGAATCTTCGGTGAGAAAGTCGAGATCATACTCGCATCTCTCCTCCTCGGTGCCTTTAGAATTATATTCGGAATCAACCTCGTAAGCTTCCTCGGTGTACTCGAGAACACATTCGAGGTAATCCTCATAAATTTCTTCTCCGAAATCATGCTTGGGATCATTATCATGAATTTCTTTCTCGGAAACTTTCTCTTCTTCGGGTCCTTATTCAAACTCTTCGCTTTCTTGTAGTTCTCGAGGAAAACATTCGATTTCAAAAACTCCGCTTATTGTATCCAAAAACTTGGTGATATTGACTTTCGAACTAGAAAAGTCCAGAATGGTGTTTTGACATCAAGGAGAAGTCAATTCTTCAAAATCAACGCTGAACAGGCATGTGGTAGGAGGCGCGTTGGCGTTGTCCCACTTATATATTAAATATATTTCTTTGATGGGAGCAAATAAATTCTTCGTTGGCCGTTTTGACATTGACTTGGCCTAAGTAAGTTTATAAGATGTAGTGCTGATCGGAAAATGTTTCGCCGATTTCAAGTTCGATGTCATCATCGATTTTCACTGGACGCATTCAGTTGAATTTCGGCAAAAATTTATTTTACTTATGATGCATGTTGTTTTCGTTATTATACATGTTGTTTTTGTTATTGTGCATCTAATAACATGCATGATAGTAAAAATACTTATGATTCATATGTTAAGTTCATTATATTTTTTTTGTTCTACTTATGATTTATTATGTTTTCGTTATTATGCATGATGTTTTTGTTATTATACATGTTATTTGTATTATTTTGCATGTTAATTATTTGCATAATAACAAAAATAACATGCATAATAACAAAAACAACATGCACAATAACTAGAACAATTTTTAAAATAAATGCAACTGGATTCGTCCAGTCCGCATCGATGAGCGTAGCAATATTTGTTTTTAGTGGACCGTCCGGTCAATTATATGCATAATAACAAAAACAACATACATAATACAAAAATAACCTGTATTATAACAAAAATAACATGCAAACTGAACTCAACCGAACTTGTTCTGTTGAAATCGATGAAGAAATCAATAAGTAAATCATTATATCACCTCCCTTGCTGATCATAGAAACCGAGTAGGTCATGTTTTCTAATCGGTCAACGATCATAATTTGAAATAGGGGCAATTTTCAAATAGGAGCGTAACAAGCGATTTGATTTATTTTCTCACTGCTATAGTTTCTCCAGTTTTGTTCTTTTTATTTCACATACCACCTATAATAGTGGAATCCAACAAAAAAAAGGGGCCTCATGTGCCAATAAATGATACGTGAAACAGGAGGCAGAACAGAGAGTTTGATATATTAAACCGTTGAATTTTCGTGATTTGAATCATTAAATATATTTTATGATACATCAATCATATATAAATCAAAGAATTAATTTGACCTTTTCTTTGTTACATATATTTTATATTATTTCGTTTACATACATATCAATCAGTCTGACTTCATTACGATGACATTAGGAGTTAAGGAGTACATGTTGTACGCCATGTTTGGTAGAGACTTAAATGAGAAATAAGAAGCCGAATAAGAATAATTTAAGACTACTTAAAAGAAGAATAGAGATAAGTTAAGCCTCTCTAGGAGGAATGACTTATTTTTCAAGAGTTAAGTCATAAGTTCAATTTATATATGCCAACTAGAGTTTAGGATGCAAAATTAATCAAGTCTCGTATCGTTTTAGGATAATTTATGTTAAATTAGGATCTAAAAAATATGCAAATTCGTGATACTGTTCATTTGTTGTGTTTGAATGTTGGTATAGGAGAAACAAGACCAAACATATCCTTAATTGGAGCCCGGAACATCAAGCAGAGCTGAACCAGTCAGAAGACTTAAGGTTATGACAAGTTGTCAGAAGGCGCTTTTCGACATATTCTTGCGGGCCGCAGAAAATTCCTTCACGATGCTCAGGAATTCTTCAACTTTAGAAAAAGCACAACTCTAGAGTTGCGACCCGCAAAGATTTTCTTGCGGGCCGCTAAAACATACACAATCTCATATGATGTGACAACTTGTCAAAGATCAAGCTCTACAGGACTCTGCGGTCCGCAAGAATTTATTACAAGCTGCAAAAATTGGGTTCGAGAGAGTTATGCTTAGAATAAAAATAAAATTAAGTTGGTTTTTTAGTCTCTATCTTCTCAGGTTGTATTTTTTGTCTTTTTCACATAGTTAAGAGAGGGAAGAAGATGATATTGGCCAGGACTAGAAGTTAAAGCAATAGAATTCATGTTTGCGGGATTTTCTCAATTTTTCTTTCCTATTACATTTTATCTTGTTATATTGATATTATCTCTTATATTTGTCCCTTTCATGAGAGGCTAAACACCTTTCTAGGATTAGAGTAAATCATGAAACTTGCTTCCTCATAAATGGAACTTCTTTTAGATCAATTGTTGTGTTATTATTTTCAATCTTAGGATTTGAGTTTGATGAGAACCAAAAACAAGTTCCTAAATACTAATACATTCTGAAAAAAAGATTATTTGCTTACGGAAGTGTGTTAGGAATTGCTTGGTCAATTTATTAGATGCGTATTTCGAAGTAATCTGACGTTGTATGACCTAACCCAGTGTGTGCCTTGAACTCTAGTTCAATATAAGTTTTATGTAAGAACGAGCCTCAATTATTTTGGAGATGGTGTTAATTTGAGAAATAAACCCTTTTATTTCTAATCTAAGTCCCCTTTTATTTGCTTTCTTTATTTTTCTATCCTTTCTAATTACTGAAAAATCAACCAACTAAACTATCGATTACTTAGGTTTAAATTGCTAAGGTTAGACTAGAAATCTAATTGTCCCTTTGGAGAACAATAAGTACCACAATTGACATGTTGTATACTTGAAATCAAATTCAGTATAGACAAGATTTTAAGACTTGCACGAATACTAAGAATTCATCACATCAAATTTTCGACGTAGTTGTCGGGGATAACAATATTTACTAGTTGAGGCTTAGTATTTGAAACTAGGTATTTTTCTTTTCTTTTACTTTTAGGTTTTTGTTGCTTTTGTTTCACTTCCTCTCTCCATCTCCATCTAAGAATGGTTTTCTAGGCAAGGTTCCACAATAGTCCACTAGAGGGCCATTCTTTCAGTTGACACCGTTTGAACACGAGATGTCAGGCGAACAGACAATTGAGCACCAGCTTGCCGCCCATAGTGTTGAGCCACATAGGATTGCAAATGAACTACAACAAGCATGTGATGGCACCCTCAACCAAAGCAATGCGATGGCTGATCCAAATCACCATCTCAGATATTATACTACATCTAAGGAAGATGAGATACACCTCAGTTATACCGCTTCAAACATCCTTGCAGAGGAGTACCAAATTCCTCCGGGGTGGGTGACTATGGTGCAGCGGAACCTGTTCCACGGGTTGTCGCATGAGGATAACACAAAACATCTCGCCAATTTTGAGAAGATCTACAACACAATCAAGGTGCAAACCATCTTTGATGAAGATCTCAAGAGGATGGCATTCACTCTCCTTAGCTGACAAAGCGAAGAGATGGATTCGTAGAAAAATGATGGAGAACATGGACACTTGGGCAAAGATGGCGAACACATTTTTCAAAGTTCTTCCCACCATCTGAGACTAACAACATTCGCCTCCAAATCCACAACTTCTGACAATGAGGAGATGAGATAATGTCGGATGCATGGGAGCGCTTTAACGAGTTACAGTGGAGTTGCACACCACGATGGAAAAGCATTGTCTTTACTTAAAATCTTCTACGAAGGCCTCTTGTCGCATGATAAAGCCATGTTTGATGCAGCCGCCAAAGGAAGCCTTGTCAACAAAGGATTGTAAATGGTTTCAAGCTCATTGACAACATGACGATCAACCAAAGCCAGTGGCATAATCCTAGGGATGCGTCAGTCGTTTACAACAAGGATTGCATGAGGTCGAGATGAACAACAAGTTAGCCACTAAAATCACTACCCTCAATCGCAAAATTGAAGAATTAAGCATCTAGTCGGTAACATCACCTCTTGTCCCTTGTAATTTTTGCAATAGTTTAGACCATCTCTCGGTAAATTGTGGTGTAGGTGTAGGTAATAATGAGGTTGATTATGAGTAGATAAATGCAATTAACTAAGATAATTTTTGGCTGAATAACAACCACTATTTTCACACCTACAACCCGGATTGGAGAAACCATTCGACCTTTTCTTGAAACAAAATGACCAATTAGCCCAAGGTAACCGAAACAACCAAGGAAACCAAAACTTTATTCTACCAAATTAAGGTTATGGTAACCAAGAGTATGGTCAAAAGCCATTTGTACCAAACAATGCCAACCAAGATTCAAGCATCTTAGCCCAAATCGAATCTTGAATTGATGCTGGAAGCATTTATGGCAAGCAAAAACCAAAAGTTTGATGAATTGAATGTCGAGGTAGACTTGTTGGCCACCCAAAACAAGCTACTTGAGACTCTAGTGCTCAACAAACCGCTCAATCCTCTCGCCAACCGGGTACGCTACCTCCCAAACTTGACCAAAATTCAAGAGACATGAAGGTGATTAGACACACATTTTGCAACGAGATGCAATACGAGGATCCACTCATGCCGAAACATGCTTATCAGCCGACAAGTGAAGAAAAGCAACAAAGAGACGATGAGCCAATCTCCCCAACCAAAGATGAAGCCTCAAAGAAATCTCTACAACCATCTGATGCCACCGGTAAGGATGAGCCGACAAAGGTAAGTATGGAGGTACCCCGCTATCTAACTCCTCACAGGCATGCTTCATTTTCCTCTAGACTCTCTAAGGACAAAGAAAAGACCGAGAAAAAAGTCTAGAGACCTTGAAACAATTGCATATCAACGTTGGTGAATTTGCGAATTCTGGTGAGTGGGCCTTGAGAAAAGATCGAGGTCATTACCTAAATGTCTATCTACACTAAGTTCTTTAAGGACGCACTCTCAAATAGGCATAGACTAAAGTTTAACAATAAAAAGTCCTAATCCTCTTTAGTCGTCATGAGGAGTATCTTCCGTCACTTGTTCTTGCCCTTGTCTTGAGAGAACGTTGGTGAATTTGATAATTCTGGTGAGTGGGCCTTGAGAATTTTGATCTCGAGGGAGTATTTTGAAGGCTAGGGTTTCAGAAAATAGTGATCAAGAGAGGAATTTCAATTTTTCTTAAGATAGCAATGAATTGGGGAGGAAGAAGAAGGGGCTTTAAAAATTTTCCTTCCTGCGTTATTAGACCCTTTAAATTAGGTTGATAGTCGTTATAACATCTCTTCCTTCCTTTGTACTAGTAACATTTGTTTATTAAAACGATCGATTTTTCAAACCTAATATGTTTTAACAATTTCCATCCCTTTATAATGCCTTTGGTACCCAACACTCATCTTTCAATATTTAGGGTTGATTTTGATATTTCCTTAATTGTTATGCTCCCAAATTAAATTTTAATATTTTTGGGACTCAATTTACAGTGTCAAATTATGTCTTAACCATACACATAATCTGTCTTGAGCTATGCTTTGAATAAAAACATCAAACATGACTCAACAAAATATATGATTCATCCAAATTTAAATCTTATATTTTGCTAGTTGACATCCGCTCAAAATAATAATAATCAAATTGAACCATAATGGAGGGAGTTTTGTGACTTTCTACACAATTGATTTTGTTCAACTTGTGCTAGGAACATCAAGTGTCTCAAAAATCTTCCCTTTTCTAATATTACAAAACTTTTCTGAATGTCAAACTTTCTTGCAAAATGACAAAATGTAGGTTTCGGTTTAGTAATGTTGCCATGATCATAGTCAATTTGGACTTCAGGTATTCAATATTGACTTCTTGGTGTTGGTCTTCTAAAATAACCATTTTGTGCATGTCGAAGGTATTGATTGGGTTGGAAAGCACCATTGTATTTATTTCTTATAAATTGGTTACCAAACTTCTTGTGTTCAATGAACACATGAAATTTACCATATCTATCTCTAACAAAGAGCTCTGGTGGTTGAACTATATGATAATTGATAATTACATGGTCATTCTAAGATTTTGGTCTCCTATGCACATTTATAGTGTTATGGTTGTTAAACCTTGGTCTCTTGTTATATCGTTTGTTATACATGTAGGCATGGTTATTGACCTTTTTCTCATTGTTTTATTTTGCATTTGCATACAATTGCTTTCCATTTATAGAAGGTTGTTCTTTCTCATATCCAAGTCTGATTTTGTCATGTGGACATTGACCAATATACATTTTATCATAGTCAATATTGATACTATTGCTAGAGGATTTGATAAATTTAACAAATTTAAAAGTCAAAGGATGTGCTTCGTGCAATTCCAGTTTCTTATCCAAGTTGACTTTGATCTCAAGGTTATTTATCCTATTTTCAAGAATTGTAATATTTACTCTAAGATCATTAATCATGGCATCTTTAATAACCATTTCCTTGTTAGACTCGTAAAGTAATTCCTTTAACCTAGTCACATTATAAGACTTGATCTTTACCAAAAGCAAGACTCGACTCATTAATAGAATCACATTCATCATCACTAAAATCATTTGTAATAAATTGAATCTTGCTAGCTCGGCTAAGGGCCACCATTTCTTTAGCATTTGCCTTCAAGGTCTTTTCTTGCTCTTGTAGAATCCTAGAGGGGGTGAATAAGGTTCAATTGAAAATCTAGGGTTCTTTTTGCAAATTTGCACAATTCAATTGTTAGTGGCAAATCCCAAATCAAACAATACAATTCAGTTCAATTTACCAACTGGTGCACTTCTCAAATTCTTAACACAAGCAATTAATATGAATAAGTGCTTATACCAATTTGGCTTAACTTCATACTACTTTGCGGAAGCGTAAACAATTGTGAGCAATTACTAATCTAGCAATTTAATTTATCTCTACAAGTAAAGAGCAATTAAAATAAATAGATGAGTTGATAAATCGGAACCATATCGTTATAGCATTACAAGGCTATGTGGTATAATTTTGAAATTCGAACGTTAGATTTTGTCTTTTTCTGGGAAATATTGCGTTATGACACTATTATAGCGTTACAAAATATTATGGCAAATAGAAAGCAGTTTTGGAAAATAAGCTATGTACATAAATCAGCAGAGATAGCGTTGTAATGCTAGGATAGCACTATACAACACTATGTTATGTGATCTGAGTACTTTTTATGTCGCTATTTCTTTTCTCCATAGCGTTGTAATGCTATATTAGCGTTCTACAACGCTGTTACTGTTTTGTGGGATTTTGCTATTTCAATTGCTATTTCAATTGCTATTTCAAATCTCAATTTAGACCATTCTAAATATATAGATAATTAACATATCTAATTTGTAGACTTATTCTTCATATTTTGCATGCAATCGAGTCCTTTCTTTAGCTCTTTAGCTTTTACAAAATATTTCTTCAATTTGCCTTTATCCATTTTCTCCAAAGCTTGACATACCTAGAAAACTCTCACAAATACAAATGTAAATTCAGATTCATTTTGCAAATCGACAAATACAAAGATATTGCTTTACAACAGTTCTTCCTGTTCCATGGCTATCTTTGCATTTTTTTGTCGTTGCCATGCTTATCATCATCTCAATCATTATTGGATCCATAATTCCATCCTCCTAGATTATCTTATGTATCCATCCAAGGTTGGTTGGTTGCTTGTTGTTCTTGACTACAAGGGCGATGTTGTTCTCCTCTTCTCTCTTAGATCAATTTCTCCTTTACTTTCAGAGTCACTTCTCCAAATAGTTTGCATGACTTTCTTCTTACCATCGAACTTCTTCAATCTACCATCTTGTCCTCCCTTTCTCTTGTTTGGAAATGTCGTATAATAATTTTAAAGAAAATGACCCACCTTGTTGCATGTGAGGCAAACTATTTTTTTGTGCTTGCCTCTCCTCGTTGACCTTCCTTTCAAAGCTTATGGTCCCCATTATCACGTTGATCAGAAGCTCATCATCCTCTGAGATTTCTTATTGGAGCCTTTGAAAGAAATTCTCATTCGAGTCGAGTCGATATGTCAAGTTGTAGTTCGCTGATTGTGCCGGTAAAGCTAGTGTTTTGGAAGTAGTGCTCTTGGCATTCTTGTATTTCTCTTTGAAGGAAGTTAGTTGAGCAAAAACTTCTTTAGGGTTCAAAGGTGTCCTCTTGTCTTATATCGTCTCAATTGAGATAACTATGGAATCCCACGATAGTCTTTTTGAAATTATTTTAAGTAGCTTACCTACAAAATCTTCATCACTTATGTTAGATCCGACTACAATAAATTCTTTTCTCAATGAAAAAAGTCTAAAGTATAGATTTTAAAAGGACTCATCATCTTAAAATTTGAGATTTTCTAGTTTGGTTGCTAACTCTACTTTTCTTGTTTTCTTTATATGTTCATTTCCTTCATTTCTAAGGATTAGAGCATTCCATATTTCTTTAGCATTTGTGGTGTTTGCAAGTGAAAGAGCGATATTTACATGAATAGAGCTATGAATAGTGTTAATGACATTATCATTTTTGAACTTAAGTTCCTTAGACTCACTAGTTATAGTAGTAGTATTTGCCTCACATTTGAGAGTTCATCATTCCTCAATAACATTCCAAAGATCAATCAAATTTTGGTAGTTAACCATACACTTCTTCTAATGTGAGAAGTTCTTACTACCTACACAAAAAATCAGGGGCTCATTGACAAATTTTAAAGGGACTATTTCAATTCCAGAAAGCTCAATATTTTTAAGTTTGAACATGTGGACTCTGATACCACTTGATAGAAACTAAAAGTTCGTACTTAAAGATAGATTGGGGCTTCAGGTAGAAATAACAAATTTGAATGCAAAAGCGTCTTTAGTCAACAAGACCTTAAGCTACTTAGCAATTTACACAATTCAAACTATTCAAATTCACAATCAAAGATGCCACAAGAATACTAAAGAATTTTAAGAAAATATAAAGGAAGAGCGAGAGAGAGATAGTGCAAGAGTAAAGTAACACTCGATGTAATGTGGTTCAACAATCTTTGCCTACATCCACAGGACTCCCGATTCCACACAGGGCTGAAAATCAACACTATAACAAAAGTGTTTTACAAAAGGTTCCTCCACGGAACAAATGATCCAATCCTTGAATCGAACAAAAACTCCTGTAACTTACAATAAAACTTGCAAGGTATCTCTAAACCGTGATTAACAATGAATATCTTATTACAACTCTAGATTTCACAATGGTTGAGGTTAGGATGCTTGAACAACAAAGCCTCTTTGCTCTCAAAGTACTTTAAATTGGTTGTAAACTTGGGGATGCTTTTTTGATCTTCTGGAAAGAAACACGACTCTATATATAAGCAACGTGCTTCCTCAGATCTTCAATTCGCCAAAATAAGGCCCCATGTTTTACAACGCAAGTGAAAGGCATTGTGACGCCTTTGCAATATTCTAGAAATACCCTTCCTTTACTCTGCAACTAACTTCTGGGCCCAAGTTTGTCCAAATATGCAGGAAAAGTGTTATAGCACCATGATAACCGTTATAACGCCTTATAGGGCATTACAACACCTTTCTCATTCGTTATAGTAACAGTGTAACACACACCTCAGTTTTTCTTCACATTTTGAGCTCCAGACATTCTGACTTTTGGGCCCAACTTCTACAGAAGCGTTACAACGCTCTGGATCTCGTTATGACGCCTTCCTTGGCGTTATGGTAATGCAAGCCTCGATTTCGCTTGGTTTTTCATGCATCTTGCATCCTTATGTTTGTCTTGACTTGTTCTACATAATCGTGACTTGTTCTACATGTCTTCGACCTCACAAATGTTCAATTGTACCTCAAAACATCACAACTAAACTTTGCAAATTGTTAGTCCAATGTTGATTTTGCAAATTGTCAAATAAAATTGAGCTAAACCCAACATTAACTTTACGTTGCATGTTATGCTCAATTATATTCTCCAACCAAACATCTAAGATAAAATAAAAACTATCGATGTCTAGTTGGACACAGATGGAATCATCTATAACTCTTGGATAAAATTTATTTTAGATCGTGGCCTTTGATTTTCTACAGAGAGTTTCTATTTAGATCGTGGCCTTTGATATTCTCCAACTAAACTATCGATTAAGATTAACGAGTTATTTTGTGTATGCTATTTAGAGAGTTGCTTATTGACACATTATTAATATGCAATACATTTAATTTTCATTGTATGTTCTTTGTTTTACTTTGAGTTAATAATTGCACAAACCATCATGTTTATGGAAAATGAAAAGTCATATGAGACATTCATATATGAATAGTAGTTAACAATTAATGTTTTGTAATGTTATGCATACGGAAATGAAGATTTTGTGTATTTTCATCGTGTGTTCTTTGTTTTAGTTTGAGACAATAATTGCACAAACTCATGATGTTTATGAAAAATGAGGAGTCAGTGTCGCCCTCGAGACATGTATATTTGCAAAATATTTACCAAAATTTTGTAATGTAAAGCATATGAAAAACGAAGAGTTTGTGTATTTTCATAAAATCATTTCTTGTATATAATTCTACATTATATATAAAATAATATAAAAAATTTATGCGTGTATATTATAAATAAACATATATAAATATTAGAGAAATTTTTTTGTGCCACCCAAAACTGGAGAAATAGTGAAAATGTCATTCAAAATCAATTTTTTGCTTATTTACCACCCAAAAATAACACTTGCTCCCTTATTTGTCATATATTTATTTTAAAGACAAAAATGCACCTAACGCAACCCTCCTTCATCTCCACTTTGTCATGACTTTTTCCTCTTTCCCAGTCGGATGACATCTTCCTCTCCCAAGCTGTCCAAGAAAGAACTCGGTATAGGCAAACTGATGTCAATATACAAAAGCTTTGCCTTCCGTGGGATGATGTATACTAGGAGCATTTTTGTCTTAAAAAAGTGACAAATAAGAGAGCAGACGTTGTTTTTGAATGACAAATAAGGAATAAGTTGACTTTGAATGATATTTTCACGTATTTCTTAAATTTTGAGTGGCACAAAATAAATTTAAAATATTATTACGATAATTATATAAAAATATTATCAATTTTAATTAGATTGACGAAGTTCTAATTCCAATTCTAGTGTGGTTAAAGTCTAGACGTCAAGGTTCTCGATCTATATATAGTAAAATGAGGCCAAATTAATGTTAACCTTTGTGCACGTGGCATGATGATTGTATAATACATGAAAGTAATTATTTTATTATTTAAAGTCTATATGATAACGGACATGCAACTCTAAAATATTAACAATATTGATAATTAGAATTAAACACTAAAAATTTATCAAAAAAGTATCGTGTATATCAAATTACATTTGAATTACCGGAACATATAAAAATTGATAAAAGATTATCATTTGATAATATGAACATAGAAATGATTTTACATATTGAACAAGATTTAAAAATAAAATATTATATGAATTGTGTTTGAATCATTTATATTTCATTTGTGTCTGCGAATTTGAAGATACGAAAATGTATTTTTTCACATGAGAAAAGTTTAATATAATTACAATTAAAAGTTGTTTATTTCAAGAAATGATGCAAATAGTAATTCATTTTATATGACTTTGTGATGAGAAAGTTATATGTTGCTAGTATATATTATTGTTCCTAGGGAGAACAGAAAACGAATACATTACAAATATGATACTGTCATACTTTGCATATTATTTAGAAAATTATAACACAAACAAATAATGTCATATATAACATTGCTACATGATCCTGATTTGTGAACTGGCTGGCTATATTACATCTTTGTATTTAATGACTATAATATATAATTAGAATATCGCTTATATTTATGATGTTATTGTTCAGTATGTTAGATATAAGCGACATTATTGTTAACTAGCGTTCGACTCGCGCTCCGCGCGAAGAAGTTAAATTTTCGTATTGTAATAATAAAATTATAACAAATTTTATTTTAAAAAATTAAAAAAATTGGGGAAAAATATTATCTACAGTAAATGTACTGTACCGTGAACAGTGAGCGGCAGGGAAAATAGTAAAAAAGTTGATCACCTGTGATTTTACTGTAGTATGAACAGTGAAAATATTGTTTATGCTACTGTGTAAATGAACAGTACTCCAATATCGAAACATGAGTGTATTAGATTAGAACGATTTTTTTTAAACTCTCGGTATAAATTGTCAAGCTTCTTTCTCTTTCAAAACTTGATAACGCAACACTGAAGTGGTGATATATTTCAAGATGACATATGCTTATAACATCTAATAGGAATTTTCAAACTAACCTTTTTTTTACAAAAAAGATGAAGTTTTACATCAACAATAACAATAAAAACAAGTCTTCGTTCTCAAATAAGTTGGCTAGTTTAGGAATAAAATTCAATCTGAAATGATGAAATTTTATATAAAGAAAAAAATATTTAGAGAAGATTAAATAACATATCACTGAAACTTATATATAAGTAATCAGGATGTCTGCTTACATATTTTATTTTTCTCAAAGTTCCTGGTTATTATGTGTAGGATTATATATTATAATAGAAAACTTACATTCGAAATGTCAACTTTGAGTGGCTCTATTAGTAACAATAATTGGCTGAAATAATTGGTTTCAGCCGATTTATGAACGCTTCAGATTTTCTGCTGCGCAGTAGAAATGAACGTCTCAGATTATCTGCGCTGTAGACTACGAACGACTCAGATTAATTAAAGAAATCTGATATTATAAAATTTAAGTTGCGATACAAATTAAAAACTGAAATTTACTATACAGCACGTACAGTATTTGTGTTGCGCGTCAGAAGATCTCATTCCGGTTTTTCTTCTAGTCAAATATCCGTATTTTCATGGTATTAAATGTTTGCTACGTGTGGCAAACTGATTGGAGCAGAGTATTAAACAAAAAAACCTTGCCATTACCAGTCAACACAGCAATCCAAAAGGTCAATAAAAGGTACTTCCTTTTCTGAAAATCATAGTCTAGGTCTAAATTAAAGCCCAAATTGAAGCGAATCAACTGTATATTAAGGATCTACTTGAAAGAAAACGAATCAGAAATTTCTTTGTTGTTCATATACGCTTTCATCCAAACAAATACAGAAATAGTAGCAACTACCATTTTGCACTTGTGCCATTTGCCTAGCCCAAAGACCATCAGTTAAACAGAGGACAAGATAATTTATTTGCACAAATTAAATCAACTTCATTAAAATTATTTAAGAACTGATTGATGATTTTTTTTCTTAAATGAAGTAGATTGTTTGCAAACTTGCGCTTATACTTTATATCATTTTACTTCTTAATGTAATTCAATCTAATCTAATATATTCATAGCGCAATATTACATCACTGATCATTTTCACAGTGGAACAAACAGCGTAGATTATATTTTTTCAACTTTTTTTTCCCTGTTGCTTTTTTATTTTTTTATTTAAAAGATTTATTATAATTTTATTATTGCAATACGAAAGTTTAAAATTTAATTTTTTCGCGTGGAGCGTGAGTCTTACGCTAGTTAATTATCATTTTGATCGGTAACGTTTTAAATATATTATTTTGGTCCTTAAGTATCCATAAGTTATCTTTTTTGTTGTTAAAAAAATCTTATTTATAAAATAAGTTTCGACCAATATCAATGGTCCAAAAAACTAAGATCCAAGTTCGCAATCACATCATAATATTGATATATCTTATGATAGTTATAATAAGATACCATAAATATTATTTTAATTAATTTATGATAACACCGACATTAGTGATAATATTAATATAATTGTTATTTCATGCCGTGATAACTGTTTTCACATTTACTATTTTTTATGAGTACATCTACACTCGTCTGAATGCTAAAAAGAAGTAACACTATTATAGATGAAAGTACCATTTTTTTCAGCATATGTGAAATGAAGGACCGATTTTACTAAAAATAAAAACTTTGAAGAGCTTTATGATACATTAAAAAAAACTTCTCAAAACAAAATATTTCACTGCCTTCCAATTTTTTTTATGGGACGATCAAAGTCATGCAAAATAATACAAAATAAAACCTAACAGAATTCTATAGTAAAGAAGAGTAAAGCTCTTCTATTGCCAAAGGGTCTTTTTGGAAACAACAATTTTAGAAGGAATATTGAAATAGAGCTTTATTTCAACAATATGATTTTGTCAAACACGTTTTGAAAGAATAAAATAGTGATAAAAGAGGCTATTTCGGTATACCACAATATAGATGAAATAATGAAATAAATTATATAAGAGTGTCGTTGTTTATAAAGAATATATGATAAATGAAATAGAAATTTCTCTTGTTCTTCGTTTAACTCTTTTCCATCAAATACATGAAGAAAACATATAAAAAAGATATGCAAAAGTAATAAAATTATAAGATTTCGTCATGAGCGCATCTAGGTTGTGTCACTTCGCAACTTGTAGATTGACACATCTCTTCACAACCTCGCTACACGTCTCTTTTGCCAACTCGCGAATCACGCATTTCGTCGCCGCATCTGATGTTTCGTACTTTGACACTTTGCTGCTCCGGCTCACTGGTGCAACCTTTATGCTTATCCCACTGAACCAAAATACGGACTACTCTACAGCCGAAATACCCTAACTTCAGACTGATATTTTCAATCACTTGAATACTTGATCTTTATAAAATCATCACTAGTGGCCAGATGGTCGGAAGGTTAGGATAGGAAAAGTACAGAGAGAAGGGATTTAACGGTACACGTGGCGATTGGAGGATTAGTAGAAACTACAATTATCTCTGTTTTTTTTTTCTTTTCAATCATTTATGAGAAGTTTGATCTGATCCTAGAGAGAATCGAGATATTTTGCGGAAATCGCCAGATATGCTTAGTTAAGGTGATTTATTTAATCTATCCAATTATTTTGTGATCAGTTATCGGATAACATAAAGATCAAATTAGTTGGTGAAAAAGAAAATAAACAATAACAACAAGTTGATTATTAAATTATTTTGCTGGGTCGGGAGATAAAGATGCTTCGCGCGTCACTTCCGCCGAACCAATCAAAACATGATAAACGACAACAACGACACATTGATTAAAAAAGATAGTGACAAAAAATGTAAATGTTATTAAAATAAGGACCTTGCTATAGCTTCCCTTGTTTTCCCCCCTACAGTGCCCCTCCACCAATGACAGTGGGGCCCACCACGTGGGTGGGACCCACCAGCACAGAGGGTGGGGGCACTGTGGGGGGCAAAACAGGGAGCATTATATATTTTCCCTTAAAATAATTGAATGAATCACTCAGCTATATCTGTGACGAAACAAACCTATATGTAGTAGCATGGACTCTGCAATTAAGCTACACACGTGTCTGACACAGGAAGGGAACACGCGTACTCTTATATGACTGGCCACAGAAGATCACGCGACCATAAAGCAGTTGCTAAAACAAGGAAACGCAAAAGTGAGAGCCACCGCAGCACAATCGTATTATTATTATTATTATCGAATGTTTATGATTACAATGATTTGCATATATCATGCTTTCTTTGTCATTTTCCAAGTTCTACAATCCTTCTCATGCTAATATTATGGCACGATTCTATATTTTTATTTTGCATCAACGAGTAAAGTTAAAGTTGCATCAAGATCACCCGTATTCTTAATAAACCAAACTTGAGCACAATTATATATTGATTAATCATGTTTAAAAAAAATTGTATCAAATTGTAGGAGATAAATTTTTGCTATTTTTAGAAATTTTAAGTACGTATTAGAATTTCTAATTATTTAATTATTATTTTGAAGACACTTTCAATAATTTAAAATACGTACTTAAAGAATTCTAAATATAATTTCTTTTGTTTCTATAAGATATTGATATAAAATTAATTGATCATGATAAATTAAAATTTAAAAGTATTTAAATCAGATTGAATTAAGAGCACATAAGACCGTCGTGCTCTTAGAAGCACAACAACTTTACTCTTGCATCAATAATAATTAGTATAAACTTTTCTTCACAAACAGAATAAAGTTTACAATAGATTTTATTCTGTATAGTAAAAAACTTTTATTTTAATTATTGATCAAGTAATATCACTGAGAAATATCATCAAATTCAACGCATCTAGTTCTAATTAAATATCAATCAAAATTTTGTAAAATGAACAGCATTGAGTTCTCTCCTTTCCGTCAGATGCAGATCCTATATATGGTCTTTTTTTCTCTCTCTATGGTAATTTTCTAGGCATGCAAAGCTTTTTCTTAATTTAGTCCATGATACATAAATCTAATTTATACATATTTTTGTTATTTGTTGTCACCGAATTTTTATGTAAACAGGATATTGTAGTTTATCCCAAATTTAAAACCTTAAGCTAATTAATTTACAGCTTAGAAGAACATTTGGTGATTCGATCTGTTATTTTATTTTATTTGAGCACAAGTAGGAACGGTTCTAAAACTTTACCTAAACTTGAGTCTAAGTTCAACCATTTTTTCACGAAGTGCAATATATATAATTTATATGGCTTAAGCACTTGAATCCGTATCCCTCGAAATAATGCGGGGTCATGAAATGGTCAGCGGGCAGTACTGTTACGTTATAAATTCGTTGGTACTGTAGCAAAAACACTGTGGACAGCACTCGATGCTGTAGCAGCGGTGAGAATGCAGGAGGAGCCTACTGCTGCTGACCATTTCAGGAGATGTGAATTCTAAGCACTTAGTGATTTGGGTGCTTTATTTTTGAGTGAGGTTGACAAGCAGGGGCGGACCCAAAGAGAGCCAGAGTGGGTCAGCTGACCCACCCTGAAAATTTTTTTTGCGAAATTAATCATGTATTTAAATTTTTTTTAAGAATAATATGTTTGTAATTTTGAATTTTTTTAAAAATATGCACTACTTTGAACCACCCTGACAAAAATTATGAATCCGCCCCTGCTGACAAGATCATTTCTTTCGTAACGAATTTTCAGTGCATGCATGAAATCTTCCAACTATCTGAGCTCCAAGAAGAGCTCTGTTTTTGTTTAGAGAAACAAGACTTAGAGCCTTAGATTATAATTTATAATTCGCACAAGGCTAATTCTAGAAATAAACCACATATATATATATATATATATATATATATATATATATATATATATATAACGATTTATCTATAAAATTAGACTTTGAATTGTGTTCAGTTGTACACAAAATAGCCAATATTATAAAGGTTCATCTGTTTGTACCATAATACCTTTGGAACTGAACAATTTGTTTATTTTGTGTGGCTTTTTTATCAGAATCTGCTTATGTGGCAACAAGGACCGAAAGCTGGTGATTGTACCAATCAGTGGGGTGTTGAAAACTTTGGTAAAGAAATTAAAAGCAGAGATTGAATTTTCGGTGGATGAATAAAACTGAGACAAGACAAGAGAATTTTGCTTTCAACAACTTTCTTCTTCTTCAATTCCTTTATTTCTCAATACGCTTGTTTCTATTACAAGTGTTATATTTAAGCACCACACAAATCTAATTTTGGAAATAACCAACCGACTAACTTAACCTCCATTTTGAGATACTAAATCTAATTAGACAAACCAGTTGACTAATTTTAATTCACCACAACTCTTAATTTCAGACACATACTCAATTAACATAGAATTCTATTTTGAGCTAATTGTTTCAACATGGAGCATGTGTAGCCTGTGTAGGTTGGGGTGTTAAACTGTTAATATTATCCGGAAGAATCACTAAAGCTAGTTTAATTGAATGCACTATACTACTATACAGGCCTACTCCTCATCTCATCTGACTTCACTGTCATTCCAATCATCTGTTTGACGAGAGCTTTCTGACTTGCAAACAGATTCTCCAATTCCAGCAAGGATGATTGCATAGTTCATCATTGAATTACAGTGATGAATGTGTCGTACTCCAGCCGAATTTCATTTAGAATTACCCGTCGCATTCTATCTTCATTAATTTTTGCATTGCCGTCAACTGTTTAATCTCCCTACACAATTTCTTAACTTAAAAGAGTAGTCACTTATATTCATATCATCTTGAAAGGTATTCATGAGCTCTCTCTCAAGTAAATATAGCCGATTTGTATTCTTTTTTGAAAACAACGCGGCAAATATGTCACATGCCTCTTTCAGTGTCTCAACGTCTTCAATGTGTGACAACAAGCTCTTGTCTACCATAGCCTTCAACACAAACAATGTTCGATCAGCCTTCACCTTTTATTGCTTGTATGCACGGATCTAGTTTGGTGGCGGTTCGATCTTATCGCCACCTACAATCTCCCACAATTCTGACCTTGCGAATACGATTTAATGCACATGCGTCGATCTCTATAGTTATAATTATTTTTCTCTATTAAACTACTCATACTACTTAAGTTTGACATACACAAGCAAATTATCCAGTTCGGATTGGTGACCTAACAAGACCTATCTAGCTCTGATACTAGATTTTTGGACACAATATATCATAACACAAATACTTAACTAACATACAAAATATTACAACTTTAACACAATATACTAATTACTATACTATTATAATTATCTTGAAACCTAACAACTACATCTCTACTAGAGAAGTGGTGCTAAATGTGTTGGCTTGATCAAATGAATACAATGCTCCTCTATTAATACATTTATAATGTCGGTTATGGATTTCTCTAGAAATTTCATTTTAACTCTTGAACCGGTCTAACAGTGTTTCTAGATTATTCTTGATTATTTGTGTATTGTGTTTGGGCCTCCCGATGTCTCCTCTGTCATTTCCATGTACAACATTTTTTAATATATTTTTCTTCAAATGTTACATCAATTTAGTACTAATTTCAACAGTGAGTTGTCAAGGATTATGAATTGTGTGAAATATGTAGGCAATTTCTAGAGACTAAACAAATTGCTTGGCTAATCAAGACACCCAAACAAGGTGCTGGTATTGGTTAGTACGTACCAGTATATTTCTTACATACTGGTATATGGATCCGGAATTATGTTAGGATCCGACCAGGATCTATATATATATATAGAACTTTGGACAAGTGGTCTTTTAAAAAGTAGTTCTCAAGAGAAAATTTGTTTTTGGAATTCATAATAAAAAATAAAAATGACAATGTGGATTCTCCGCAACTATGCTTATACGTAGCAGTGTTTAATTTTCTTGGGTTTGGCTGTCCCCAGTTCAGATACCAGCTTAAATGCTTAATAGTTCTCTAGATTTTAGTGCGTCAAATTGGAATTAGTTGACGATACTGTTTGAATCAGACGTTCTAACAGTCAAAAGCGATGTATAATTTTTGTTTGAAAAAATGGAAGTGGTGGGGTCTTTATTCCCCATTTATTTCAGAAAAAAAAAACAGTCAAAAGCGATTTGCATCCAGCAATCATGCAAATATATATATACAAAGATGTGACCATTGGCTAAGATATTATTATACACTTCATTGAAAAGAACTCAGTTCCCCACTACTAACAGATTAGCTAGATTTCTACTCACCATATATTATGGCATTACAGCAGAAGGACACTTGGCATCACAAATCATCTCCTTGAATTAAAAATGTGAACAATTAGCGCCTTTATTGACTAACAATACTGGTGTGTTTCCCTGACCTAACCATGAATTTGTCCTCATAAATGTTTCAAATCACTTTTCAAATCACCGTGTTGATTTGCTACAGCCTACTGGTATTCTTACCCACGCTCACAGCTCACAGCTCACACGCGCGTGCAACCATCTTGGAAACGAATTATTGGCCGCAAAAATATTGCATGATTATCAGTATTTATTGGCATTTATCACATTTCTTAACAAAATGTTAAAGTTTGCTGAAAAAGTATTTTTTTGATCCATCAATTCTACGTACTCAATTGCATTTTAACTCAAATGTACTTGTTGGTTGCTGAAAATATTATAGTTACACACTTAGATTCTGTAATTAGACACAGATTCTTGCATAGCAAATAACACTGACATAATAACTTGTAACCGAAATTTCTCTAAATCTAAAATCTTAATTTAATAAACATGCAGTGCAAGATCGATTAACTCAAGTAAAAAACTGACTCATATGATGTGTTGTGATATTTTTGTTCTAGAAACCTCATCTTTAAATATCTGTAAAAGCTGATAAAATTACCATAAACTGTGTGCTAATTATTTTTAGGTAGGTATTCAAATTACAACACCAAATTTCGAACTTATGGAACAATTTTTGAACTGAAATCGACTTAAATAACAACGATTCATGAAAAACCAACTTCGAATAGATAGATAGCGTATGCCGGCACCGCTGATTAGTGTCGGCCCTGCACTACCCATTTTTACGATGCCGGTCAACCTCGGGTGAGGCCCACCCGGCCTGAGAGGAAGCCAACTTGCTGAGATGAGAGCCAACGCGATCTAGGGAGAGCCGCACTGATATTTTTTTGCTTCTAATTGTTTTTAATTTTTTTTTTCTAAACTCTGTAATAGTTCCAATTTTGCTTTTAATTCTTATTGAATTATTTGTAATCGGTTTATTAACAATAAACATTAATTTCCTCAATATTTTATATATGTTATCAGTCCAAATTTTTGTTTGAAATACGTATATATACATATATATAACAAAATTAAATAATTGACAATTTCATTTCATCAGTTGTATAAATCATAAATATGTGACAATCTCAAATACATAGTAAAGTTAGAAGCCTAGAATGCTTTGCAAAATGTATTGTATCCCGTACTTTGCATGCGTATTCCAAGTTTATAAGTTCAAATGACCGATCCAAATTGTTAAACTTAATTTTCATATTGAAATCCAATTGTTAAGTTAATTTTTCCTTTTTGTTGCTATTTTTAGAGAGAGGTAAAATCTTTCGTATTGAATACTTTAGAAATTGTTATATTAGAAAATTTTACATTATTATAAATTTTCCAAAAAGAGAACAATTAACTCCTATAAATAAATCCTTAAATTCGTGATTACCCCAACCCATAATTTTATTTAGTTTGCTCGCTTAGAGCTCAGCTAAATACTGAATTCTTAATTTTTATATTCCCAGATATATATATAACTTCTATATTTAAAAAATGAGAATATTTATTTTCATTTATATAGCTGGTTTGAATATTAATATGGTATTTTTTTTGTATCTTAATGTTTATATAAATTTATGTTCTAAAACAAAAATAGTTAATATTATTTCATTATATGTAAACATATTAATAATACAAACTATATTGTATTATTTTGCAGTTTTTTCCAACACCTCAAGAAATTAGGCATAATTGTTGAAATACTTTAAACTTCAATGATCATATATATTTTTATCAATTGGATATCAGATAGCTTAATGTTGTTCAAATTGTCACGCTAATGAAAAAAAAATATGAAGCAATTATTGCAAACATAAAAGAAATATTTATCCTTAAATAGAAGGGGATGTGAATAAAATTTTGTTAATCATGCAATATGTGTTCTGAAGTGCATTTTCAAATAGTATATTACATTTTATGCGCTATTAATTTGATGATGGTTCTAATTTCTCAAAGCCTATAACTTGTTGGTAATCATGCATAAAACATGATTCCCAATTCTAAAAGAAATGAACTCTAATATTTGAATACAACATAAACACATCAACGGACCGTATTTAAACACGTTTCCGATAAAGCTAACAACGATGCCATAACCTCCTAAAAAGAAAAATATAGAATATATTTTGAAATATATTCCATTTAAAATCCACTGAAAGTTAAAGTTATAAAAAATCTCGTGAAATATCATTAAAAGTTATCTCAACTTCTTCGAATTGGGACCAAAAGATCTATTGGAATGTTTGAACATATTTTTATTTAATATCACATTGAGTTCGCAATTAGTTCACAATTTGTTCATAATTAGTTCATAATTTGTTTACAATTAGTTCAGTTGAGTTTTAGAAATTGAACTCGAACTGAACTTTAAACAAGATTAAGAAATAGTCCGGTTCATAAATGTCCAACTGTGTCAAACTCATTTTATTCATGAACCGCCTCATTAGCAGCCCTACTTTCCATTGTTGTTTATTTTCTTTCAATTTGTAAAGGATAACGCTCTCATGCAAGTTGTTATGATTGTGACTTTCATCTAAGATGAAAAGAAGACGTACCAAGCAAAAATAGAAAAAAAGAAAAAAAAAAAAAGGTAAGCATCAATTTCGTTTAGTGTGATGTCACAAATCACAACCATGCAGTTTAAATTAGTGTAAAATGCTGAATATTTTTAGTTTATCTTTTTGGGCATTTTTATTAGGAAAAAGTGATTTGTTAAATCTATTTATTCACATCAGTTCTCCAAGAACGGATTTATAATTTTAGTCAGCAGGACCACATCCCACATAGGAGGTAAAAAAAATTAGTTTAAAGAAGGTCAAATTTTATTTGAAATCACTAATTACTAGAATTTTTCAAAATTCAGATCCAGGGGTCAGCTTACCTCTTGGCTGTACCTACATCCACTGCTACAAAAATGAGCTATTATAGTCTCTATTTAATAGCGGAGATACAAAAATATCGCTATAATAGAGTTTTTATAGCGGACCACAGTATTAATCCGCTATAAAAATGTATCTATTATAGCGGATGTCATCAATGATCCGCTATAATAGGCTGCCTTTTTATAACGAATGGCATCAAGGATCCGCTATAATAGTCTGTCTTTTTATAACGGATGGCATTAAGGGTTCGCTATAATAGCGTTTTATAGCGGATTGAATGTAAAGATCGCTATAATAGGGTTTTTATAGCGGATTGAACGTGGAGTCCACTATAAATCACAGAGTCCTACGGATCACAATGTAGTTTCAATCCAATCGTTGACTCGTGTCAATCCAACGTTCCAAAATTTCACAGAGTTCCACGGATTAAGACACATTTTGTTCTTAAAATTTTTCCTTCTCTATATAAATATCAATTCTCCATCATTCTTCCTTCACTAAAATCTTTCCTCATTCTTCCTTCGTCCTACAAATATTATTGTGTTTTAAATATGTCTGTATATATATATATATAGACGGGGGATCCATTAGCCTCCTTTTTCCCCGCCTCCTGTAGCCTCTCCATCAAAGTCAATGTAAATGGTCGATCCGGACCGTTGAAAATATTCTTCATACTAATATAGACTTAGAGACTAATTTTACATTTTTTTATTTCTTTTACTATTTTATCGGATGGGTTGAAAATTAGATTTATCTAACGACTTATAGACATGTAATTTTCAACCCGTCCGATAAAATAGTAAAAAATAAAAAAATGTAAAATTTGGTCTCCAAGTCTATATTAGTATGAGTAATGTTTTGAACGGTCCAGATCAGCCATATTCATTGATTTTGGAGAAAAATTGTGCTGGAGGCTACGAAGAGGAGGCTACGGATCCTCCCTCATATATATATATATATATATAGAGAGTCAGGCTATGGTACTTACGTAAGCACCAAGCTCTTCTGTACTTACGATCATATCTCGAATATCAAATTGCAAATAGTCGATCCGAACCGTTGAAAATGTTGTCCATACTAAATTCTACTTGGAAACCGATTTTTTTTATTTTTTGAATTTATTTTACTATTTTATCGGATGTGTAGAAATTGGTTAAATTTGAGGTCTGTATATCGTCAGATTACTCAATGTTCTATCCATCTGATAAAATATTAAAAAAATAAAAAATTTGATTTCCAAGTAGATTTTAGTATGGACAATATTTTCAACGGTTCAGATCGTCCATTTGCATTTTGATACTTGAGATATGATCGTAAGTACGAAAGAGCTTACGCAAGCACCAAATACATGAACAGACCAATTCTGTGGTAATAGGGGGTATATATATATATATATATATATATACACACGCAAGTATTTGGTTAAATTTGAGGTATGTATATCGTCAGACATTAGACTACATCCGATCGTCCATTTCACACAGTACATGAACATCTAACAAATACATATACATATATATATATATATATTGAGTTGTGCTAAAATACTTTATAAAGCACCAACATGCATATACTTTAGGCTCGTATCTCGATATATAATATGCAAACAACCGATCAAGACCGTTGAAAATGTTCTCCGTACTAATAAAAATTTGAAGACTGAATTTTACATTTTTTTTAATTTTTTTTACTATTTTATCGGATGGGTGCAAAGTTGGTTAAATTGAAGGTCTGTAAATCGTTAGATTAATGAATTTTCCACCTACTCGATAAAATAGTAAAAAAATTCCAAAAAATGTAAAATTTGGTCTCCAAATTTTTGTTAGTATGGAGAACATTTTCAACGGTCTTGATCGGTTGTTTGCACTTTATATCTCGAGATACGAGTCTAAAGTATATGCATGTTCGTGCTTTATAAAGTATTTTAGCACAACTCTATATATATATATATATATATATATATATATATATATATATATATATGAGGAGGGATCCGTAGCCACCATCAATTTCGTAACCGCTCCATCATACCAAGTGTAAATCATCGATCCGGGCTGTTGAAAACATTCTCCATACTAATGTAGACTTGAAGAACAAATTTTATATTTTTTGGATTTTTTTTACTATTTTATCGGAAGGGTTGAAAATTGGATGTTTGTAAATCGTTAGATAAATAAATTTTCAATCCATCGATAAAATAGTAAAAAAATTCAAAAAATATAAAATTTGGTTTCCAAGTCTCTATTAATATGAAGAATATTTTCAACGGTTCGAATCGATCATTTTCATTTGCTACCATGGAGAGGTTGCGAGCGATTGGAAGTTTGATGGCTACGGATCCCTCGTCTATATATATATATGAGTTTTAAGTATTATTGTAAAAAAAGTTTTTTTTACAACTCGATCAATTCTTACTGTAAAAATAAAATTGGGTTGTTTCATAAGGCTGTTTAAAAATAAAATTATGATGTTCAAAATCAGAAACATGATATATTTGCAAATAGTCAAATTTTCTCTTGATTATATATTACGAATGGACATTTGTGCAAAAATGTCTATCAAATCAGTCAATTTCACAATAAACGAAAAACTGCAAGCAACATTTTCTTTAATTTTCAAATATTTTATAGCGGACCTTTAGTGAGACCCGCTATAATAGGTGTTCTGTTATAGCGGATTTTGCTCAAAGGCCGCTATAATAGAGGGTATGTTATAGTGGATGTAGTCTAATGTCCGCTATAATAGAGGGTATGTTATATCGGATGTAGTCTAATGTCCGCTATAATGTTCGTTATAATAGTCTTTATAAATCCGCTATAACAGACCAATTCTGTGGTAATGATCTGCCATGAGTGCACCATTACGAACCTGTTATTCAAGGCCAAATTGAAATCCAAACATATAAATGTAAATGAAGCAATAAATATCATAATCAGCTTAAAAGTTTCAATCACAAAATGCTGCAATTATATACCATCAATATTTCACTCCTAGTTTCCAATAATTTTTAACCAACTGTACCTAGTTGTGAATTCACGATCATATAGCGGCGATTAAGAATTGGAATTGGATGTAGATCAATTAAAATGAAAAATATTATGTCGATTCCGTCATCGATACGCATGTCGTTCGACTTGTAAAAAAAATTATTATTCATGTTATTGGGTTGTTATGCATGTTAAGAAAATAACATGCATATAAAAAAACTCAAATAACATACATAATTATTTTTCAGTTTTATATAACATGCATAATAACTTAAATAACTTGCAGACATGTGTATCGATGACAAGATCAATGACATAATCAGTATATCATACCCCATTACATATATTCAAGTCAACTATACATGATAGTGTTAGTTGGATAGAAACATATAGGGAATTGAAAACGAACTGTGCTAGGATGGGTCGGGTCAAATTCGTCTGGGCCAACGAGTTGGCCGGTCCATGGATTGTCAGGTCGGATTTCGATGGTGCCACAGATTCACCAGGCCGAGTTTGAACGTGTCAAAAAAATTTTAAGCCGGCCGCAACACATCTAAGTTTCATAGGTTAGTAGCCCGGCGGATTCGGGCCGAGCTAGAGGGGAGCCGATCTGGGTTGGCAGGTTTTTTTGTCTTTATTTTTTTGGATTCTTCTAATTTCTTTTAATTTAACGAGTTATTTCTGGATTTGGCCGGGTTTTGCACGGGTTTGCACATGTTTTGTACGGGTTTGTGCGGGTTTAGACGAGTTTGCATGGGTTAATGACGGGTTAGTGGTGGATTATGACGGGTTAGACGGGTCGGGTTTAACATAATTTTTTTTCCAAGAAGGATAGTAACTATCCGTCTTTGACTCCGATTTTTTTGAACGGAACCGCACAAGTTTTCTCTTGGGTCGGGTCAGGTCGGATCTGATCGCAACCTCGATTTTTTTGGGTCAGGTCGAATTCGTATAGATTTTGTCAAATGGCTAGAAATATACATTACAGAAATACAAAAAAATAAAAAAGATATCAACTAAATAGTAATTTCGAGGAAGGTGTCATTTTTATTTAATTTTGTTGGAGAACCATTGCTTACGGGCACAATCGAAAGTTCGAAACATGCATCACGATAAAATCGTCAATTAGTTAGGTCAGGAAACATCACTACCTACAACTGCATTAAAAACTCGAAAGATGCCCACGGGCAATTCTCTGAAAAAATTAAAACATACAAAAAAAATGTAGAGCAAGAAATTAAAAGCTTTATCTCTTGGTGCCACGCGTCCTAAAAGAGGTGCATAATTTATGTGAAAACACGTTTTTGAGGCGCTAATGATACCTGATTAAAAGGAGATAAGTTGTTTAATTAAGCTTAATTTGGATTTTTCTTTCTTCTGTGGCGCAATACATGTTTCTGTCTAAGCAATTAAGAAATTGTTTGATAGTATTATTACGCAACAATTTTCCTTTTAAATCAATTCTGATATATTTAAAACTGGAAATAGAATTATAAACTTAAATCATAATATAATATGCTTTATCTACTCTTCACTACAACAGAAAAGATTTAGCAACCACCATAAAACAACAGTTAATGTGGAATTTGTTAAACACTGTCGGCATGCAGAAGTGTCAAAAAATCTCTGCAGATAAAATAACGGTTATTTACAATAACCATTGCTATATGAGAGGCTACAACAACAGTTATTAATGAACAACTGTTGTCGTATCTATTCTGACTTTTTTTTTCAAAAATTCCAAGACAATAATTTCTTAAAATAATCGTTGTCGTAGCTACTCCTATTGCAATGGTTATTTTATATAACCATTGTCTTATTTCCATCTCTAAAAATAAATATTTCGTCTCTTCTTTCTCTCTCCCTCTCTCTTTCCCCCTAGTTGTCTCTTTTTTCTCGAGCATATCTCTTACCTCTCTTCCTCCAGCCTGATCGCCTCTCTTCCACACCTCTCTGCTGTCTGTAGCATGCACGCACAAACACACACATACACAAAACTTGTTGCTGTCTCTCCTTCTCCGTCTGTCCGATTCACTGATATCGTGTTTTTGTTCTCTCGCCGCCGCTCCTCCTCCTTTCTTCATTTAAGATTATTTTTTTATTTTGTAGTGAAATAATTATGATGTTTGTTTTGTTCTTGTCTTAGGTTAAAAATAATTAAATATTATTAGTATGAAGTGTTGTTTAAACGGTATATTGAATTAACAATCATTATGTAATGAATTGTTCGTGTTTGTTGATTATCTAGAGGTAAATTTTTTAAAGGATCTTAGATTAGCAATCATTATGTAATGAATTGTTTGCTATTTATTGTTTGTTGTGAATAATTAAATATTATTGGTATATTGAGTTGTAGGGGAAAGAGAGTTTATTTTTTTGTTTCCTCATGGCCAACGCCTTCCATTACGGCATGAGAATGATCGACTGCACAGATATGGTGTTTTTTTTCTTGTCACACCCCAGAAATAATAACTAGCTTAAGGGTGTTAATCCCGCCACGTGTACTTGATTACAAGTACACGAAAGGCTTAGTTTGCCACTCAAAAATACAGATAAAATTAATTCATTTTACTTAGTTTAAAGGAAAAGCACACACATTTCACACAGTACATGAACATCTAACAAATACACACATATATATATATATATATTCCAGCATCTGGATACAAAGTTTACAACAGAAGCTAAACAAAGATAAAATACATACAGAAGAGGACGATCCCATCCAAGAACGTGAGATCGACCCTAGCTAACCTACTACACACTAATCCTAACAAAGAAATGAAAGAAACAAATGAAATGATCCTCAAAATGGAAGACGCCGGGGACTCCATCCTAGTGCTCTCCTTTGGACATCAAAAGAACTCCTGCACCTTACCTGGACCCCACAACCACCGTGGAACGTGAGTAATTTATAAAAATTACTCAGTGTGGATTAAGGTCCAGCCTTTGGGATTATATCCAATTCAAGGTTGGACCAATCACATTTATTGAGATTATCTATATCAAGTTACTACATCTAGCTTGTGTTTTGTTTAACCATTAATCAATTTAAATAAATATTTAAATTTATCCGAAGAGACGATACGAGAAAGAAACCCAAAATATTTATGAGGAATAGTAATATACAATAACTAATATGGGAAGATATCAAACTCCCAGACAAATGTACAGACTATCAAATTTTTAGAACCCGAGTGTAGGACTTCAGGATTCGCCCCCTTAGACGGGTCTAGTATATCAGCCGCCAATCTAAGGGTATCGTTAAACGAGTCTAGTATAATCAGCTGCCAATCTAACTTAATTCTGAGTTTTCAGAACGAAACGCCCTGGTAAAAATAGAGCGGCTATAAAAGCACACACTCGATCAAAAGCGAACCGAGAAGCCTACCCTCACAAAAAGAAAAACAATAAATACAAACTTTAGGTCTCACCCGTCATACGGAAATAAGGAACCGACTACCCATTTTAATAATAATAAAAAGGGAACTCCATGTACTAGTTAAAGCCAAGGGGAGGCCCAGATTTCCTCGTTACCCACTTGGAGTTAATAGAGGAACTCCATCGAATATTTAGAGATCTCAAATATCGGCTAATAAAAATATATAAAGAACAGAATAGCTCCAATACCTCACATATGACACGTATACTCTAAACTGAGAAACCAAACCTTAATCACTCAAGGAGGAAGTATTATAATACATATTCTAATAAGGATCTTGAGAATAAAACTCTCGAACTGGCACTACGAGCCATCAAGTGATGGTCACGTTTGATGGTCATCAGCCAAATATCTATGAAGACATCCCGACGAGAGGATCCTACGGGCATTTAGCTTGCGTACGTAATCCGCCCGTCACGATGCCCTCACGATAGATCCAACTGGTGATCACCGGCCCGACTCTCATCACTCCCGACGAGAATATATATATACTATTTATACGTATCTACCTATAAGCAGCTAATAGCCTAATACAATCTGTATATTAGATCTTATATGCAACATGAAATGCATATGACATGAGATGCATGTTTGTCTCAATAGTTGGTACAGTTACCGGTATGCAATCATGACAGTTCAAGTCTTGCGGGCCTGATTAGTTATTGTTGGTAGTTTGGTACCACAATTCAATTTAGGTAAGTTTGGTAGGTCCTAATAAAATTGAAATGAATATAATCCCCAAGAATCCACACCTGTAATGGAGAGAGAAGTCGTAAACTACACAAGCTCTGCTGCGTCCGCGTTGGGCTCAGCATCGTATGCAATAGCGTCAGTCTCTTCTCCTGTGTGTGGGTCCGAGTCGACTAGACCTCCAAATTATATATTTCGGGTTTTGTTTAGTTAGTCGAAGGACTTATTATTAAAGTGAAATCACATGAAATGGTAACGGCGTTTGAGACGTCCTTGATGCTCCTAACATAATTTATTTATTAGTTTAACTTAGTCAAGTCTCGCGTGCAGTGTCCTTGCTGCACGGCGAGTGTATGTGAATCACTTGTTCTTTTCTTTTTATTTAATTTAAATGTTGTTCTAAGTGTGTTTCTATTCCCGTTAGTTATTATCATGTCAGGACGATATCTTGCATAATATAAATAAAACACATCCCGATGAAAGCATGTTATAAATTCAACCACATTTAGTTGTGCACTTTTATTATTAAACTGACAAAAGAAGAAAGAAAATATTAATTAGATATTAACCTATATGTGTGTGTATTTATATTATTTATGTGATTATAGAGAAATTGATCAATATATATTATTATATATATAATGTTACTTAGTCATATTCTTGTGCGAGTATCGTACGTAATTAGTTGTGTGTTATATTTGATATGATGTAAAAAATGATCAATATATATCATTATATGTTTAATTATACTTAGTCAAATCATGTTGGTGTGCGATATTTTACTAATATACATATATATATATATATATATATATATATATATATATATATATATATATATATATATATATATGTTATATTTACTTAGTGTTATGTTTAATTATTTATATTACTATACTTATTAGTTATTTGCTTAGTTTGACCGTGGCGTAAATCCTAAGTCACATGAATTGACTAAATACATTGTCGTAAAATCTATCTTATTCTATTATATAACTAAATCGTATATTACTCGTTATAATATGTGCTACATATAATATAGAAGAAAAATATATAAGAAACACAATGAAACACAAGTTGGTTTATTTTAATTTATTAGTTTTGTTTGTGTTAATCCTGAGTGGGATCAGAAGTCCGTACTCATGCGTCATAGTCGAAGCTCGTGCTGCACGTACTTATGGTCGTCATTTCCCAATATACCTTTCTCGGTCCTTTTTAGCCGCGGATCTAGTTATCAAATATTATGGGTAGGACCACCGTTTGTGTAATATCTGTATTTACCCGATTCGGCCCAAACAGGGCCCAAGCCCAAAAATACTTGTAACTATATTTGTTTAATTATTAGCATTCACTTTTGTAGTATCTGTCGGGTCCAATGGACCTAATAGGCCCATTTATATTTTTATTAGTTTCTAAATTCGAAATAGGGCTCTAATGGGCCTTAAGGCCCAATTTGTCTTAATTATAATTTCCAGGTTTTCCAACCACTGGCTTAAAAAGCCCGAAATTCATCTCAAGGGCCCAACCCCCCCTTTTTACTCTCGACAGAGCACAATAGCAAGCAAAACCCAACACATAAATAACATACTGCACAGGGGCTGGCATCCCTGTGCAGCACCAGTTCAGAGCTAGAACACAAACCAGCACAGGCACTAATGTGCCAGTAATTAATAGAAAAGGAGCAGGCACCAGGTACCTGTCAGAAAACCCGACACAACCCAGCACAGGTACCGTGTGCCAGTAAACCCAGAAAAATCAGAACCCTTAACCCAGGCAACCAATCCCAGCATGCCAATTTAGCAAAATACCATACTACTCAGTACCCGATCATAGGCACAAATCTGAGCAATTCTATTGTGAAACAATTCATATCCAAGAGTACCAGCAAGGTCAAGCAACATCACAGACAGTGGCTCGATGGCCACTGTCATCAAAGTGAAACCAGTACACATAGACCCCGAACCCAAAAAGAATCAACACAGCAAAGTAACAACAAATCAAGCATTTCAACACAGGGCACAGTACAAGCAAAACGAAATCAAGGGTCAAGATCGTGTTCAGTGAAACTGCGAGGCCAACACACCCCCGAAGTAGAGCTCCCATTTTCCTCTCTGCCTCAGTGTTCAACTCTCTCTCTTTAACAGCTTAATATCGTATCTATACTCAACGCTTGAGTGTCCAACCGAGCAAGAGAGAGTCAAGGAGGAGAGGTAAGCACTTTTATAGGCAAGAGTACCGAGAGATGGGGGGAGGTGCCATCGAGCAGTCAAAAAGCACTCGAGTGGTTTCTGTCTCGAAAGTCAAGGAGAGAGGAAGGAGGCGCCTCTCTTCATTAAAAGTGGGTGCCATTGAACAGTAAGGCACATGAGAACAAAGGCACACGAGAGGATAGCAAGGAAGAAAGGGGAGCAGAAGGAACAAGAAAAGACAGCAGAGTAACAAGAAGCGACAGTAGGAGAAGAAAGAAAAGAAATGCACCGAGAAGAAAAGGAAAAGGGAATCGGGGTATTAAATGCAGGGGCAAGGTACCGAGGTAGAGAGAGGGGGTAAGAGAGAGAGTAGGGTGAGTGGGTTTTAAATGAGGGAAGAGAGTGGGTTTAGTGGGATTGGGAAAGTGGCCTCCTCCATGTGGCCGTCGTAGAGTAATTCTACTGCAAAGCTCAAGCACGACCCAATTGGGTCAGAGAGTTTGCAGCACGCAATCTGGGATTTTTTGTTTGATCAACTTGAAAATTCGGGTGTTCTAGAATCAATTTTATGTGGCCATAGATGCGGCAGGTGAGTTGCGAAGTGCAAACGGGTTAAGTGAATCGTCGTACAGGTTTATTTTATTTTCTTTGATATTAAGTGGGATTTGTAGTAATAATAAAATACATCCCATGATTCAGTTATTAAAAATTAATATAAACAGTTTTATTTAGTTAACATTGGATCAATATTACGTAAATCATATTGTATATTATAGTGTATTTATTAATTGTAACCTGGTGCAAAAAATTAAGTATATTCGTGTATACATATGTATATGTTTAATCTTACATATATATCTAGTTCTACTCGTACTTTTATTTCATTTATTCTCGTAGAATTCTTTTGTTACTTGGTTTATTTGGTTTTATTTCTTTACACCGTTTGGTCTAAAGTTACTATTTATGTACAACATTTTATTTATAGTGTTTCTTATTTAAATTGAAGTTAAATGTTTCTTAACATAAAACTTGTGAAATTTTTATGGTTAATTAAGAGTTCTTAATTATTTAAAATTTCATGGGTTTTATAGTCCTCTTGTCGATGGTCGGTGTCGTGTTTTTCTCTTCTCATCGTGTCTTCTTCTCTCACGGATCCATTCGGTTACATCTAAACCATAACTTTAACTAAGTGGTCGTGTTAAGTGATGCTTGAATGTGTAGTTCTCGTGTTAATTGAACCTTATAAGTTATACACCAATAAGATTGTACCAAGAAATTGAGCATGCCTTTTGCAATATTCGACATACCTAACTTCGATCTCAGTTATGTGTAGAGATTCATCTTCTTGATAAAAAGAACTAACATGAGATGCTATTTATATTGCATCAAAGGATAAGCATCCATCTTGTTGCAATATCTATTGCATTTATGTTTCATTAATGACTTCATTTAGTCTTATAGAATAGGTCCATCTAATATTTTGGCGGAATTTTGCTTGAAAACTAAATAGAAACAAAAAAAAACAAGTAACAAATTAATTGCGTACAATTGCAAGTCTTGAATTTGTGAAGTTTTCTAAACAAATCATACATTCTTCTCAAGAATTAGTTTCATTTGCATTAATTTTTCTGATTAGGTAGATGTAAAACACAAGTTGCCATTATGCTATCTATGTACTTTAAAGGGTCCTTAAACTACAACACACATAAAAACAAAAAAGTTAGAACAATACTTGATTCATGTGAAGCGTGTAGGAAATCCAACAATAAAAATTAGAACGTCTGATTTCACCCTAAAGAGCTCTTGTATTTGATCCTAAAGGATAGCTATTTAATATATTTTTCTTTAGATAGTATATTCCTCTACATATGCAGAGGCTTTTGTTCCTTTAAGGCTTTTAGAAACTAAATATTTACTTCGATACAAATGTGTCCTCTCGTGTTAGGTTATTTCCCTTGAAACTGTCTCCTCTACTTGGTGGTACTACATGACCCATAGAAGAGTGGTTCGATTTCTTGGTAAACACCATAGTAGGAGATCACGTATTTTGTATCATTGTATATTTTTTTGTTTCTAAGGCTCTTACATGAACATAATCCGCTTCTTACAAAGAGAAATCTGCTTCTAAAGAAAAATTAGATTAAATAATCTCTTCTTTAGAGTGAAACACAAGAGCTCTTTAGGGAGAAATCAAATTTTGTAATTTATGTTGCAGGATTTTCATCATGCTTCACCTACATCAATAATTGTACTAACTTGTTTGTATTTATGTGAGTTTTATAGTTCACGGACCCATTAAAGTACTTAGAAAGCATACATACCGTTTGTGTGTCACCTCTAGCGAATAAGAAAAATGGATGCAAATGAAATAAATTCTAGAGAGAAATGTACGATTTGTTAGAAAATTTCACAAATTCAAAGCCCACAATTATACGTAATTACTTTGTTACTTATTTGTTGCAAGCAAAATCAAGACAAGTTGTTACATGAATCTATGGCTCGGTCAACTCCTTCATCATAGTGGGATGCGAGAGAGATGGCAAGAAGTACATTAAATGCATGCTTCTTCTTTGATGCAATTGAAAGTGCATAGCATGTGAGGTTCTAACTAGGAAATTGAACTCCTACACATTTACATAACTGAGATCGAAGTTTTATCTATCGTATATTAGAAAAGAGTGGTTCAATTTCTTGGTACAAACTCTTTTATGAGTTCCCGATTTTTTGTGTCATTGTAAAATATTTTGTTTGTGTATATGTGTTTTTGTTGGTAGCGTATGGCGAGAGCTATTGGATAGCATATTACTTAGAGTTTCAAAGAATTGGTATCTCAATGCATGCATTCGATGTCTTAGCTAACATGAGATCATAGTAAATCTTTTGTTTTTGAAAAGATAGCAAATGCATGTATTTATGCTACTTTCTATTTTAAAATCCCGAGCAATACGCTATTCTCCATCAAGTTGTCTCAATTCTCTTCTCTGTGCAAATAAACCAACTAGACATGAATGCTCGAGAGATGTATGAAGATGGATGTTTCTTCTTTAATGGAACAAATGACAATAATTCTGTTATATACTTTGTCTTGTTATGGCTCTTTATTTTTTTTAATTAGATACTTTTTTTTCATTTTGTTTCATTTTTTCTTTCTTGTGATATTGAAAATATTGTAATGAGATATTTTAATGTTGTATGTTTATATGTTTAATTTTGATATAATCAGTTTATTGGTACATTATTGGTTAGCAAATTTGAAACTAGCCACAATTAAGCTTTTAAAAACATAAAGACGTATGGCAACTATTATTTATTTAAAAACCGTTGTCTTAGTCAATCTAAGACAACAATTATTTAGTAATAAACGTTGCCTAATCTTTAATATTAAATTACAAAAATCACTTCGGCAATATTCATTTGCCAACAATTCTTTAAACGATCAAGCAACACTCTATATAGTAACGATTGCATAATCGTTGGTGAAGACGATTTTAATCGTTGACAGATCTATTTTTTGTGACAGTGCTTTTTGGAAAACTTCTGTGAAAAAAGTGAAAAAAATTCGAAAATTTTGACTCTTTATTTATAGGCCAGACGGCCAGACGGCCAGACGGCAAAGTGTGGATGTAAATAGTATGGAGAGCAGTAGAAACAAACATAATCAGCTACAAGAGCACTGCAACAGAAAGTCCTATCGATCCATAACTTAGTTTTGCAAGATTGATTCTTTCCATAGATGCATGGCTTCTGCCAAAGGACGCGTTAGGAGAAAGCCTTTGGCTTCATTGCTTGACGGCTTCGAAATACATAGTTTGTTAGTATCCCATCAAGCAAATTATTATGTCAGAAATGATTGGGATGCCAATTAAAAAAAAAAATCGTTTCCTTTGATTTAGGTCAATAACTTCTCTATATAAAAATATCCTAGTTAACTTGCTGTTCCCTAACAATATGACACCTATAATTTTAGTTTTAGAATTATGTTTATTGGTGATCAAATTATAGGGTTCAAACAATAATTATAGGCGCAACCGTGTGAAGAATTAGCCAAACAAAGATGGTTCCGAGGTTGATTAGGTTGAACAATTTTATTTAATATATAGATTGTCTTTTCACGAACATATATTTTCTTAGGGATCGACTGACTAACAATCTTTTAATCTCTTAACGTTCGTTCCCCACTTTCATCCTTCTGACTAATTTTTAAAAATGGAAAGTCAAACGATCAAATACGAATAAAAATGAAAAGTCAAATGATCAAACGCGGATAAAAATGGAAAGTTGGATCGCGCGCATTTTTCTGAATATTTTTGTCCTATACACTATCCCGAATATTTTACACAGAATGCATGAAATATAGACTAAATAAGACAAGAGTGCAGACTAAATAAAATATTTGTTCACACTAGTTATTTCAAGTCTGTTTTGCACAAAATGCATGTGGTGCAGACTAAATAAAATAAATGTTCAGACTAAATAAACATGTGTTTATACTAGTTGTTTCAAGTCTGTTTTGCAAAGAATGCATGGGGTGCAGATTAAATAAAGTAGGTGTTTAGACTAAATAAAATAGGTGTTTATACTAGCTGTTTTAAGTTTGTTTTGCAAATAATGCATGGGTTGCTTACTAAATAAAATATGTGTTCAGACTAAATAAAACATGTGTTCATGAAAACATTCACCGGTGCTCAAGTTTCTAAATAGCGCCGATGTAGCGAAAATAGCGGAAATTTTGGCTTTGGAGCAAGATATTTCTAACACACCATCGATATAGCGAATATAATGGCGAAATAGCGGATATAGCGGAGATATAGCAGATATGGTGGTTAAGATTTTTAAATGTTAATTGTTTCGACTTTTGAAATAAGCATGTTTTTTTCATTTTTTTCTTGGCAGTTATTATGCTCTTATGCATCGGTCCTTTGGTATTTGACAGTTATTGATACTCATGTAAGTTATATAATAATTTTAACCGCTATATCGCCGCTATACTGCTAAACGCTAAATAATTTCCGTACTGTTACGAACCGCTATCCGCTATTTAAAACATTGCCGGTGCTAAAGTGATTAATGTGAAAATAATAAACATTCTTGTTTCTTTTATCAAAATAAACTATATAACTCATTGATATGGTTATAGTATAGTGATCATTATTTGTCATTAAAACTAAGATGAAAACCAACATGCACAACTTACTTACACTCAATAAGTTGAAATTTAAATCATCAATCAGATATATATCTTCAATGATCACATAAACATTATCAATTGAACCAATTCTAATGATCTTACTCTTACGTTTGCTCGCTACAGAAAAAATAAATATTTACGTCAGAAATGCGTCAATTGCATCTGCGGCAACTGTTTGAAATTCAACGTTGAATTAGAATTAATAGTTCACAACACTGTTTGAGTCGGACGTTTTAAGAGTCAAAATGCGGTTTTGGGTCCTGCAATCATGCAAATATAAAAAGCGTGAGCATTGGCCAAGATATTACACCCTTGACTAAACCATAAAAATAAAAAATATGTTGCTAATTAATAACAGAATGGATTTCTTCAAGTGAATTGAAAATGGATCAAATCGAGCTAAATTCGTCCAGATCAATAAAAAGTTCAACACATGAAAAACTTTAAGTCGGTAGTAACTCATCTAAGACTCATGACTTAGCAAATCGGGGGTTCGATGGGTAGGGTTGGTCGGATTTTTTATTTACTTTTTCTACTTTTTTATGAATTTTTTGAATTTTCATTTTGAACAAAGATGGATTAGTGACGGATTATGATGAATTATAACAGGATTAATGATGGATTAAGATGGATTATACTCGAGTTAGTGGCGAGTTAAGATGTGTTATATTTAGATTTTGGCAGGTTATACTAGGGTTATGACGGGTTATACCTTATTATGGATGGTTATCACAAATTATGAAGGGTTATCCCCATGTTAAGAAGAGTTATTCCCGGTTTTGGGTCGGGTTTTAAGGCGGGTTATGGCGGGTTAGATGGGTCGGTTCGAGTCGAGCCGAATGTAACACTAATTTTCCAACAAGGATGACTGTTATTCGTTTTGAACTCACTATTTTTTTTGGACGAGTCTGCACAGGTTTGCCTTCGGATTGGGTCGGTTCGAATTGCGGCCATGAATTTCTCAAGCCGAATAGAACACGGTCGGATTTTGTCAAATCACTAGTTTCTCCTCACCATTGTAGCAGCTAGAGACAATTAGCATCATACAAAATCTTGAATTAAAGTGTGAACAATTAGAGCCTTTATTGACCACAATACTAGTGTGTTCCCTGATTTAATGAGACGGGTCGGATTGGGTCGGGTTGGTCCAAATTCATTCGGGCTAACAGATTGGTCGGTCTATGGGTTGAACGAATTGGGTTTGGATTGATTCAATTATTTTAGGCCGATCATAATTCATCTTTGGCCCATGAGTTGGAGGACGGACGAGCTTGGATCAGGTTATACACTACTACAAAGGGTGAAAATACCCTTTAATACCGAATTGGACGGGGGTGTTATAAGGGAATTGTTAAAGGCTGAAGCAACTGATATTAAATATAGGAATTTTATACCGGCAACTAGTCAAGACCTGATATTAAAGCCTGGATTTTATATCAGATCTGAGGGAGAGCTATTAATTGTCCCATTTATATCGAACCCTGCAACATAGCCGCTATTAAATACCTCATTTTATATCAGACGTCCCCAATCAACCGGTATAAAAGGGTTTTCAAATAAATAAATAAAATCTATAGCCGCGTCAGTGACAGCTACGATTTAACATACATTTATTGTGAAATAGACTGATTTGATAGGATTTTATTTACAAATGTCCGTTTGTAATATATACTTGAAAGAAAACTTTACTATTTGCAAATATGCCCTTATGTTGTTGTAATTTTTTTGTATATTAGCTATAATATGTCATTTTAAGGCACTTATTGGTGTATTTTTTTTGCAAATATGATTTTCTGTAAAAAAGAGGCATTGCTAGCAGTCTAATTTTATTTTTACAGTAAATTATTAAAGGAGTTATAAAAAAAAATTAAATTGACGGATGAAGACAAAAAACTTAAAGCTCAAAAGTGTATCATTGACAGCGAAAATAAATAGAAATGATTGAATAAAGAATACTTAAAAGTGAACTTGAAGGAGCAAAATAATATTTGAAGGAGCAAATTAAAATGAGGAAAGAATTATGTAGGAAGAATGAAGAATGAGGAAGAGTCAATGTCTTTTATAGAGAATGAAAATTGTTGGAAGAAAAATGTGGGCTCCATCTGTGATACTATGTGTTTCTTTAGAGTGTTGGATTGGGAATAATGAACGGTCGGATTGAGAAGTAAATGGTGATCCGTGGGCTACAATTTTAATATGTTCAAAAGTTTTTATAGCGATTCATAGACATCCAATATACAAGCTTTTTATACCAGGTCCTTGGGACAATTGGCTATAAAAGTTTTTTATACGAGGTCCTTCGACCCATCCGATATTAAAAGTATAGCTTTTATAGCGGAAGTGCTAGAGACCCGCTATAAAAGGTCCTACACTGTTTTTCTGATTTTCTAATGCATCTTTTATATCTCATTTCGGTAAAGACAAGGTATTAAATGTACAAATTGAATATCGAAATTGACATTGGCCCTTTTAATAGCGGGTTTTTGTAGAACAAATATAAAATGGGAGGTATTACAAGTCCGTCATTTAATAGTGACAACGATTTAGGTTCGAGTCGGGTTGGTCGGTTGGCCGATTTTTTTTAGAAAATTGCAAAAGTTTCTGGAAAATCAAGTGTTTTTTTATTTAACGGGTTTTTGTCGGGTTTTCCTGAGTTAGAGCCGTGTTTTGCACGGATTAGCTCAGGTTTTGCATGGATTTACAAGGGTTAGGTCGGGTTCACACGGGTTAGACCTGGTTTTGAATCGAGTTTGTACGGATTGTCGGTGCGAGACAAATTTATCCGGAGATTTTTCGAACCGAGTTTAATACTATTTTTTTTCTCGAAACTCATGACCGTTATTCATCTTAAAACCCTATTTTTGTAACGGGTATGCTGGGTTGGACCGTTCTGATTTTTTTCAAAATCCCTGGCCTGACCAAACATAACCATGATTTTTTCCTGATACATTGTTTCAAATCTCTTCTGATTTAGATCTAATCACGAATGATTTTGCATCGGTCCCGACAGATCACCGTGTTGCTTTGCTACAGGTGTACGCACTCATGCTCACAGCTCACACGTGGAACCTTCTCGGAAACTAGGAGCTGGAGACAAATTTTGCTCAATTATCAGTATCTATTTCTGAATAAATATTTGCACGAGTGCTGGTGCATTCATGATATTTTTAAATTATTTTAAATTTTCAATGAAGAAATAACTTAAAATCTGTTGCGGAAATTTTGTTTAATTTTTTATTGTTCTTCAACCAACATTAATTAATCAATTCCGTGTCTTAAGATTTGAACGCATCTGCTGGTGACAAGAGATGGCATAATCAGGAATGTCATCATTTCAAAACAAACAACACTAGTTAAATGGACTTGTAACCAAAATTTCTCTCAAATCTTTTCTAATTTAATAGAGCAGTGTAGATTGATTAACTTAATCTAGAAACTGATTTTGATCTGATGTGTCATAATGTTGTTATGAGGATCTGGCTTTTAAGTACACTTAAAATATGACAAAATTAACATAAAATGTATGCTAAATATATCTAGGTCGGTTCTCATATTAAAACACCAAATATATATAGAGAAATGCTATTATGCTTTGCAAAGTACGTGCTTTGAAATTGTGAACCATTGGATCTTCAATCATCATGTGCGCACGAATCACAAAGCGTGATTTAATT
>CAXKVX010000708.1:0-148352 GCA_964058865.1 Eleocharis quinqueflora
CGGTAACTATGATATCATCAACATATATAAGAACAACAGTTGTATCTCCATGCTCATGTTTTGAAAACAATGAGTTATCGGATTGGCTTACTCTAAACCCGCAATTAATTAAAAAATGAGATAGCTTGCCATACCATGCTCTTGGAGATTGCTTAAGGCCATAAATAACTTTCTTTAACTTACAATTTAAATTAGTATCGTATTCTTTTTTATGACCCGGTGGTAGTGACATATATACTTCTTCTTCAAGTGTTCCTTGAAGAAAAACATTTTTTATATCCATTTGATATAGGCTCCAATCATTATTTATTGCTACGGATAATAAAATCTGTATGGTATTCATCTTTGCAACTGGTGCAAAGGTTTTTTGATAATCAATACCGTATGTTTGGGTATAACCTTTGGCAACTAATCTTGCCTTATACCGTTCAATGCATCACTATTATATTTTATTTTATAAACCCATTTGCAACCAACGGGTTTTTTTTTCTTTGGGCAATTGAACAATTGTCCAAGTATCATTTTTTTTCTAAGGCACATAACTCTTCTTTCATGGCCTTAGTCCAAGTTGGATTCTTTTTTGCTTCGTCAAAATTTTTTGGTTCTTCATTTTTTGTTATTGCACTTAAAAAAGTGCGATGGTTATTGCTTACTTTATCGTATGAAACATAATTTTGGATGGGATATTGAACCTTGTAGGTTACGAAATCTCATAACCTTGTAGACGGCTTTGATGGACGAGTTGATCTTCTCAATGAGACTTCTCCTCCAACATCACTACTTTCTTCCTCCTCTCATTCTTATTCTTCGGTTTCAAGAGAGGTTTGGGACGTGTTGTCATGCTCCCCATCACTTGTGTCTTCTTGATTTGAATTTTCGGTTTCTTCTTGCACATTCGTATCTTCAACTCTTCTTGGTATATCTAATTCATACGCAATTGGAGACATAGAAAAAATTTGGTCCGGTTTATTGGTCTCACCATTGTTAGAACAAGTCTTTTGGTAAAAGGGTTCTTTTCTCGAAATGTTACATCTCGAGAAACATAGAATTTTTTATTAATCGGATCATAACATTTATAACCCTTCTTGCTTGAAGAATATCCAAGAAATATGGTTTTTATAGCGGTTTTGTCCAACTTATCAATTCTTTGTGTGTGAACAAAATATGTACACCCGAATACTCTTAAGTGATTTATAATCAATTTTCTTTTGTACAAAATTTCCAAGGGATTTTGGTAATTAAGAATTGAGCTAGGTAGTCTATTTATTAAGTATGTAGCGGTAAGAACCGCTTTCGACCAAAATCGTTTTGGAACATTATTATTAAATAAAAGAGATCTAGCTACTTCTAATATGTGTCTATTTTTTCTTTCAGAAATTTCATTTTGTTGAGGGGTATAAACACATGTGGTTTGATGAATGATTCCTTTTTGTTTTAGAAATTCGGTGAAATTATTGTTAATATATTCCGTACCATTATCAGATCTAAAAAACTTAATTTTTGTGTTATATTGATTTTCAATTTCGTTGCAAAATTCTTGAAATTTTGAAAATACTTCGGATTTTGATTTTAACAAATACATGCAAGTAGTTTTTGAAAAATCATCTATAAATAAGATAAAATAATTAAATCCATTATATGAAGTTAAGGGTGCCGGTCCCCAAACATCGGAATGAACAAGCTCAAATGGTTCTTTTGATTGTGTTGTTGATAAGAGAAATGATAATCTCGTTTGTTTAGAAAAAATACATGCATCACATGAATTTGATTCATAATTTAGAGTTGGAAATAATTTTTGAAGAACATTATTAGATGGATGTCTAATTCTTCTATGCCATAAATTGCTTAAGTCATCTTTTTTAATATGAAAATTCATTTTTTGATAATTAAAAACATAAAGGCCGTTTTCAAAAGAACCTTCACCAATAATTTGTTTGGTTATTGATTCTTGAAAAATTATATTTTTAGATGAAAAAATAGCTTCACAATTCAACTCACTTGTAATTTTTCCTATAGACAAAAGATTGCAAGAACAATTTCCTACATGCAAAACATTTTTTATTTTTCTTGAAAATAATTCAATTTCACCAATTCCTTTAATTTTCATTTTCTCACCATTAGCAACAGTCACAAAATTAATGTCATTTAATGGTTGGTAATTATCTAGTATATTTTTGTCACTGGTCATATGGTCTGTTGCACCAGAATCAAGTATCCATTTATCATGGTCATTTTTATTTGTAAAATTGGTCATCTTGACATCTAAATTGGTACATTTGTTTTCTCCATTTTTTTTTCTGAATTAGATAAGGGAATATCAAAAGTGTGGGTTTTACCAAGCCCACAAGAATGTATTAAATCTAAACCTTTATAATCAGTTGGAACATCTTTTTGCTCCCCCTTTTTTGGATCTCTCTTAGCAGCGCCTCGGAAAATTTTCATAGAGGGCCTAGCAGCAAAGAATTTCAACAGATAGGGCCGGAGGCACCCTAAAAATTGCACAGAGGGCCGAGGGCGCGATTAATAGTCGCGCCCCTAAGCAGATTCCGTTTTTTTCCTGAAATCAAGGCGTTCTGCATGTGCTTTTGCAGTTGTGGGCCCGGGCACTTAGGGGCGCGACTATTAATCACGCCCCTAAGTGTTTTTGAAATTTTTTTTTTGTTAATCTTATTTATACCTTTTAATATAATAATTATTAGTTAGTACTAATATAATTTTTTATTATTTGTTAATATATCAATAAAAGTAGTATATTCATATAATATTTTTTATTAAGCAAATTAATGATAATTTCAATATACAATAAATTTTTAATATATATACGTATAGTTGTAATATAATACTATTAATTTGTCTTGTTAATTTTTGTGGGTTAAGTTATAATTATTTATGCCCTTTAATATAATAATTAGTTAGTACTAATATATTATTTTTGGATATATGTTAATATATGTATATTATATATATATATATACTATAATTATACTATAATTATTATTAAGCACAAAATAACATAAATTTATACATATGTTGAAGATATAACAAAATGATAAATATTACATGTGTTGTAATATAATACTATTAAATAACATAAATTGATGATATACAATATATGTAATACTATTAAATAACAAAATGATAAATATGAAATAGGTTATACATATGTTGTAATATAATACTATTAAATATTACATATGTTATTTATACACAATATATTACAAGAAATAATAAATTTATGATATATTGAAGATATAACAAAATGAAAGTATATTCTCAAACCACATTAGGATATAATAACATAAATTAAAGTTCATAAAATCCTCAAACACAAAATATTTTGCAATAGTCTCCAAGATAAACATACATATCCAAGTCTCCTAAATAAACATACATATCCAAATGTTTGAGATACACGTACAAACTAATTAATAAGGCATAAAACAAAATTACATAATCTTAAACTAAATAAAAGAACAAGCTTCATCATCTCCTTGCTAATTACCTGCGATAACGGAATCTCAAGCATTACAAAATTGAAACCAATGTTGTTTTGTGAAATAAATAATACTAGTATTACCTTCGTCGTTTGGGGGTGTAGTGCAGGTGCGCCTGTTGTGTCCCGTTTGTTTGCATCGCCCACAAGTGTATGCTTGTCGATGTGTATTCTCTTCATCCATTTCATTTCTAATCCGTATATGCTGACGTCTCCCCTTCTTAACAGCATACCTTGTCGGGTCAGGCACTAGCTTTGGTCGTGGAATTTCAGGCCATGTGTCAGAATTTCCGAATGGCTCAAATTTTGGCGTCCATGTTGCCATCAACTCTTGAATGCGATAAACAGGAGATACACACAAATTGCTACTTATGCCCCTTGAGCACAACATGCTATGATATGAGAACAAGGGATACCTGTTAGTTGCGGTTTTTGACAAGTGCATGTACCTCCGGGCACTTCTAACCGCACTGTATGTATTCTATTTCCTTTAATCTTGTTCCCAACGAATCTTTGACCTGTTTGAACCTCATATTTTCACTCGTTCCGGTACCCTCGCAACGTATGTGTATTTCCCCTTAATCTTCGCTCCTCTAGTAACACTTGGATTTTGGGGGAGAAGAGGAAACCTTGTTCAATTGCTTTTTCTGCTTTTGCTCGCCTTTCAGCAAAGTACTTGACCGACTTATAGAATGTGATTTCAACAAGAGAAGTAACCGGTAACTCACGTGCTTCTTTGAAAACATTATTAAGGGATTCTGGTCCGTTCGTTGTGATCATCCCCATTCTACGACCTCCTTCATCGAATGAAAGAGCCCATAAGTCAAAACGCGGTGCATTGTTCCTTTCAACATCGTTTGGATCCCTACCAATATCCTCAAGCCATGTTGCAGCGTCAGGGCATTTTTCGCGAATACGACTGAGCCTCATTAGAAACTTCCTCTTTTGATTTTGTTTCATTGCTTGCCTCAAGATCTGTGTTAATTTTTTGTTGGTAAATTCTTTTGTGAAATTTTGACATATGTGCCTTGAACAATATCGATGAAAGGCATGTCCATCTTGGGTGCTCCAACCCAGGTCTGGCTCACTAAAAACCCGCAAGATACTCTTGTGACGATCAGAGAGTACTGTCACAACTCGTGATCCAACCACTTCCCTACGAACAAATTTCATGAAATCCTCCCAAGATTTGTTGTTCTCGGTATCAACCAACGCGAATGCAAGGGGCACCAACTGATCTTCTGCGTCGAAGCCACATGCAACTAACATCTTCCCCTTATACCGCCCAGACAAATGTGTACCGTCAATTCCTATAACAGGTTTGCAGTGCCTGAAGGCCTGTATTGTCGGACCATATGCCCAACACACTGCTTGAAATAATCTTTCATTTGGATCATTTGTGGGGGCGGTAAACCACTCAATCACTGTACCCGGGTTTGTTCTTTGTATGGCATTAAGTAAGGGCACGATTAAATCATAAGCTTGCCTCCAACCTCCGAACAATTGTGCGATTGCGATCTCTTTTGCACGCCAACACTTGAGGTAAGGAGCCTTGAAATTATATCTCTGCTCAATGGCAATCTTGATGTCTTTTATAGTAAACCTTACATTTCCCTTAACACTTTCTCTGATTATGGAAGCCATGAATGGAGACGTTAAGTGCGGATGCTCCAACCTATCTCCTAACATAACACATTCATGCGGACCTTGCCTTGTATTAATAATAAAAGCATCATCACTTAGCCATCTTGTTGCATACAACCTCCAATTACAATTTTGGTCAGTGCACTCGATTGTATACACGCTTTTATTGGACTTTCTCTTCTTAAACGTGCGGTTCGATTTGATGTGAAAATCATGCACAATCCATTTTAGATGATCATTTGATCGAAAACATTGTCCCACTGCCAAACCATCTTCTGTGACATAACCTTCGTCGTCAAAGTAATTGCCATCACCAATTATATCGATGATTGCATTAATATTATTCCACGAAGCTATTGGATGAGAATCGGTTCGGTCTCGTAATGGCCATGTTGTCATGGTCAGAGAAGTCTCTTCTTCAGAATTGTAATTAGGGTCTTCGAAAGGTGTAAAATCCATATTCATGAAAGCATCATTACCACACGTATTTCCAATTGGGCTTGCATCTTGGTTCACTAATATCTCAATCTGTTCTGCCGGGTTAATTTCATCCAACCCAACATTAAATTCGAAATCCTCATAATCCTCTTCTTCCTCTGGAATCGATTGATTTCGATTTGAGGTTGCATTTGGTTCATAACAATTGGTACGAAGATATGCATCTGGCATTCTACAAGCTATTGGCTCAACATACTCATTTGGGGTTTCGTAAGCACGACTACCACTTGCACAACCCTGGTTTAGGGTTTCCGTAGCTCGACTACCGCTTGCACAACCATGGTTTAGGGTCTCATGACCTCGACTGCCACTCGAAAAACCTTGATTTGTTGTATATCGAAGAACTTTTGGCTCAACGTACAACTCAATCATTGCAACAGTACCAGGATGAACCGAATGGTTCACCATCAGTCTCCAAGTATCATTACTCGACAGTTGTAACTCAGTATAGAATATTACCGGAGGAGTTAGCTGTAATCCAGCATTGAACCTCTCTGATATCTCTAAAGCATGTGTTGAACTTGAAATCCCCAGCCATCGGTACAGCTCCGTCTCCAGTTCACAGAGTGTTATGTCGTCATTCACCGTAAAACTACCGGTAGCTTTTTTCGAGTAATGCACACCATGAGGACCGTTCTGGATGGATCCTCCAGTGTAGAAACTAATAATAAACATTTTATATGTAAGATTTTGGGAGGAGAAGTGTGAAAATTTGATTTAGGGTTTGTGGAGAGGAAGGGGGCTGTTGGGGGAAGAAGAGATAAGATTGAAATAATTGTTGGAGAGAGAAGAAAAGAAAGGTGTTGTTGTATATATTTTGTTCATTTAGGGGACATGTGGACCCCTCATCTGAAAAAAAAATCGTGCAAGATTCAGACTTATCTGCAAAAAATGCATCTTCTTAGGGGCGTAACTAAATAATTGCGCCCCTATGTTAATTCAGAAAAATAGTGAAAAGTGCATCTTCTTACTAGGTTGTAATCTTTTTAAATAATAATAATAATAATAATAAGTATATAATAATATTAATATTTATAGTATTATATTACAAATATTAAAATTACAAATTTATTTTATGTTTAAATTATTATTAATTTTCTTAATAATAATTGTAGTATATATATATATATTAATATACATATATAAACAAATACCAAAAAATAGAGGACAAAAGAGAGGACAAAAGATTACCAATTTATCAAGTACCACCTGCCGAGAACAGTAGATTGCCAAGAAAAGACGGGTAGGAGCGGCCGGCGGCGTGCTTCCTGGGTCTCGTGAGTCGGAAGAGAGGTGCAGCCATGTAGTAGCCTGATGCCAGGTGCTCTGTTCGTCGAGCCAGGACTAGTGAGTCGAAAGAGGGAGATGATTGGTTCTGTCGCTCGCGGAGAAGAGGTAAGAGTGGAAGAGGAAAGAGATTTTAGCACCGAGTCTGTGCCTCTCAGGCTCTCATGAAAAGAAAGTTCATCCCAGAGCTCAGGCACAAATGCAGAGTAAGCTTAGGCACGAATACTACTTAATGTTGTTTTGAAAATCAAGTCCATGTACATGCCTGAACTTGCCTTAACTTAGATCTGCCCCTGCCTGTTGGCATTAGATATGTTATTGAGGGATATCTCTTGAATAAAATAAAGATACACTCTATGGAAACATGTATAGTTGAAGTCTAATAGGAGATATTGGTTGGAGCATTTAATTTCAGTTTCACACTTGTGTTGTGATGTTTGTGACATAGTACCTATGTACAAAGAGAAAATAATACCGAAGACAGTTTTAACGCCATAACAATTATACTGGTAACATGACTGGGATTACAGATTACAAATTAATACCTAGAAAAGGAAATTACCGAGATACAACGTTACATATATAGACATTGCTTCCGACAGCACAAACACCACGGCATCATAATAAAAACCACAGCATAATAGATAATTCTTTTAGGCCATGACATCGATTTATGGCTGCTTCGACTCTGAGGTGGCATGCATCTGATTCTTCTGATCAGATTTTGAATCTTGCTTCTCATTTTTTGCAGCCTCACTTTTTCCCCTGAAATCAAATGGGTCACGGCTGTGATAACGGCTGTCTGAGTCATCATCGCCACCATCATGATCATCGTCATGATCATTGTCATCGTCATGGTCATTATCACTGTCACTGTCATCGCCATTGTCGTGGTCATTGTCATGATCATGGTCATGGTCATTGTCATGGTCGTGATCGTGATCACCCCAGCCATCGTTGTCGTCGTCATCACCATCGTCGTTAGGATGATCATTGGAGTTATCATGGAGATCAAATTTCTTTTTTGAAGAAGGCATGGGGCGTGTGCCGATGACTGTGGTGCCGATAAGGATCAGTATCAAAAGGATAAACACCAATTTATTTCTCAAAGCCATCTCTCGCTCTCTCCTTGCAATCTTTTAATGAACTGTGTGCTTTCAGTGAGCTATCTGGTGACTCTATTTATAGTGAGCTTCAACAGCTGCCTAGGTTCTTCTCAGTTTGTTAACAGAAAAAGTGGATTCCAGAGATGCACTTTTTGTAATTAAAGTTGAGATTGGAGGCAACCATACTTTGAATCTTGTCTAAACCCCAGGTACAACATACAAGTTTCAATAATGAATTAAAAGTTATCAACTAGTCGAGATCAATCTGACAGATTTAAATTAAACAGCATAAATTGTAGCTTCTTGAGTACAATGGTATATTATATGCAAATTACTTTCTCATTTAATGGTCAATTTGAAGTTTCTAATAATTAATTAATATATTTGTGCTCTGTTCTGGAAATACTGAGCTAATTTGGTATTTACTATATTGATGATTCTATGCAAAAAATGAAGACTATAAATGAACTTCTAATAGAAAATTATGTTTCTTACCAACGTATCATGGATTTAGGTTGTATTCAATAATGCAATCTCTTACTGATAGCTTAAGTGCAAGATATTGTAGGTTAATTCTTAGAAAGTAGAAATCACCTGCATTCGTGTAAAAGTGGTCGGAAAGAGTTTGTGGAATGTATATCATTAATTAATTTATGGCTGTAATATAATTACTGACCTAAATATTTGGCTAAGTGCTTCATCGTGCATGCTTAATTAATTTACTTATCCACATATATTGTGTGTGATAACTAGGATTCAACTATATGGAGGTGGATATAGATAATTTACAAGATTTAGTCAGGATTGCATACCGGTTCTCCCCAGATATACCCAATAGGATAAGAAATAATTCGTTGTGCACTTGTGTGGATGACATGACGAGATAGGAATGAGATATGTTTTAGAATAAGTGAAATTCAAACTTATAAATATTTTGGAGCTAGAATATTATCAATTCTTCCATATTGTGCAGGTAATTTCAATCAAGATAAAAGGGAAATTGTTTCAGATGATATCAGCTTATCTAATGGGATTGCCACCGGGACTTAAATGACGATATATTCATTTAATGTTGTGTACCTTTAATCTGGTATTTTTCCTGTGCAATCAGAGAACGCGCAATAAATATTTTTGATGTTATGGGAGTAATCTAGAATAGGAATAATATTAGTGTAACAATGATATTTGATATGAGTTTTGTGCGTGTGGGCATGCAGGCGTGATATCTGGGAAGAAAGATCAGGTAGAATTTTTTTTAAAACAGGTCCAGATTTTGTAACTTTAGCAAGTTTTTGTTAATGAAAGATGACAGTTCAAAGGCGGTTTGTTAGAAAGAAGAAAAAAAAAAACAGTTTCACACATTATAGTGTTGGAAGAAAGGAATTATATTACATTCATCCGAACCTCATAATTGAAGTCTTTGTTCCAAGAATCTATTGGATCTCAACAAATTTCTTGCATAAAGAATTAAATAAAAAAGGGAAAAACTTAGGTACACTAAGATTGGTGCTTTCTAGGTACTTTACTCAATTTCTATCATTTGATTGAAATCTATGGTGCGAATCTCAATGCAATCAAATGGTAGAAATTGAATGGAGTATTGGGGAGCACTCAAGATGTACCTAAGCTTTTCCCAATAAAAAATATATAAACAAAATTTACAGAGTAATCAATTGACGAAGGCACTATCCAACAACGAGATAACAGTGCACAACTTACGTCTGACATATTCACCCCTGTCAAAGAAAGGTACCGTTTAGTCTTTGAAGCCGTTGTGCTTCTTCACGGATAGATAAGAGGTTGATTTCAACCTCTCTACACAATCTTCTTTCAATTAATTGCACAGGCACCATCAACTTTGGCTCCACCTCTACATTATACAATAGCTTAGTCTCAAGTTTCTGTATTGCTGAATTATATGCTTCTTCCTCATCAGAGTCATCAAAAACCTTAAAGAAGACCAAATGGATGGTTAGCTAATCAGTTCCTTAAAAGCGAAAAAATGCTTCTTAAAACTCGAGCAAGGATGATAGTACCAGTTGCGCATAAATTTGAAAAGTCAATAACTATATGTAGCAAAAATTTGCTCACTTTATGAGCATAATTAGGGCTAACACATCAAAACATTGAAATAACAACACATGGTCAAATTTGGTAACTCACAAATGGAAAGTTTCAGGTACCTGTTCAATACACCATTGACCCTCAAAGGTCTTGAAGTCACCCTCGACCATCTTAAATTCAATGACTCTCTTTCTAAAAGAGGCCGCAACCAACTCCATATCCTTCTCATAACATTCTATCACTCCCTTTGCAGTGAATTTGAATCCTAGTGCTAGTTCCTGCCGCCCCACCTATTGGATCGACTATTTATGTCAGCACGGACAAATTGAATTTATCACAGTTAACAAAACTATGCAAAAATTTTAGTGTGTTTTGGGAGCACCACAATTATCATGTTTCTAGCATAGCATGAAATAATACAAAAGGAAAAAAAAAATCCGTATGTATTATACTCTACCACCATATTACATACTAGCCATCACACTTGGATTAAACACAAATCTTGTACAGAGACACGTTTGATACATATTAGATATGGTCTCAATTTTGAGTATGATCTGGATATGTTTAGGATACTTCAGCAGGGTCCAAGTTGGGGAGAAGGGGGGGTTGATTGGCCACTACTTCACTGTGTTTGTATCTTTCTTTATTTTATTCAAATGCATGTTGTTTTCTAAACAAAAAGCACTCTTCAGATCTTAGTGGCAAGATTATAAAAGTGAGATCACCACTCATATATCAGCACTACGTGCAGCAGCAGATGGAACTATGCCTACATAGTTTTTTTACCAAGCCTGTCCCAAGCCAGGAAAGAGGAGGGTTGAGATAGGCTTCACGAGCCAACGTGAAAATTCAGCCTATCTAATGGAAATGAAACACAATCGAATTACTCCAATTGGGTGTCATTTCTAGCCTACCCCAACTTGTTTGGACTAACGGTTTTGTGGTTGTTGCATGCTTCCCAGATTGGACAGGAGCTGAAACAAATTTCATGCTTATTTGTTTCTACAAAATGGATATGTCCATTGCACATTGAAATGCCACGCACAAATATATTTAAATCAGTAACAATATACAATAATATTTAGATGTATAGAAAAATGGAGAAACAATAAAAGTAGATCTACAGCTGCATAACAACCTAAAAGTTATTTAAATGCTCAATCACTGTATCCATATCACACAATACAGGTGTCCTATCCATATTCATGTGACATAAGTTGCGTAACCTGTGCTTTATAACTTCTGTTCAAGGGCAGTTTTGACAGAGATGCATGATAATATCACATTATGGTAAAACAACCAAAATTCTTTAAATTTTATTGTAGTTTCCAAGCTTATAATAACATTCTAAATAATTATGCCCACAATTTTAGACTAGATACTACAAAACTCAGATTCTCTTTTATGGAAACTCAATTCTAAAACTGAACCGACCAGTTGCATCACTGCAATTAAAAAAATAACAAAATCAGAGCAAAGAAACAGACCTGATAGAGGCGAGCGCATTTGTTTTCATAATGGAGCAACTGGCTTACAGCCAAACCAGGAATGAAATCAGCCAATCCCTCATAATTTGTCAGTACAGCCCAAACTGTCTCCAACGGTGCATCAACTCGTACTTGCGCCTTGATCCGACGCATATTCCTCCTTCCTTCCACCTTCTCCACCTCAATTTTAAATCCATCTATTCTCTCCACCTCCAATTCAGCATCTATCTCCTCAGCCTCCGAAAGAGGAAACTCGACCTGGTCGGAACTACAATGGCACAGGTGGGTCAAGTATGGCCATGGCTTGGAGCTAGTCGTGTGGTAATTTGACGAGTTGCGCAATTGGGAAGAGTAGTGAAACTGAAGGGAGAGTGATGGCTGCGAGGGAAAACTGGAGACGATCCGAGGACCTGTACTTAGCATTCCTTTGAAATGGAGTTGGAATTCAAACCCGATTTTTACGGATCCTTACGGAGTTCTTGATTCGTAGCGTCGCCGGAAAAGGGTCGGATCGGATTGCAAGGAGAGGAAACGGGGAGAGAGAGAGAGAGGAAGAGCAAGTGCACGACACTACGTGACGTGGCTGGAGGGAAGCGCTACAGATTCTTCTATTCTCAATTTTGTTTTTTGTATGAAATGGAGAGTTTGCGTTTGCGTTGACTGAGATTACCTTGGGCTTTACTGGGCCTGAGATATTTGGGCTATTTATTGGGCCTAATTATACAGAAGCCGTCAATTTATTCGCATTTTCTTTTGTATTGGGCGTGCTTTCGTTTTTCCTTTTCATTGCAGAAGTATTGGTGTATTTTTTTTTTTTTATATATATAAAGCGATGTATTGAACTAACGTAATAATTAGCTTCAATTTCATGTTAATCAGTTCAAACATGCAACACTCACCTGCAATTTATTTCAACAAAGAAATTTCGAACTGATTAATCACCAAAGAAAATTTTCAAATAACCAGATTCATGACTCTGAATACAAATTTGCACAAACTAATACTTGCAACAACCACTAAAAAAACTTGATACATTAAATTCCAAAACACAAACTGATACACATCCGCTCACACACACTGCTGACATACAACAAACAACCAATTAAGAACTCATAACAACAACACAGAATATGGAGAAGCTTTCATGGTGTTACATTGTAGGATTATAGCTTCAGTGCTTCACATTAGACCCCTTAACTAATTAGTGGGAGGTGGCGTAGGATGCCCAAGTCCCTTCGATGACGGGCAAGGCTCCTTTTTCTTATCCTTAACATGATTGTGGTGGTGGTGTTTGTGATGGTCATGATGGTCGTGATCGTGATCGTGGTCATGTTTCTTCGGTGGTGGCGCCATTGGGAATGCAGACACGGTTGCGGCCCCAACAAGGATAACCAAGAGAAACATCACAACTAACTTGTTGCTAAGAGCCATCTCTCTCTCTCTCGCTGTTTTTTTCCTCTCTCTGCCTAATTACTTGCTGTGGATCTCAGTGACTCAGTGACCAATGTGGTAGCATATTTATAGAGTACATTTAGATGGTGAAGGTTTGTCTAGAATTAGGATTGTCGACGCAACACTATTTCGTCGTTTTTCGTTTCGTTTCATGGTAAACGAAATGAATTTTCTCTTTCGTCACGAAACGAAATGAAAACGAAGCACAACAACAAAAATGTTGACTAAACGAAAATTTTCATTTTGTTCAAAAATTATAGTGAAAAATATCACAAAATTCGTATTTCGTTTGTTTTGTGACAAACTAAACGATGAACGAACCGATTAACGAACAAACATTTTGTTTCGTGAACGACAAAACAAAAACGAAACTGAACTATTTCGTGGTTGTTATCCACGTTAGACACCCCTATCTAAAATCATACTCATTTTAACTTAAAAAGTTAGAAATCAATAAATAGATTGTAGGAGGCTAGAGCTCAAATAGTGGCTTTTTAGGCATGTCAAATAAATAAACATGGGTATATAGAAGCTATGCTCGCAACATTGGCTTGTTCTTTAGGTGGAAACGACGTATGTGGTCGGCGGTGATTTGTGAAGACCAATTTTAATCGTAAACTGCGGTGGGTGGTTGTGAGAGTCGCTGAAATGGTTTGCGATTCTATTTTTTCGAGTTACAAGACGAAAACTGTTGTTCGTTCGTTGTATCTGAATTGACGGTCGGAGGTCTTGATATGCTTACCGGTAAGGGTCAATTTAGACTCGGGTCACACCGGTAAATCATCTCTCCTTCTTTTATTTTTTTGGATAAGATCATTAGATCTAGGATCACTTTTTGGATCAAGTTTGTTGCCCTGGTGTCGTATCTGTTCTTTTGTGGATGAATGGTTAGATTGTCGGATCTAGGATTGGCATGTCTTGACGAGTTTGCATTGGTATCGTCTTGACAAATTTGCATCAGGTTTTTGCGACTAATTTGTAGCTGGTAAAGAGATGATATAACGAGTCATGAAGCCATTTCTTAAACATGAAATATAGGTTTATGATCGGCGGAGAGAAGATAGGACGCCTTTGAATGGTATAAGTCTTAAGATTTTAGGAATTAACTTTGTGTGCTTGTAATTTATGTTTTCTATACCTTAAATTTTCTCTTTCATCTTATATACTCTTTTTTTTAATAAATATTATTGTAAGCCAAGCCTACTCCTCAAAAAACATTGTCATTGGGTGAAGCTTTCTTTCATTTTTTTCCTCCGTTATTAGTGATCTTATTTTCATGCATGGGCACGTTTGGGATCGATCTTTCCTGTAGTAATTAGAGAATTTAGGTAAATCAATATTCTCCAATCTCCATTATTAAACCATCACAGAGTCAAACCGTATGATGTCCATATCAGTTCTGATTTACATATGATGTCAATTTTTTTTTAGAAAAAGTGGGGTACCCATCTGTTTCATTGAAACAAAACCCCTAGTACAAAATATGTTCTCCTAGAAAAATTTGAGTTTTTTTCTCGTACCCACACTTGATACATACTTATCTAAAAACTTAACATCCCTACATCAAAGAACTTCGATTCTACCTAATGTTTTAATTGACTCGTCAGAGAATTTACCTCAAACAACAACAACACAAGAACAATCATACAAACGAATGTATCTAACCAATTACAACAGAATATCAAAATAGAACTTATCAAAACATAACAACCCATTATCATTCAAGATACAGGACGCTTCCAGACGAAGGTCCTGTTGGTATTTCCTTTCCCCACAGGTCCACATGCTCCATCATCTTCATCGGGTGTCCTCTGCCCGGTGTATGTTTTGACAAACTCTGAACATCCTGAGAAATAATCAAGTTGAGTTTAAGAAAAGAATAATCTTCATTATGTTTACACCAATAGCCTAATATATTACTAATTTGTATTGCTAAACTTCTAACATACTTTGAGGGCTTATTAGTAAAACATAATTTATTATTTTCTAACCAAACATTCCACAATACCGCATCTCTAATAAATTCAATTAAACATACATCATTAAGAGGAATTTGAGCATCAATAGACCATACGATGTCAATTAACAAAAGTATTGTGTGTACTATGTTACTGGAGAAAATACTGTAAAATAAACTGATCTGAGACATATTGTGAAAAAACCTACCACCAATAGGGTTCATAATTTTGTATGCTTGTGAGTTATGAGAGCATATATATGCTTCAGCAAAGAAATAAGCTAGGAATGAACAATTATAAAATTAAGTGAGCACTCCTATTTTCAGAAAATTATTTATTAAGTTATATACACAACTACACAAGGAGGTTTCCGGCGCAAATCCAGTAGCTCTTCAAGACACACTAGATGCCAAAAAAAATCTAGTAAAAGTACTGTAAATTCAAATTTTAAACAGTGAATTTGAATTGTAAATATTGTTCGTTTTCAAGTTTGACGTGCCTATGTAAGTTTTTTTTATTTTCTTACTCATTTTATACAACGTCAAATACTTGCAAAATCAATACACAAAATTAATTCATAGGGAAATACTCCGCCAAATCGATACCAAAAAAGACATGGTATATTTTGGTACTCCACCAAATCGATACCAAAAAAGGCATGGTATATTTTGGTTCTTGCCAGTTCGTGATCAATTCTTAATTTATTGGGGTGAATTTAGTTTTGTTACTGATAGAAATTACGCTTGTATGCATGTTTGATGGTTAATTATGCATATTAAATGGTTTTGAATGCATTGCTAGTATTAATATTGTTTATTGCTTTAGAATTCAATAAGTATGTATAAAAACTTATTTAGTTTTATATAATTAGTTAGTATTGACATTGTATCAATAATTATGTGTAGACTGTTTTTTTATTTATTTAGATTAAATATTCATATGATTTGTTGCTTTAGTTTGACAACATTTTGGTCTGTATATCAGCTCCCCGAAATTAATGTACTGCAATTAACTTAAAGCTTATCCTTGTAGGCATGTTAAGCCAAATTTTAAAACAATTATAAAACTTCACTTGGATGCATTTTCGCTGAGAAAAACAAGATGAAAGTTTGGAATTCATTACTTGAATTTTAAATTTTGAAATATCATTAAAATGGAAATTGTCATAGCTCGTAGGTAAATTGCTTTTTCTTTCTTAATTTATAAGCAGACGACTATCTAATGTAGTGGTAGAGACATAATCTCTCAAAAAGCCGATCAGTGAATCAAATTTCGCTGGAAGCGGAATTTGTGAGAATTAATAAAAATTAATAATGAACACGTCAAAAGAATTTAGTGCTGGTCCAAAGAACATTTCACATATGACCCAATCTATTGACTTATCTACACTAACAATTTATGATCTAATTTTAATTTTATTGATGACCAAACAAGAGCAAAAACACTGTAGACATCAATAATAATTTGTCTTTTGAAATCACTATTTTATACTTCAAAAATAACGTTTTAATTGACTTGAATAGTAATTCTGTCATTAATTCTACAACATTTTCCGCTTCAAATTTGACTAGTGGAAAATTTTCATCATTTTTTTAGGTTCACAGTATTTTTATTGTTATTGGAGCATTGATGAAAATAAATTTGATCGTAAGTGAAGTACCTTTACAACTTACAAGTGAATACACAGGAAGATCTTTGGTTGAACTTTGCTAACTTTTAATAAGGCAAAGTTGTTAGAATATACCACTAGGTAACAATTATAAGAAAGAATGCATACAAGATAGTTAACATCTTAATCATTTAGTAATTTTACAATTTTTGATATAATTTAATTGGTTCACGAGATTTCACAAAAAATATTGAGAAAGTAAGAGTAAGAGCAAAAAGTAAAGAACACACGATATAATGTGGTTGGACAACTCAAGACCTACTCCACAGAACCTTCGATTCACACCTGGCCGAATAACACTATAAAACAATAAGTATTTTACAAAAGAGAGTCAATCCAAAAGACTCCAAGACTCTTGCAATGAATAACTTCAAACTTGCAAGGTAACAAAAAGCTTTGATTGACAATACACCTTGAAGCAAAGAATGACCTAATTAACAACACAACTCGGATCAAACAAAGCATTGTATTGGCTACACAGTAGACCATGAAGTAGAATAAACTAGCTCAAATAGATGATTAGATGATTAGACAATGACAATTCTAAACTCTTTGATTTGAATGTTTGTTGGAGAAGGCTTTAGTGCTCTGTAAGTGTTATTGAGTGCTTGTAAACTTGAATAATAACTTTCGTAATCTTCTGAAAAGAAGGAGATCTATATATATAGACACAAAACTTTCAGCTCTTGAATCATTCAATATGCACTTCAGGCGTTATCAAAATTGTGCAACTTGTTACAGAGCCTTGAAAACTTGTTATAACGGTTTGGACAGTTTTAAAAAATGCTCTTGATCTTCTTTGTAGCTGACTCCTAAGCCCTCTTCAGTAGGAACCTGTTATAACTCGTTATAACAGTTTGGAACCCGTTATAACAGTTCTGTAAAGCGTTACTGTAACATATGCCTCGATTTTTCCAGCTCCAAATCTTCTGACTTGTAGATCCTCTTGCCAGAGACCCGATGCAACGGATGGAAAACCGCTATGATGCTCCTGACTCATTATTACGGGTTTTTGAAACATTACTGTAACACAATGCTTTGCCCTCCTCTATTTTGGTTAGTCTTCTTCAAACGACTATAACTTTTGACTCGTAAAAGTTCACGACGAGATCTGCAGTCTGTATGAGGCTAGTTCGTATTGAAGCATTTTTCAGATTCATCAGAGATCATTTAAAGTTTCAAAACTCTACTTGAAATTCAAATTCTCAAACCAAATTATTTAGTCCAACAAAAGTTACTTCACCGAATCGAAAACTTTACTGTCTTTCACCGAACAATATGATATGAAAGAAATAATATAGTATTTAATAATGAATAAGTTAGATCTCAGAACACAATTAATGGCATGGTTATGAGTTTGTTTCACTACAGGTGTGCACGTACGACAACACATGATTTTAAGAACTGAATAAATAGTGCAGGTGGAAGATCAATGCTGAAGGACCATCTCCAACTACTCAGGATCATAGGATGATAAAGAGGATAATGAAGACCTGCTGAGGCAGTAAAGAACATAATTGGTTGTTTGAATATTTTGTTTAGTTGCTATTGGCTAATTAAGTTCAATAAAGGGCGTTGGTTGCTGATCAGTTAAGGGGTTAATTGTTGTGTTGTAACAGATGTAACTGGCTGCTTATAAACCGCTCGACAACACAATCTTCTTTGTTCACATATCGAATCACAACCGTCAATTGCTTTTTGGTTGAGGCATCTCTCGCCTCGTTAATCAAAATAGAAAATAATTTATCTTCAAGTCTGTCAATATCTCTTGAATTGTCTCTTCTGTTCAAGCATTCACAATATCTTTTTGGATGTTCGGTGCAACCAACTTTGAAATGCCAAACCTTACTTCAAAATAATGTAAATCGTATCTAGAGTTGCTTCAAGTCGTGTGTGATATTTCATCTCTTGTCTAACACTTTGTCTCTCTACCACAGTTTGAATACTTTGCCTTTCATTCATCAAAGCGGCACAATTCTTTCAGCTTCATTGTCGTGAATATAAAGCAACTGGGTTTTGATGACTTTTTTCTCTCTTAATTTCAACGGATTAGTCCAATTGCCAAGTCCAGCAGTTAGGATGTGGCAAGTTTTCAATTCAAGATGTGGCAAAATTTCTAATTCAGTACTATTTATGTGATAATTTCAAAATCAAGAAATCCGCTCCTGAATAGGCAAGCATGTTATCTTTTTTCCCTTTTTTCCTTTGTTTTTTTCATCATATATCTCCTATACTAACTATAAATTTTGTAAAATTATTAGTGTAGAAATTAGATACTTGATGATCTTGTTAGATCAATTATGAAAAAAAATTTAATATTGAATTATCAGTGTAGTTAAAATTAGTGATTCTGTTATATGAAAAAAAAATTCCTCATGTTTATTTATTGTGAGTCGTTTCACTTATGATTTCTTATTTTATATAAATTACGTGTTCTGAGACTATAATTTAATAATAAAATATATTATAATTAAAAACTGTTTTACATCAGTTGATATTAGCGCAAAACGTAAATTCATATAAGATATAATAACAATCTCTAATTAAAACGTTATATTTTAATTTTTTTTTAAATATTTTCGTATCATCTGCTGAGATTTTTTTTGTTTTCGCTGGTTTCGTTGCCGAATCTGCTCAATCGAATCCATATGGACACACTATCAATTGTATGATTGATTTGTGAAAGATTCTGATCCGTTGTTGCATAATTTGGCTTACCCTTTTATCGTTGATGCAATTAGATTCAGTGATATAAATCGTGTACAAATTACACTAAATTAAGGACTTTTTTTGATGAAATTTTGTTGTCGTACAATAAAATAATGATTATAACTAGCATACGACTCGTTTCGCGTGAAAAAAGTTAAATTTTAAAATTTTTTATTGTAATAATAAAATTATAAATTAATCATTTAAATAATAAAAAAACAACAGGAAAAAATTGGAGTTCGAATCTGGTGCTCGTAAAAACCGTGCTTGTTTTCCTGCTTGTCTCGATCCGACCGCTCGACTGCTACGGACGACTGTGATTTGATTCAGGAGGCAGATGCTTTGACCGTTAGATGAATTTTGAACGGTTCATATCGAAACAAGCAGGAATTTACGAGCACCGGATCCCGTTCCAAAAAATTGCAAGAAAAATATAACTTACAGCATCTTTTACTGTATCATGAACAGTAAAACACAAAATAGAACTAACTGTGATTTTACTGTATCATGAACAGTAAAACACAAATCATAACAGCCTGTGATTTTACTGTATTATAACAGTAAAAATACTGTTGAAACTACTGAAAATGAACAGTAGCACAAAATTAATGGATTCGTATCCTGTACCATGTGCGTTAATTGAATAAGGCAATTAATTCAAATCAATAATAATTGCAGAAATGATACCCAGATGTAATGTAATAGTTTTGCTACACCGATTGTTAACGAGGAGTCGATTCCGCTGCACTATGAACTCTTAATTAATGGTTTGTCTCTAGGCAATTTTAAAAAAAAATTATTCTTCTGGCAATTTTGATGTCGTCTGGTACTTTTTTTTTTTGAGAAGAAAATGGGGTCAACTTAGCCGGATATAGATATGAATAAGATTTTATTTTCGTTAGCTAAATGAATAAGAATATGAATAACGACTATTTCGTACATGTTATCCTATAGAGTAAATATAAATAATATATGTATAAATTAATATATATGTACTATTTTAAAATATGTAAAACTAATTAATTTATTAGTAACTTAAGTTTTTTAGGAGATCATCTAATTAATTGTTCTTTTTTCAATAAAACTCTTAATTTTCAGCAGACCATTAACGTTTGTCTCTTGAATTCTACCAAAATAAATTTCATCCAACTAATTATTTATTTAATGTTACAATCTTCTCGTTTAATCCTTTTGAAAAACTGATCGTATAGCTATAATCCTAGTCTAATATTTAGCATTATATATTATTATTTTTCTAGTTAATGTATATGCTCTATTTGCTCTCGTGTTGTAATTGTGTTTATGATTTATATTGACTTTAGGTGTATTTGTGTAATATATGATTTAATTATAAAACAAAAATATTATGTTAATATTATCCGCATCTTTCGTTATCCGGTCGTTGCCCCATAATTTTAACGGGTAAGGATAGGATAAGGGCAAGTCAAATTTTAACGAATAAGGGTAAGATATGTGTAAGAGTCATTTCAAACGAGTACGGATACGAAAATAGCTTCACCTGACCCGTATCTTACCCATTGACACTCCTAGGTCAACCCTCAAATTTCATTATAAGTCGATCACATAAATAGATAGTTTGAATTCTAGGGAGAAAAATGAGGAATAAAACCCGAAAAAGAGAGAAAAAAAATAACGAAAATAAATTACAAGCAACATCACGAAATAAAATATTTTAAATTTTGAGAAAACGATCATCTATTCTTCTCAATCATCAATGGGTTTCCAAAGACACGTCACTTGTCAAGACATGTCATCAATCAACTATCTTGGATACACCTCACGATCCTTCGTACACAGTAGTTGGTCTTGTAGCACAATTTCTCTTCAAAGATGAAGGTCAAGTCTTCAAATTTACTATGGATCACAAAATCAATTACAATGTACTTGCATTCAGTTTTGTATCCTCATGCGGGTGAATAATCAATTTTATTTCAACCGGGAATAATCTATCAGTTCGCATGACCCTGAATCATGGCTTTAAACTTTGTCAAATTATTAGATTTCGCGCTCGCGTTCCGTGCGAAAAACTACAAAAAAACAACGGCAGAAAAAAAATTGAAAAAAATTTGCTACAGAAAAAACTGCAAAAAAAATGGGGGAAAAAATTTCCGAAAAAGGAAAAATTGCTACAGTGTAGCATATACAATCTTTATATACGTAAGATTTCGGAAATTGTGATTTTGTCACGATGCTAGAAAGAATCACAATAATAGCCGTAATTTCAAACGCCACAAAAGATCACACATCTAATGGCAGGTCCAAATGCAAACAAGTACAGACAAACGCAACTGATTCCTTTTCAAAAGATCTACAATAACTAATTCTGGCGTTTAGATGATAACTTGATATAGAGCATTTAATTGATAATTTTGTTAGTTTTTCCGGGACCAGCTTGATTGGTGAGGTAATAAGGTTTTCATACCTGCTCCAAAAATTTACATCCGGTGTTGTATTTCATAAGATAAGTACTCATTTAATGATTTAAATAACCTCGAGAATTATATGCGTGAATTTCGAAATTATGTAGATTATTGAATTAGTATTTCGTCTTACGAAATACTCTATCGGATATAGATCCCCAGTTCCAGTTGGCTCTTGTGACCTAGTTTGACTATAATAGGTGTTATTTGGTTCACCTTTTTCAGTTTGTAAATTTACATATCAAAGAGTTAGATGTAGAAATGATCTAGCTTGTAATGTCAGTGTTATTTTGTTATGGGAATTTTTTTTGTGTTCCTTTGTTTAATGTTTCAACATTGTTTTGTCGTTTTCAAACAAAATTACTTATTAACTGAAATGAGTTATCTCTTATCTATCAATTTAAAAAAATATAATTGTTACATATGACACTACAAATGATTAGTGAAACTGCAGTTATCGTTAAGGTCGCAAGTTCAAATCTCAACAGACAGGATGTCGAAAATTGACTCCTTTACAAAGAGGACCTTAAAAAAAGAAAATATAATATTTGCTACCGTAAAATTTGTTGTTCTCCTGCACAAAAAAATTATATCGAAAACAACTAATTTTATTTCCTTTGATAATATTCTGCTGAATAAATATGTATGTATACATATACTACATTAATTGTATTGAACTTTGTGAATTTAGCACAGATAGAAGTATTTTGAAGAATTATGTTCAACTTTACGTCAAAATTTTAAATAAAGGTATTACTTGTAGATCCTCCAAAAATTTTGGATTGTGACAAACAACTCCCACCACTAAAATAAATTTAAAAAAAATTCAAATTGACAAACATCCCTCTGAATCACAGGTCTAAAGGCACTCCTTATAAATAATATTCTACATATAATTTGCAGAATATTATCCCCTTATAAATAATATTCTATTTTCTTCACCACCTTGACAAAAGTGATCTCTTAAAAAAGAGAGTCCACTGGGCCAGCCCAATTAAAAAAGAGACCTGTGACTGTGATCTATTAAAGTCCACTGGACCAGGCCTAATATCTCTCATGCTATCTCCAAATTACCAAATGTACCCTTGCTCTCATTTTGGGCCTAAATTGAAACACAACTCAAGAAGCCACCGAGAAAGCGAAAAGCAACAAACATTCTTCCACTTATCTCATGGCCATGGTCCCTAGTTTGAGAAAACCGGGGGTAAAAACCAAGGGGATTAGGGGAAAGATATTCTCAGGGATTGACATCGATACGTAAAGTGCGTATCTCTAATTTAAAATGTCGGATAAAAACTATTTATCGAAAGTGGTGATTGAATGTTATCTTTAATTCGACGGTTGAAATTAAAATATGCAAAGTATGGAGCAAGAAAGATACGCAAAGAATACTAATGCAGATAGGACTGGACAAATAACTCGCGACTCGCTCATAACTCGCTCGGATAACAATTCGGATAAACTCGCTCAGAATCAATTCGAGTCAAATCCAGCTCGAATTCTATTTGAGTCGAGTTCGCGTCCGGTATGACTCACTCAGTGACTCGAAGACTCGGCTCGTATATGAGCCTTCGTATATGAGCATTCCGAATTTAGTTAGCATATTGTCCAGTTTAACCTATTTGGGTCTGTCGAATTGAATTACTATTTTGCTTAAGCTTATTATGAGTTGCTAATTGAGTTGATATGCGAGTTGAGTTATTTGAGTTGCTGATTTGAGCTCAGTTGAGCTATTTAAGTTATTTAAACTATAAAAGAAATTTTTTAGCTAAGTTGAATACGATTTACGAGTTAGCTCGAGTAAAATCTAAATTGAGTATGAATTGACATTTGAACTCGAATAAAACTTGATTACTCGAGTCAGCTCAACTCGAATAATTATCGAGTTGGAATCAACTGACTCGAACTCGCCTCGATAAACATCACTATGCAATACTGAGGAGAGCTGCAGAGTTTACAAAACAACTAAACTAAGGTCCTTTACGTCAAGTCTCTAGGTGGGGCTTTTTGTCGTCTAGTTTTCATTCTCCCTCCTTTCCGCGCCGCTGTTTCATATGAAACCAATAAAAGAAGATATCGTGGTGTTTCTCAGTTAGGGTTGCATGAAAAATTCGTAGTTCGTAATTCGTTCGAGTTCGATTCGAAAAAAGTTCGAAATTAGTTCGTTCGATTTTAGTTCGAAATTAGTTTCAAATCGAATCAAACTAGTTCGAAATTATTTTGAATCAAACTCAAAATAGGATCGGTTCGTTCAAAACTGTTCGTGAACTAAAACAGTTCGAATCTTGAAAGATCTGAACCGTCAGATGATATCGAGACTATTTATATATATGTAGTATGTGCTACGAGTTCGTTCGAATTAGTATCAAATTAAACTCAAACTTGACATAGTTCATTCGAATATTGTTCGCAGACTATATAATTCGAATTGATAGTTTTCTCCCCTTTTCTCAACTACATTATCTATTTCATTTTCATTTTCATTAGAGATTGTTAGTTCATGTATATTTAATGCTAGCATCTTCAACTTCATTCAGATACTCTCTAGTTGGTTCACATTCACTCTCTCCATTGTCAACATCCTACTATTTATCATCTTCAATTAGATAATATTCTTCATCTGCTTTTACTATTTTTTGGTTGAGCAGCAAAAAATATGTAGTTCGTAATTAGTTCGAGTTTGATTCAAATCAGTATCAAATCAAACTCAAACTTCACACAGTTCGTTCGAAACTTGTTCTATTTCAAATCAAACTAGTTCGAATTGATTTCAAATCAAACTCAAACACAAGTTAATTCGTTCGAGTTCGATTCGTTTGCAGCCCTAGTTTCAATCCTCCAAGAATTAACGCAAAATAGTACGGATGAATCAATACTTGACTGTTTACTTTTGTTATCAAAATGCATAAAAAGATGATTAAAAATGTATAAAATAGTGTTAATTTTTTGCTGTTTAGTAAGTTACAGTGTAGTTTAAATTCTAAACTTGAAATAATAATACAGAAAGTAATAAAAATAACAAATATTTTTATTATTCTTTAACAAATAATACAAAAATGATTATATCGCAATAATAATGGCAATAATAGACTAAACTATATAACAATATAATAGTAATAATAATAATATTAATAATAGAATAGAATATAAATGTTGATAATGATAATATAGTAACGAGTGAGACTATGATACTTCACAAAATAGCACATCAACTATACTTAGCACTCGTATTTCCAGTTTTATATTTTAAATGACTGATCCAAATCTTTGATCTTCATTTTGAAATATATTTGGCAATCAGAATTTAATGTTTTTATAATTCCTTACTATTTTTTAGAGGAGGCGAAAAGTTCATCAATCTAACAATTTTTCATCTCTCTAAAAGAAAGTAAAAAATTCCAAAAAATTGTAAAGTTTGTTCTCCAAAAAAGTTTCAATATGAAGATCATGTCCAAATATTTAGATATGTCATTTGGTCTAGAAATCAGAGACGTGTTGAGTGAAATATCATCGAAATGGTGATTGTGAAGTACCATAACGTCTCTTTTTATAATATTGATGATAATAATATAACAGTAATAGTGTAGCAATTATAGTGGGAATATAATATAATATAATATAATATAATATAGAGTAAAGCTATCGTGCTCTTAGGAGCACGAATGCCTTCCATGTTCTTGACTAAAGAACATACTTAATTTTCAAAAAAAATATTTATCGTATTCAATAAATTGTTCTTTTGAGATCTTCTAAAAAATCGAATTTTGTGATTTTTAGCTTTCTAGTTATTTAAAATATTTTTAAAACAATCTTGTTTAATATTAAAAATGACCTCTTCAGAACTCTTTTAAAAAATATTTAAAACATAACTAGAAATCTAAATATCACGATATTTCACTTCCTAAAAGATTTTAATATGAACAATTTATTATGAAAGATAATTTGAAATTTTAAGATAATCAAAAGTTTTTTTAGTTGAGATCACAAAGGCATTCATACTCCTAAGAGCACGGTAGCTTTATTCTATAACATAATATAATATAATTGAAGTTCACCTTACATTAGAGGCTAAGTTGGACATTTAATTTTTCAACTTGTCAAATTCTTCTCTCAGCTTTTGCAGGAAATTCAATATGCAAGTGATAGCGATGATGTCATTGACCATTCGTGCTGATTCATAATGATGTTGATAATAATAATAATAATAATAATAATAATAAGATTTGTGCTAAAATACTTAATAAAGCATCAAGTTGCATACATTTTAGAGTCCTATCTCATGATATAACGTGCAAATGGTCGATTTATATTGCTGAAAATATTCTCTATGCTAAAATAAGTTGCATACATTTTTTACTATTTTTTTTATGGTCGTTAAATTAAAAATCTATAATGTTAAATTAATAAACTTTTCATCTTTTCAATAAAATATTAAAAACATAAAATTTAATCTGCAAGCATATTTAATACGAAAAAAAGTCGAAATCTAAAAAAAATATATAAAATTCGATCTTCAAAAATATTTTAACATGAAAAAAGTTTTCGATGATCCAAATTTTCTCGTTATATATTGAGATAACCCAGACAGTTTGAAGAAACGGGAGAGCTGAACCTCATGTTTGGTTGAGGCGTATAGTTAAGAAGGCATAACTTACTATGTAAAGTTATATGCTTGTTTGGTTGTGTCAATTTAGGAATAAAAGATAATAGCACTTTCTTAGCATTTATTATTATTATTATTAAAAATTAATAGTGATCTTATTCACTTAATTATATCAAAAAATAAAATTTTATATTAAAAATATATTAAATAATCATAATATGTAATGATAATAATATTAGTATTATAATGTAATTATTATTATTGATTATATCATTAATATTAACATTATCATCTTAAAATTAATTGAGATCTTAATAACAAAATTATATTACAATTAAAAAATAATAATATAGAAATATATTAAATAATAATAACAAATAATGATAATAAAACAACAGCAGCAACAACAACAATAATAATAGTAATAACAATAATAATATCATTATCATTGTCATCTATAAATAACATGGATCTTAATCACAAAATTATATTGAAAACAATATAAAATATTTATAATAATATAATATGAAATAATAATAGAATAAGTTATAATAATAATAATATTAAATAAATTTTTTTTTAAAAATTATCTTAATTGCAACAATGATTATATTAATTAAATAATTATTAATATAATGATAAATATTTATATTAATAAATATATTTTAGAAAATAGTAAATATAATAAAAACATGAAATAATAATAATATTATTAATAATAATTAATACTTAGTATATTATAATTATAAGTATTATATTATTATTATTAAATAATAATCTAATAATATAATAATTTGAATTACGGATCCCACGAAAGCATAACTTGAAAAAATAACTTATATCACCTATCTAAGTTTTTTAAATTATAGAGACATCAGACATAACTTTCTCTTATGTATACTTATGACTTTATTGTTTATTCTTATTTGACTCTTTAAGTAAGGAATAAAGGATTCCTAACTTATGTAACAACCAAACTCAGAAAGAGGTTACCCAATAAGATTATCTGCTGTTTTTTTTTTTTTTTTTTTTTAAAGGAGCAGGATCCTACTCGATTCGGTCCGTCAAATCTAAAACGGACGAACGGCTGGAACTGTTTTTATATGAAGTTAATTACTACAAAAACAAGGTCCGTTAACTTCCGTTACTTTCTTGAAGTTTCGAGGTGGTGCCTTATTTTGTCCTCTTTTTTGTCAGAGAACTAGAGAAGTCAGTTAATTACTCTTTCCCTCTTTCCCACGCCGCAGTTTCATATCGGAACATGATGTTATTCGAAAAAAGATGGTGTGGTGGCCTGGTATGATTTGGTTGGATATATGCTCTGGTCTCTGTGGCCGTGTTTAATGTGGTCGTTTGTGTTTCTTTTTTTTTTTTTGGAAGTCTTATCTATTGTATACATCGATTTTTTTTTCACTGAATACACTTGAATTCAACACTTCGTCATCTTTCTTAATTAAATAGTTGCACTTACGGCTTACGCCAACACCAATTCGGGTATGAATTTGTGTTAATTATCAATTCTAAATTGTTAATTCGAACTAATTAATTGAAGTTTAAACACTGAAGGAAATCACATGTAATGCATGGTGTGCATACACAAGTAACACAACCATCTTTTTCAGGGAAAATAATGAAACTTTCCAAATTAAAAGAGAAAAGGAAAGAAGAAAAATTACATTTCTCCTGATTCATGCTATTTTCATGACTACTCAACTGCTTCATTAATTCAATTCTAATTCTATCTTTCTAACCCCTTAAACCCTGTCACATCACACTCATAAATCAACACAAATAATTACCATTAATTCAAAGCCAACATCATCCAGCCTCAACTTTACTCTTCACCGTTGTGGGGCCCACATCACATTTTGCACGGCAAGTCGGACACGAACCACCTCCGATTATCCACTTCTCGATACATCTCACATGAAACCCATGACTGCATGCCGGTAAAACCCCGATCCTGTCACCGTTCGCAAACTCGGATAAACATATCGCGCATTCTGTTGTGTATCCGTCAGGGCCCAACTCATAAATTGTCTCTGGAAGTTGCGCCGCCACGGCACGAGGGTCAGGTGGCCGCTTCTCGATGTCGGAGCTTTCGTTCTGTTGCTGACGACGGGGGCAGAAGAAGTACTTGATCAAGGCATTTACGGCAAGAGCAAGGCCGAGGGCAGCGAGAAGTGCCACTAGAATTATGACCATGTTTAAGGTGAAATCGTCGGAGCCGGAATACGGGCCCCACTTAGCGGTGGTATTGATAGAAGGTGGAGGAGCAGTTGCGTCTGGTTCATGGTATAGTGGAACTGAAGAAGGCATGGTGGAGAGAGAGAGAGAGAAGGAGAGTGGAGGAGTTGAGAGTTTTTTTGAAAGCTTGATTCCTTTATAATGAGAAGAGCGGAATTTTAGAAAGTTAAAAACTGTACATGAAAATATGGAGTTAATTGAATAGGTGATGTGGCACCGAACTTGGTATTATATATAGCTCAATTTGGTGGCAAGTAGAGTGGTCAATTATCCGTTATTTAATCGTTTTTATTTCGTTTTGTAACAAATTAAACGATTACGATCAAAAATATTTTTTTCGTTTAAATAATAAAATAATTAGCGAAAATATATTGTTTCGTGATTGTTTGTTTTATATTTTTATTTGTAACTGTATATTGTTAGATTTGTTTTGATTTCATAGAAAAAAATTATGTTGAGAGAATGTGATGAGAGAGAAAATGAAGGATTACTAGAATAATGAGATGAATTATTTGATTCTTGTGTATAGTTAGAATCGTTCATCATCGATTTCTGGTTTTCTTTAGTGTGATGAGAGAGGAGTTGCATGAAGAGTGAAGGAAATGAATTTGATCGTTTTGATCCGTTTCGATCATTTTGATTGTTTTTTTAACGAAATAACTAACGAAGCAAAAAAAATTAATCGTTCATTAAATAAAATGGTCAACAAAATTATCATCTTTCGTAATCGTTTCACACGATAAAATTAATTATATATAAGTGAAATCTGGATGAACTCACAAATTTCGAGGTAAGGAATCGATTAAAAAAGTTACTTTAATTATAACAACAATAATAAGTGAGCACAATTTACTTTAAAACATATAAACATCTGTATAAAATATCAAGAATAAAAAAATACCGATGAAACCCATTCGAATGACTTCACATTTTTAATAGTTTTTTTATAATATGTTGAATCAAGACTTTCTTTTATGAGCAAAATTATGATGTTTGTGTATGTACTGTGTTTGAACATATGAATTTTTCGATGCGCATCTGAATCTTCACGAATCTCGTTGTATATTACATGTGCATGTACCATAACTTAGACCCTTCTTTGTTCTCAAATGAGTTGCAACTCTACTCTTTCATAAGTGAGGACTGAAGTATAAGTTAAAATTGCTAAATTTTTAAAAAGTTCGTTTCATATATCTATATGCATAGTACAAAATGAAATGTACTATGCATATTATTTTAGTCATGCTCCTCTATAATTTAGAAATACATACTAATATAACATGCATGTATCTTCATCCTACAACATTAACTTAATAATTTAGCATGTTTCTCAAAACTACAATTGCAACGTCTAAAAATTAGCAAATCGGTATAAAATGGAGGCTATAACAATCACTGAAAATTTATTATAGCAACATTTTTTAATTTGATATAAAATAGAGGTTATAACGAGCTCTTTCTGTAGTAGTGGATGTTTCTATATAGCTTAAATCTGCAATATTAACCTAACAAATATTAGTAGAATTCAGACTAATGTTTCCCACCTTCAACCAAAGCATCCTTTATGCTTCCCGGTATCAAATAAAAAAATTAACAATAAGAATTAGTTCTTGATCTAGTCTTCAAGAGCAATGCTCTCTCAAAGGGATGTCGCATGTTCGTAATTCAACTTTAAAAGACTTTAGATCAAAAATTTGAATTAGACTTGAAGCAAAGATTTCACTTTTTCTCGAAAAAAATTAACAATACCGTTATAACCTCAAACAAAATTCGAAGGTGCAAATTATTTTGTTCCTGGGATTGATGGGGTACAATTTGGGGTTCACAAAGATTTCCCTATACAGATAAGACCAAAATTAGTGCGTTTAAGAACAGTTATCAGCAGACACATCACAAATAAAAAGGTTAAACAATTACTTGTGCAGGCCCCTTAATTGGCAATATATAATATAATGGGACAGTGAAATCATACCTTAAATATCTAAAACTAAAGCAAATTCTAAGTGTATGGGTTGCAGTACAGTTTAATTACATAGTTGCGTTTAAATTAAATTTATTATTGATCCAACAATAATAGTACACCACTTTAATTTGGTTCAGATTCTTCGTTAAAGTTGGAACTAAACTAGTTTACAAAACTGATATTGGTTGATGATTTGATGGTAAGAGGCGGATTCATTCAGTTAAGTTCAGACACAATTAAATTCGAACATTGAGACTAAGACTGAACACAAATTTACTAAAATCTACGAAAATATGATTAAAAATTCATTTTTTACTACAAAAATAATTAAAATACACTGAATTTTACATTTTTTTTAAAATCATGCACGCCCTTAACATCAAATTATTGTACATGTACATTTCATAAAATATAATGTATAAATAGCACCGGACATAATTCCCAAAATTTTACACATTGTAAAAATAGAAAGTTACATCGGAATTTGATTGAAACTGTCATAACATGCACATTTATTGCGTTGATCAAATATTGAAAAATTAGTCCAGGATTAAACATACATATTTTTAGATTTTGCAATGGTATGTATGAAATTCACACATTGTTTTGTGTTTAGATGATTTTTCAGAAAAGAAACCAGAAGACCAGCATTTATTAGGATTTAGGACCGGACACATAACTAATGTGGCACCTGGTATGTAGTTGTTTGTGTATCAATAACTAGTATTACTTGCTTACTAGTAATTTCCAATAAAAATCATCCGTGGTACAAAAACAGAAAAAGGAGGAAGGAGAGACAGAGAGATTTTAGGGAAAATGCTGTTTTTTTATTAAATTATAAATTTTATTTGCAAGGAATAAATGTAATTTAAAGATGCTAGTACCACTTGCAAAATAATTATTAAAACTTGTTTGATTGTTCGAGACAAATTGCAAATTACCATTTTCACCTTATTCTTGCATTTGAAATTGTAAGTACCACATCAACATTCACAATTCATTTATAATTCAGTAGCATGTGATGTTTTTTTAATCTTAATTTTTGTTTCTTAGGAGGAAAATAAGAACATCCAAACCCCAATATTTGTACTTAGAAGGAAAGCTTGTGAAAAGAAATTAGGTCACTTCATTATCGCTTTAAATAAAATCTATCCTTCACTAGTGCAATACCTCTTCAATATATATGTATAAATTATCCATTCACTAAAATTTATCTATCAATTTACTTAAGCAAAGAAAAAAAAAATCCAAATAAGGTCTTATACAATTGGATTTGGATCAGTGAAGCAATAAAAAAAGTTCAGCTTTCTATACATATAAATCAGCAAAATCAATTTTCAGAATAATGGAATTCATACTCACAAATCATAACATGGTTACATATTTTGATGCACAATGGTTGCCTCAACAAACCTGAGAACACTTGAAAAGTGTCTCAATTCTCAAATAGGGTCCAAAGAAACACTGCCGTGTAAAGCGGGTAAGAAACCAAACCAGATCGAGTTGTATCGAAGCAGACATAACACGCATTTAATTCTCGGCTTCTTTTTTTCATTCTATTCTCTATTCCATTCCCTGATTTCATACACGCATGTCTTTTATGATCATCTATACGTACCGTTTGTAACGCATCTTCTCTCTTCTCTGCCATGTATTTAGAGGTGGCAAAATCCGACTCGATCCGAAAATTCGTTCGATTAAAATTCGATCCGATTTGATATTTTAATAAAGTCAAACTATTCGAATCCGATCCGATCCGACCCGAAATGATTCGTAACCCGAGACGAAGCGACCTGAGAAATCCGTCCGACCCAGATTCGAAATGATCAGTAACCCGAGACGAAGCGACACACATGAGCGACATGAGCCCGACCCAATTCGACCGAGACGACTCGTAACCCGAGATGGCGCGACACATGAGGACCTTAGCCCAACCCGACTCAACTTGAGACGACCCGTAACCGATGTCGATGCAACCTGTAAATTGATCTAATCCTATCTTGCACACATCATAATCTAATTTTACTAACAAATTAACATCAGAAAAAGTCAAGATTTACTAACACAATTCAATTGTCTGATTGAACTTAAAACTCAAAATATTACTTGAAAGATGTCGATGCAATTCGACCCGAACCCGACCTGGTCCGGCCCGACCCGACCCAAGACCCGAAAATTGTCGATGCAACCCGACTTGAAACCCCACCTATTCTCGTCCGACCCGACCTGACCTTGTCCGAAAGTTGTCGACACATGACGACCCGGAACTCTACCCGACCTCACCCGACCCAATTTCAACATGACTATTGTAGACAGTTAAACTAACTCGATCCGACCGGACCCGACCCGATTCGAACTCGCCTGACCAACCCGACTTGCTATGTATTCGTGTACCCGTGAGAAATCATCGTATCATACTGAGTTTTGCCGAGGAGAAATTAAGAATAAGGCAGGACCACTGTTTTATGGTTTATTATCTTACTTGCTGTTTTTTCGGTGAAGAAATGGAGGAGGTCTATGTACCTAATTAAGGTTGTAATTATAGTGGCGATAAGAATTGATTACAACCACCTTAACCTGAATTTAAATTCTCTAATTAAAACGAACGTGCCATTGTGCCAATGCCACATCACTTATTGTTCGTCGCTGTTGTAATAGTAACTTAGCAATTGCTTTCTTTCCTTTCTTTACTTTCTTATATTACAAGCTTAATTAAAAACAATTCTTGTGTACATTCAACTTTTACAATACATCTAATTTCATCATATACATTTCAAAAATAATATTTCAATTAAAAAAATTAGATATATTCAAACTTATTAGATAACATGTATGTTAAAGTTGAATAGTTAGCCATCAATCACTTAAAAAATTAAAGTTGAATTAGTGGTTTTATGATGAATTATAAATTAACTCAAATTTGATGCATAATTTATCTAAGAAGACAACTATAATTTTATGTTTAAATTTAAATAAAGTTTCTCCAAATATATACCATTAAAAATTTAAAATGTGCGTACCATAAGAATTGGATGTACACCGTTGAAAAATGCAACATTACCCAAGTACAAATTATGGTTCAAATTAACTAAATAATAGGAAATTTCTCGAGAAGGCTATCATGCTCAAGAGATCAAAGTTTCTTGAGTTATTGTGGAATATATCTAAACATCTCTATGAATAATATGTAAGTTCTAGAGATCTCCATTGAGTAGTATAAATAGGGATTTCATATCTTCCATTAAGCAATCGAGCAAATACAATTCGCTTGTAAGAGAGAGCTAGTAGTAGTTAGGAGGTTAGAAAATATTAAGAAGCTAGGGTGTAGTACTTTGGAGGTACAAAATATTTGAGTAGTAGAGGTGTAAGAATATATTTTAAGAGATTAATAAAAGAGTTTGTTTAATTTAGTGCCTCCATACTTAACAAAACTGCTATCAGAGCCAGTGTTGTCGGGATCAAGCACGAAACCGAAACTCTGTCGAAAATTTCGCTAATTTGAGGAGAGGTGTCTACGAGTTCCCGACTATCGACAACTCGATATTGTGAAGTGTAGAAGACTAAAATCCAAAGAATGCTTACGAGACGTCGAAGTCATGGATTTGTCAGGTATGATTGGCAAACTTACAAAATTAAATAATTCCAATTACATATATTGGAAGGCATGCATAGAGTCCTACCTACAAGGCCGGGATCTATGAGAGGTTGTCGGTGGGTCTGAGACGACTTTGCCGGAGGTTGCCATAAAAGCGACCGTGACAGAATCGACCGACGACCTCAAAGCCAAAGAGAAGAAGACTATGTCCGTAGAGCAGCTCGCTGAGGATTTAAGGAGGTGGCGAATTAAGGCTGGTAAGGCAATGTATGTACTACAGTTAACTGTTGAAGACAAGCTGCTCGAGTACATCAGAGAAGTTGCCACACCGAAGATCTACTAGGACACCTAGAAAAATTATTCTCGAAGAATAATGACGCACGCCTCCAGCTACTAGAGATGGAGCTTATGGCAATCTCACAAGAGGGCATTACAATTAGACAATAGTTCACAAAGTTGAAATCTCTTTGCAACGAGATTGTTCGGCTAGACCCTGGAGAGAAGATAAGCGAGTAACGAATGAGGAGGATCATCGTCAATGGGTTGAAACCCGAATATAGAGGATTCATGGCAGCGATCCAAGGTTGGCCAACACAACCAACACTTCTAGAGTTGGAGAATATGCTCGCGAACCAGGAGGCTGTAGCAAAGCAGATGACCGGAGTCTCAATAAATCAAGATAAAGAGGCGTTGTTCAACAGTCAAAAGAAGAGCCTGTTGGATTAAACTCATCTCTTGTTTGACAATTTGCAAAACGACTCAGTACTAACCTTGCACAATTGAGTTTTGTTGAGATGCAGGTTAACACAGGTACACAATGAAGATGCAAAAGCTCAAATATGCATATACAAGTCAAGACATACTCAAAGACAACAAGATCAAGCACGATGGGCATTTCCAGAGCCATGCGTTACCATTACGCATGGCCAACCCGTCACAACGAGTGTCCAACCCATCATAACGGGTGCCCAACCCGTCACAACAGGTTAAGAGGAGAAGAGCTGAACAAAGATGAACTTTTCAGAGCCATGCATTGCTGTAACACATCCCAGACGCGTCACAACGCATTCCCAACACGTCATAACGACTCCCCAACCTGTCACAACAGGTTCCTGCTCAAGATGGCCCAGAAATCAGTGGAAGAAGCATAGAAGGGCATTTCTGGGAAGGTGCCAACCATTTATAACAGATTATGTAACGCGTTACAGAATTCTGTAACGCATGAGGTCAATTTCAAGACTCCAAGATGTGCTCAGCCTATATATACATTGGGGATACAAACCTGGAAGACATCTGAAACCCCCCACAAGCTTTCAAGCATTCAATTGAGCACCAAAAAGAACATTAGAGCCTTCTCCTATAGCTGCCTAACCTAAGAGATTTAAAATAGCTAAAATTGTCTAATTGTCAATCCGAGAACACTTCTTTTCTTGCTAGTTTCTAGCATTTGGTGCACTATATTTGTGTTGTCAAGTAGTGCATCCAAATCCTTGATTGTGTAGTCAATCATATCTTTTACCTTGTAGAGTGGTGTAAACTCTTGCATGGGTTTAGGAACCAAAGATTGATTTTCTTATTGAGAAGAAACCAAAGAAGGTTCCGTAATTGTAAAGAACACTTATTGTTTAGTGGAATCAGTCCCCAAAGGAAGTTTTGGTTCCGAAAGTCCTGTTGATGTAGACCTAGTTTGTTTGTAGGCTGAACCACGTTATATCGCATGTACTTGTGTTCTCTTGATTGCTCTTGCTCTTTACTATCTCTCTCTCTTTACTATTCTTACACTTTGTTATTTTTTAATACTCAATTCTCTTAGTACTGCTTGCTGAAATTCTTAGCTAGGTGATTAAGGTCTAAAATATTGAATTATAATTGTTGCAAATGCTTCTGTAGTAATCGTGAAGCTGATAAAGCCGTAGACGCAAACCGTCCCTTGAGGGAATTTACAGCACCAAGGGCCGATGAAATTAGACTTGGGTATACCGCTCCAATCATCAATGCGGAGGAGTACCAAATTCCTCTCGCATGGATGAACATGGTGCAATGTTGTTGACTCAAACAATTTCTCAAGTTTGTTGATTTGCAAAACAACGTGTTATCTCATCAAAATTTGTGAGAATTGATGCAGGATATTCAAAGCAAGATCAAATTAAGCAAGGGGAGTTAAACCAAGAAATTAAGAGCTGAAGATCTCAAGAATTTATAGAAGAATATAGGTTTAACTCTTTAGAACTTTGGTTATTTAAAATTGGGAGTTAAGAATTTAGGTTTAACGCTAATGTGTATTTTGTTCTGATTTGCTATTTTCAATGTAACCTATTTTATAGTCTACCACATGAGGACGCTACGCAACACCTCGCCAATTTTGAGGAAATATGCAGCACAATAAAGGTACAAACTGTTTCACCTGATGATTTAAAAGTTATGGCATTTACCTTTTCTCTTGCAGATAAGATGAAAAGTTGGATCCGATGTCAACGTCCCGAAAACATGAATACTTGGCCTAAGGTCGCACATGTGTTCCTTAACAAGTTTTTTTCACCTTCAAAGACCAACTCCTTGTGCCATCAAATTCTTAAGTTTCGGCAAAAGGCGGAGGAGCCAATGAGCGAGGCTTAGGAGAGATTCTAAGAATTCCAAAGGTATTGCCCACATCATGAATTGAAGGGTGGAACTTGCTTCAAATTTTCTACAATAGTCTCTTGCCACAAGACAAGGGTATGCTTGATGTAGCCGTCGGTGGTAGTCTCATGAACAAAGGAGCGACCGATGGCTACAAGTTGGTTGATGACATAGCTCTCAATCAAAGCCAATGGCACAATTCAAGAGAGACTCCGGTGATCTTGCAATGAGGTGTGAGCGAGGTGAAGGCGAATCCGGATTTAGCTGATGCAATTGTAGCTTTGAACTGAAAGATATATCTTATAAGCGTAAGTGCGGTAAATTCTTCTCCTCCTCCTTGTTCAATTTGTCATGGTACGGATCACCTTGTCATTAATTGTGGGGTTAGTAATAATGTTGCTTTTGAGGATGTAAATGCAATAAACCAAGATAATTTTAAACCAAACAACAATCCTTACTCCAACACCTACAACCCGGGTTGGAGAAACCATCCAAATTTTTCGTGTAGGCAAAATGACCAAAATACTCGAGGTAACCAAAACCAAAATTTTAATGCACCAAATTAAGGTTATCGTAATCAAGGGTATGATAACCAACAACCAAAGTCAAATCTTGAAATGATGTTAGAAACCTTTATGAATAGCAAAAACCAAAAGTTTGATGAATTTTGTAAAAAAGTAGATTTGTTAGCAACCCAAAATAAAATGCTTGAAACTCAAGTTGCACAACAAACCACCTATTTTACACGCCAACCGGGTGCACTTCCACCAAAACCTGAAAATAACCCAAAAGATGTAAAGGAAATCAAGCACTCACTTCGTAGTGGTAAGCAATACGAAGATCCACCTATACTCGATGATGTCCAAGTTGGGCAACAAGGTAAGAAAGATGAGAATGAGCACATCTCCACACATGAGGATCAAGTCTCAAAGGAAACTCCAACTCCAAGCGAGCCACCAAAGATAAGTACGGAGATACCAAGGTACATAACTCCGCATAGTTACGCACATTTTCCTCAACGTATTCCAAATGAAAAGTCCAAAAAGCAATTTAGTAAATTCATTGAATTATTGAAGTAATTGCATGTTAATATACCATTCATCGAGGTAATAACCCAAATATCCGTCTTCACCAAATTTTTCAAAGATATTTCGTCAAATAAGTGTAGACTTGAAGAAATCCAAATGGTTGCACTTGATGCAAATGGTAGTGCCTTGGTTATGAATGAATTGCGCAAAAAGTTGGATGACCCTGGTAAAATTTCTATCACTTGCTCCATAGGAAATGTCCAATTTAAACGTGCACTTTGTGACCTTGGAGCAAGTGTGAGTTTAATGCCAAATTGGTGTACGATAGATTCGATACTGGAGAACTTAAGCCAACTAGGATTTCATTGTAATTAGCGAACCAATCGATCAAATTATCCATAGGGTTTTGTTGAGGACTTACCTATTCAAATTTGTAAATTCTTTGTACCAATCGATTTTGTGGTGGTAGACATGGAGGATGACACTCATACACCCTTGTTTTTGGGTAGACCCTTCCTCAATACGGAAAGAGCCATAATCTATGTCCATGATGGAATCATAACCATGAACATTAGGGACGAAAAATTGACTGTTGATGTGAAAAAGTGTTGGACTTAGTTTGGTGCAATTCAATTAGGATTTGAGCCAAAATACCAAAATTCCTAAATTACGACAATCAATTGCAACAATTTACCAAAAATCTTCGTGCTACGTGTTCATAATAAAATAAAAGAGTGTGGAAGCGGTACTTACCTTCCATCCCTACGGTCTCCCTTGTACGCATATCTTTTCAACAGAGTCCCTCTAGAGACGAAAGTGCGAAAGCGTGACGTGGTGCGCTAGCGATTCCATCCACGTATATCCCGGTGCATTTCTTTTCTTCAAAGTCACGAACGTAACAATGGAGTATATCTTTAATGGAATAAGATAAGTGGCTATGCACATCACATGTGCTCTATGTCGATAATCGAGAATTTTATCTATTCAACCAACGTTGTAAATGGGTGGAGACCCAGCGCTATTTATAGAGGCGTTAGTGTATCTTGGAAAGATACCAAATTAATTATCAAATATTCATCAAATATTTGAAATTATATTCTCCCTAACTCTTTTCCAAATTCTAATATTCACTTCTGTAAATATTTCTACGAATTTGGTATGATAGCTATTATATTCAATCATAAAAGATAACAGTAAATCTAGGCAATCAAAATCTGCCTTGGAATAGGTCTCTTGCGGTCGCAATGGATTCCATTGCGGCCGCAAAAGACTTGGCTTCTAGACTTGGAAGAAAATCTCCCAAGTCTCTTGCGACTGTAATGAAGGCTATTGCGACCACAATAGATCTTCTGAAAGTTCAGAAGATCATTGCCAAATCTTCTTACTCCATTGCGGCCACAAAGGATCTTATTGCGGCCGCAATAGACTTATGTTTGTGATGTTTTGCTTGGGTTTTGATCCAATTTGAGTTGGGTTTATCCAAAACAATATTTCTGACTTTACACGTATAATGCCATTGTATATCAGTTAATCACATTATTTGGCATATCCAAATATTACTCTTCGTAATATTAGGCGACAGTATGTGACATGCAGTAATAATATAACACGTAGTCCAACCTTGTGAATATGACAACTTATTGTAAATTACATAGAACATATATTTTCTCAAAATCATGCTCCCACATTTTTCATAAACCTTGTGAATATGAAGCATGTACTATTGTATGTTTTATCTTTTAATCTCTCAATTAGGAAACTTATATGAAAAATATTTCAACCTTATTAAGTTTCTAGTATTATCATTTGGCTCCTTTATGTCATAATATAACTTAAATGATCTCAACACTGAGTTCATTATACTCTCTTCCTCAAACCGCCTCCTCTTCTCCATCTCTCTTCTTCTTTGCTCCTCCTTGCTTTCTCCACTACAAGAGAAGTTTCTCCCTTCTTCCTTGCCCTTTCTTGCTTCTTTGATGTTCATCTCTTATCCTTCTTCTCCATATCAAGGTTATTTTTGCTTTTGTTTTTTCTTTTTTTTTTAATTCGGCCAAACATGGACATGGTGAACAAAATTGTGCAATTTAGTGATTATTGTTGTTGAAGTTAGTAGTTATGTGTATTACTATTTTGTAGGGTTCGGGTTATTTTTATATTGCATGACAATTTTAATTTGAAAATATCGATCAATGTTCTTATTATCTGGTGTATAATTAAGTATTTGTTAATTTGGTACCAATTAATGAAAAAGAGATAGGAGTTACGGTTTATTGATGATTATTTGCAAAAATATTGATTAGGATTATTGATTATTTGAAAATATTAATTAAGCTTATTTGCATGACATTTGTTTTCATGTTTAGGATTTAATTTTTAATTAGTGTTAATATAGTCATTGAAAGAGAAACATGTAGAGGTGGAGGCCGAGTCCAAGGCAAAGGTAGAGGTGAAGGCGAATTGTCGCCACCACGTTAGATTTCGTATGCAGGTTCTCTACAAACAGTTCTTAATCCCACACATGCATCTAATTGAGCTTATGACGAGGTGTATCTATGAATCTTGTTAATTTATTTAATTATAATTATAAGAATTTATTTAATTGTATAATAATAACAATTTATTTGATTGTGAATTTTGTTAATTGTAGCCTATATTTGTTATGAAGACGAAGGCCGACACCATGTCTTTCACATACGATAATTAAATAACCCTGATTCTTGAGAGATTTCACTTAAAATCATCCGTCTCGATTGGATACCATAAAAATTGATTGTGATTTGATAATCGTCATTGTAGAAAGACGGAGAAGAGAAACCCATACATTCTATTTTCTAATCGGTGAGATGGCTATAACCTTAGAAGATGTGTTGATGTTGTGGGGTTTACCTCTCGACAGACTATCAATAACCGGTGATGTTGATCAAGATTTGGAAGAAGATGTGTTGAAGATGTTTGGTCGAGTTGAGTGGCAAATCTTTCAGAGGGCACCGAGTCATTTTCACGTGCGACAAGATTGGTTGCGAGAACCATGACAGCTACAAAGACAATGATCGGAAGATAGACGTCGTCTTAAGGCCCTTTTACCAGCAAATTCTCCACCCGAAGACATTGTTCTTGACCGTTATGTTTTCGGTCGAGTCCAAATACATTCAAACGATGTTCATTCAGTTTTGAGGAACATTACTGATCCACCAAGATATAGTTGGGGCTCAACAGTACTTGCGTGTTTGTATCGTACTTTGTGCACGCATCCGACAAGAATAACAAACAAATGGGTGGGGTCCGTTGATGTTATTGCATATGTGGGTCTGAACTCGACTACCTATTGGATGACCGAGGGGAAAGTTTTTATCAGGTGATATGTCATACATGATAAGATGGATGAGACTATCACAACTATGAAGAAGAACCTCACAAAAGGGTGTGAGACAGTGGTTGGTGAGACAGTGGAGGCAGTGGAGGCGAGGCCAACCACCTTCCTTCTTGATCGTGGTTGGTGAGACAGTGGAGGCGAGGCCAAGCATCAAACCCCCAAGCGGAGTGGGAGTGAGAGTCTATCTCGTGGTTGGTGTGAGAAAGATAAAGGCCAAGAGAGAAAAGGGTGCGAGAGAGACAGATGGGATTATGTGTGAGTCAGTGCGAGAGAGAAAATGAGCGGCGGCAAAACTAGATTAGGATTTTACCCATGACCCTCTATTTCTCTGCCTCTAAATCTCTATTATTCATATAATTGTAGACTCGTAGAATTTATATACGAAAAACGTCACAATGGAACGAAACAAAGTAATTTTCGCCATTCGTTTCGTTTATTAAACGCAACAGGGTGGGATTTCATCTTGCGTTTTGTTTAGAAAACGAAAGAAAATTTTGTTTCGTTAACCGTTTTTCGACCACGAAACGAAACGAAATAACGGTTAAAACGATTTCCGTTGACACCCATAAGAACAACTGTTGTTAATTGTTATAGTGGGCCCCCCTATCAGTAACATACCATTCGTTGTAAACTTGTAATTAATTCGTATATTTGGAATTTGATCTTGACAGTACACCAATAAAAGGTAAGTATCCGAACTTCAAAAGTAAATAAACGGGAGAAAACATCCATTTTAGAAGGAAACGAAGACCGGGTGTATGTAATAAAATATCCCAAAATGCGCAAGTTCGAATTTCGCGAGAACTTGATACTTTCCCCTCTCTCTCTCACCCCTTTCTCCAAGAAATACTATACGATACGGGGATGCTTTGTTTAGTTAGAAAATAGATTCAAGTCGGAGCAAAAATTTGTAATTCATTTTTTACTTTCAGTTTTGATATTTTGGGAATTAGAATCGGTGTTCCGTTTTACCTATTGGCACGAAAATTCCAACCTTGATTCTCATAATTGTTACTTTATTCCTGAAGTTGAAGTGGGGTTTTGCTAGGTGCCTTGATTCCATTTCCTGAGCCCCAAATTGAAGGGCTAGTTACATGCAGCTTGGTCAATATCCGGAGATTTAACGAAGCAATCAACGCCCAAACTTATTTATTACCTTCGTTTACAGTTTACCAATTCACTTTGTATGAAGATTTGAAAGTGCATTAGAGGTACAAAGTTTTGCTGGTTATCTGTTTGGCCAAATGCCCAGTTTAAAGAGGGGTGCATTGGTGAAATAGCTATTCGGTAAATTTACCTTGTGATATAGAACTTATTGTGTTATTTGAGTTTTTCTGAGAGGAAAACAAAAAAAAATGTATAAAAATATAGCTCTGCACGTGTAAGATACCGAGCTGTTCATGTTCAGTTGACATTTATAGCATGTCCGGACATAATTTATCGGTGTATTTTATTGCAATTTGACGTTTATACAGTATTCTGTGTCTATTTCAGGAATTTGAATGTGAAAGATGTTCTCATTTTGCCCTGTATGTAATAGCCAGGTCCTTTCTAGTGAGCTGGAGTGGTATTGATTTTTGTTATGTGTTGTTTACAATTTTTTTTTATGCGTGCTATTTACTAACTAACATAGTCTGATTTCTCTGCCAGTAACACAATAAGTTCATCCTCCTCAAAATATAGTTCTGATTTCTTTGTAGGCACGTGAATAGTCATTTTGAGGAGGATGAATTTGATAGAGATAGGGAATTGGCGCAGCAAGTTGCAGTGGCCCCACCAAGCCCAAGCAATGTATTCCTCTTTTATTCCCGCTTAAATCGTTGAGATAAATCCTTTCTGAATTTTAAATACAGAGCACATTTCTAAAGTCTGCAGATATTTGCATGTGGCAAACGGGCTTTATTACAATGTTTAAATGTGATTACTTCTATTTGGTATTTCTCAGAATATTTCAGTTGAGGTAGATGTGTGCCTTGAAGACTGTAGTGAAACCTCACAAGCCTCCTGTTCAAGCGCTGTTACAAAAAATCACAATGAAGAAATTTGTCACCTCACCAAGATACAACTCAGGGGTGACTTTTACAAGGTAGAAGGTGGTCTCAGTAACCTCTTGCGAGCATGTCTATACAACGAAGGAGAGAACTGTACAAGTATAGTTTCAGGATATGTGGACCACTACCAAACCCAATATCCAGATCGTGGCTGGGGGTGTGGTTGGAGAAATATTCAGATGTTAAGTTCAAATTTATTACATGAAAGAAAGGACACAAAAAAGGTTCTCTTTGGTGGGTCTCAGTTTGTCCCTGATATACCTGCATTACAGAGGTGGCTGGAAATTGCTTGGGAAAGGGGTTTTGATGAGATCGGCTCTAGCCATTTCAACGGTAAGATTTATGGGACTAAGAGATGGGTTGGTACAACTGAAAGTGCTGCAATTTTTAGATCTTTTGGTCTCAAAGCTCAAATTGTGGATTTTGATAGTACTGAATCAGGAAGTTTTAGGAGACATGGGAAGAAGGGGCGTAAAGATGCGGACTCAAACCTTTTTGGACCCATTGATAAGTTTGTGATGAAAGGTGTTGGATCTGATAATAATACCAATACCAGAAGTAGTGATGTGGTGGAAAGTCGGGGCAGAGAGGTGTTGGTTGATTGGGTTTGGAAGTATTTCACTGGCTCGGCTTCTGGAAGTTTTGATATTTCACAGCGTGTCACTGTTAGCAAGAAAACGTTAGTTAATTATTTTTATTTATTATAATTGGACAAAGGATGGTACTTACTGCTGCTATATTGCAGCTGCTGCATGATCTGTAACAATCTTGTACCAGTAGCTTCTTAGACTCAACTGCAACATGCATGTGATTTGTGGTAACGATTACTTTCTGACTAACTTTTTTTTTACAAATTGTTTATAGACCATTATACTTCCAACATGACGGCCATTCAAGAACAATAGTAGGGATTCAAATGCAAAGGGGTTCTCATGGCTCCGAAGATCGATTTTTTCTTCTTATTTTTGATCCTGCTCATGTAAGCCTTCTTTGGAAGTATATCTGTGTATTATTTTTCACTACTGGGAGCAAATGGGCTCATCAATGTGGTTCTGCCAGACTCCAGTGATTAACAGGAAGGGTAAAAGTAACCTCCAATACTTATGTTAACTGTACGTTGTAGTCTGAGAACTTGAGATAATTTTTGTTAGAACACTAATTAGTCTAATTAGCACAGAAACAAAGCTTCAATCTAATGATGAGCTTACGAGCTGTTGTTGGCCTTCCTAAATATTATGCATTATTTTTTATTGTTGTGCTCATATGATATATGAGAAAGACTGTTGTGAAAATGGTTGCACTTCCGACTGAAGCAAACGTTTTCACAATAGTCTATCTCGATATACATAAGATAAACTTGAACTGGAATTATATTATAAATATATTTGAATCAAAAATTGGATTCTTGCTTTTTTTTTACTTAATAACAGAAAACAGGAGAATTGGAAAAGACTCTCAGGAAGCAGAAGGGTTGGCAAGGGTTGATAAAAAGAGGGCCTCACACACTAAAAAAGCCCCAATATCAGGTTTTCATATTCACATATGATGTAATTACCTTGATGCTATCAATAATTCAATATATAACTTCTTATATTGACATAATTCTTCTTCCTGTTTTCCTCTCTCCTATTTGTTACCACAGTTGTGCTATATAGATCCTGGTATTGCCAGTTCAGCAGAGATGGAGCATCTTAAAACCATTGATAGTACCTTGGTTAGCTTTTAAAAAGGGGGTATAAGATTTTTTTTTCCCATTTTCTTAATTAGATAGTTTTAGAGACACAAGAATAAGTGAATTAATACAATATTGTTAACTTTTCTATTGAGAATGAAAAATAGTAAAAGGGAAGCTTTTATAGAATCCCTCTTTTCACGATGACATGAACTTGTATGAATTCTGAACGACCTGGCTAGTGAATTAAAAATCTCAGCAATAATATTTGCTGGAAATAATTACTGCAAGATCACGAAAATCTCACTATCTTTTTACTCTTAACAGCTGTTTGCTTACTTGGAATGGAGTACATCTTTAATATGATTGCTGCTTCCTTGAAAAATATTTGGTGTTGCCCCCCTTTCATAACCATTGACTTTCATCATCACCATGTATCAGCAGCATCGATACAATAAGCTGCTGATACGAAACGATATCCTCCGCAGAGAGTTGATCTTTTATACGGGCCCTTGGATTAAAAATGATCTAGATAAATAATATAAAAAAAATCTCTCTTTGATCATATGATTGACGGTAGAGCGTTGATCTTTAATCCGACGGTTCATATCAAATTCTATAGTAGATGAAAAATATTTGAAAGAACTATTATTGGTAACGTTCATAGGGAACCGTATTCTCTGCGAAACTTATTTTTCTCAACTCTGCAAAGTTTGATCTGAACCGTTAGATCAGAGACTAAAGCTTGACTGTCAATTATATAATTCGGAGGATTTTTAATATTATTAATCTAGACTATTAATCTTTAATTCAATAATTCAGATAAAAAATTCTCCTCTGAGAAAAAATTCCGCAGAGAATTCCGTTTCTTGTTCATAGTTCTTTTGTACATCTATTTTGCATATATAGGAAAATGTTAGCCCGTCGTACTAAAAGCTCTGGGCCGAAGACGAGTTTGCCAATAAATCTGGCCCAAATTAGAGTGCATGAAGTCATGGTTTCTGTATTCATAATTATACATTTATTGCATAAATAAATCTGATGTTGTCATGTTACCCGATTTATTTAACTGTCTATTTATAAGTCATTAACAGCGTACAATTATATCATTAACATTTATTGAATACACTCCATTTATTATAATTAATAAAAAGTGGAATTTCATACAAATAAAGTATTGCAATAATCACGGAACCATTATTAGAGGAATTTTTGTCTCAAAATCCTGTCAGCTTCATTTGTTTCCTGCCCATAGGCACACCTACTCAAGTAGCGGCTGTTGAGCTGGATGGAGATAAAATAAATAATACAATTTATGTTGTATTATGTTATTAACAATTAAGAACTACTCAAGTAGCGGCTGTCTCTGCTAATTTATTCTTTTGTGCAAGTAATGTTGTAATTCTTACTATTTCATTATTATTTTGCACATCAATGGTATGCGTTAGTACAATTAAATTTAAATTTTTACAATGAACCTTGCAAAACTTTAACACTGCAAACCTTTATTTATTTATGTTTGGCTTTTACAACGGTCCCTGCAAATGAATAATATGTACTAGTGCAGTGCGCGTATTTATATCATTGTTAAAAAAAAGGAAAAATTGAAGGGTATTATAGTAAAATTAAATTTTATAGTGAGTTAAATATCCAAGTTGATGACATAAATAAGTTGGTACTTGGTACCATTGACTGATGGGAATATTCGTACTGCACTTGATACTGGTTGTGGGGTAAGAAACTTTCTTTTTATTTGAATGTATGGAATTAGAGATGACTGGCACCAAGTTTTTTTTTTTGGTGGTCACCAGACTGTTACTGAGTTGAGTTGATCATTCTCGCTATTACTATGAACCTGTGAATAGTAATATTCTCGCTATTACTATGAACTTTTCTTGCTAATTACTAAGTATGCTACAAGGTGGCATGTTATCCTTGGTAATATTGTCTTGGTACTGTTTAGTTAGGTTGTGGTACGGTCTGGTTAGTAAAGTTCTAGTGCCTCAACTCTGTAAATTTTGTTTTATAATTCTATTTCAGCATAGATGGTACATCTGTATCTACTGTGCTCCAGCAGTTAAATTGTAAAACTAAGATGTGTTTTGTCATAGGTGGCAAGTTGGGGAGCATATCTACTAAAGAGAGATATTTTGACAATGTCATTTGCCCCAAGAGATTCACATGAGGCACAGGTCCGATTTGCATTGAAGCGAGGTGTACCAGCTTTGGTTGGTATCATTGCAACAGATAGGATACCTTACCCAGATAGGATATCATTGCAATAAATATGGTATACTTTATTGCTATACTCAGAAATTAGGATATTTAGGTAGACTGGAAATTCAAAATTCATTTTCATGATATTTGACTAATATACTTGATGCAACTGAACTTGGGTAAAAGGTTTCTGCCAACATTAGTCTTATGTTCACAAGAAAGGATAGCTTTGTACATATTGTTGTAGCTGCTTGTACAATTTCTTCCAATGGTTATGCTCAATTAATAACCTTTTTTATGTGTGATTTTGTTGCATGGATTCTGTTTGTAATAGATGGGCTGTACTTGTTAGAAGTGGATCGGGTTCTCAGGCCAGGTGGGTACTGGATCCTGTCAGGTCCCCCAATCAGGTGGAAGCAACACTACCGAGGCTGGGAGAGAACAGAAGAGGATTTGAAACAAGAACAAGACGAAATAGAGAATCTGGCAGCACGCCTCTGCTGGAAGAAGGTGGTAGAAGAAGGAGATCTTGCCATCTGGCAAAAGCCCATCAATCACGCTGAGTGCATTGAAAACCATAGGTCCTACACGAAGCCGCCAATTTTCAGCACCAACGATCCTGACTTGGCATGGTAAGAATATATGACATGTATTGTAGCTAGTCTGTAGTTGTACAGAACTCAATAACATAGTGAGCCTAAATTTGTTGAATCGCTAAAAGGAACCTCAACAAAAGCAGTAAGAAAATCATGCGTGTGGCCTAGTGGTATCGCATGCCTGTACCGTCCCAAAACAGTACATTGACAAACTGGAGAAGCTTATCCTCGGTCCTGAGTGGTACCATACCTCTGCTGCTATACAGTGCACAGATATAACATTCTGTTGCTTGCCACAGAATGCATGAATATGAAGGTATGGGTTTTTTTGTTCTCACATCTTTCATACTGGTTTTCTTCATGGAGCTGACTGTGTGTTTCTTATTCCACATTTAGGTACAAGAAAATGGAGAGTTGCATCACTCCTCTACCTGAGGTGAACAGCCCAACTGATATTGCAGGAGGGGCCCTCGAGAAGTGGCCCAAACGTGCTATCTCGGTCCCACCGAGGATACAGACCGGGTCCATTAATTGAAGGAATCATTCCTCAAAAGTTCCACGACGACACCAAATTATGGGCTGTCAGGGTCAACTACACAAAAAGCTGAGATTTATCCAATTTGTTCCCTTCATATGTATATATATTTGCTTACATTCATCGAGGTTTTATAAAAGTTTGTTCTCTCATTTGTCACCTAGTACTCTTAATTCGCCTCCTGGTAACCTTAATTCTTCCTGTTAACCAAAACTAGACCACAAAAGAACCAGGAAAAAGGAAAGAAAAAAAATGTTTTCAGACTGCTGATAAAGAGTACCAGGGTCATAGCTGACAGTGTGTCTGGGTTTTCAGGTGTGACACTGTGACATGGACCCGATTCTTCTACCGCGCAGCACTGACGAACGGCCCAGATTTACTGTGTTGTCAGCTACGGACGGCCCAGATTTGATTCAGGAGGGGTCTGATATTATAAAGTTTAGCTTGCACAAATCTTGATGCAAATTAAAGGCTGAGATTTGCTGCGCAGCACGCATAGTGACGGTGCTGCGCGGTAGACGATCTCGTTCCCTGTAACATGACCTATCTTCTGTTGGAGATGGATAGAATCCTGAGGCCAGAAGGCACAGTTATATTCTGAGACAATGTCGAAATATTGGTTAAGACCTTGTGAATCATGATACATAACGGACAGAATGAGATGGAAAAGTCAGCTGATGAATCATGAATCCGACCCGTTTAACCCGTAAAACATCCTTGTGGCAGTGAACACCTATTGGACAGGCCAGCTTAAAAGCCAGTAAAAGAAAAGAGAAACACCAATTGTAACCTACTATTTGTTGGTTTTAGACACCAAATCCTTAACCATTAGTTCTTGACATGCCTTAAAAGTCATTTTTTCCTAATTCTTTTGTTATCTGTGAGAAAATGTTGTGCTGTGTTTGTGTATACTGTATATTAGGGTCAAAGAAAACCAACAAAGGTACTTGGTCTGATTGGACCTCTTTTTGTAAGCTTGTATAATTTATTTGTAATTTCCATTTGTCACACAAATATTTTCGCGGTGATCACTGTATGGATGCATGTATATCCTTATATATAATATGTTTTATTCGTAATATATTTTAATTAAATATGAGAGTTGATATATCGATTCTGTAATACGGATCCCTCCATCGATTTCAATTGAATGGGTCCAGTTGAGTTCAGTTTGCATATTATTTTTATTATTATGCATGTCGTTTTGTAATTATGCATCTAGTTGGCTGGATGCTCGACTGAAAACATAGATCGATACGCTCATCGATGCGAAGTGGATGAATCCATTTGCATTCCATTTGAAATTTGTTGTAGTTATTATGCATGTTATTTTGGTTATTATGCATGTTATTTGAGTTATTTTGCATGTAAATAACATGCAAAATAATATGAAAAACATGCATAGTAACACATTTATCTAATATAATTGACATGCATAATAACAATATGAATATAAATACTGTTAAATACATAATAATACAAATAACATGAATAATAACACAATTAACATGCAGAAGTCGAATTAATTAAGTTATTATGCATATTATTTGAACTGTTATGCATGTTATTAGATGCATAATAACAAAAACAATATGCATAATAACACAACAATTTTTCATCGAAAATCAATTGGACATGTCCAGTGCGTATTGATGACGGGGTCGACAGAACATTTTTCATTGAATATACTGCTCCATATATAATCCAATTCATATAAAATAACAAATAATAATTGGAAAACTTACAACTCTCAAGTGAAGACATCTTTAGACGGAAGTTAAGTAAAAGTACAGATCTTTAATTAGAAGTTTTCCTCAATCCATAATGATGACGAATTATGGCCTTTTTCACTTAGCCTCTATTTTTTGTTATTTTTTAATGAACGAATTAGAAAGATAACAAGAGAATAAATCAAAATAAACAGAACTGAGTATATAGAAACACTGAGGCAAACTCTGAGATTATGTACAGCGAATATAACTCATCTGAATTTTCATCAAGAATGTGTCATATAATTAATTCTTAAGAAACTTGATTCATAATAAATATATATAGACCATACAGTACATATTTAATTATACAATAAATGTTGTAACTAAATATTCTAACTATCCTTCCATTTGCTCTTTGTTTTTCTCACTCCGTTTATTTTCTGGTCCATAGCTATTTTTTTTTACATCTTAGCATTGCACCTAGAAGTAGAATATCCCAACTGGTGATTAAAATGAAATATTCATCAAGTAATTCAAGTGCAGTGACAAATTTCCAAGTTGTCCCTATTTGTGGAATTGTACCAAATTTATATAAGAAAGCTTTTTGCAAAGGCAATGATCAATTTTGCTTGCTTCTACTTTTTATACAGTCACACTTTTATTCCAGTAAGTCGTTCTCCATTTGGCATGTTCCTCCTTTAGTCTATCAGGTTTAGCCATGCCAATCAGCCCTAATCAATTAATTGCTTACTCTGTAGTGGCACTATTAATCTAATTGAATTAAATTAATCGTGTATGTACTATGAAGATACCTTTTCTATACTGTAAAGTGTAAACTAAAGGACACGTACTACATCATTCGGTATTTATATTGAAAGGATTTTCAGTGGGGCTTGGATGTTATTATGCTGTGTACTATTAATTAATACAAAGGGTATACACTGACTAAACCATACAATACAAATCTCACTAAACATAAACTGAATAACTCGCCGAAAAATCTGTATTTTGATGTTGACATGAATTTCAGATTGTAAATCTTCTCTATTTAGTATCAATAGCGGAGATGTTGACAACCTGTTTCTAGACTAGGTCAGGATATCACAAAATGATTGCTGGATTCTGATATATTCCTTTCAGAACAGTGAATTTTTAAGCTATTCCAATTATATCTCTAAATTTAAAAAATGAATTAATGATTGAGGCTTCTTTGCATATTTTTAAGGAAATTGATAGCGAGATATCACTATTCAATACGTTTCGTCTCGATTTAACATACATAATAACTAAAATAACATGCATAATATGTTTATTAACATACTTCCCTTCCTTCTCCGCTCAAATTTTGACGTTTCGTCTCGATGCGAAAGAAAAAAAAGAGAGAAACAACAGTCACAGATCTGAAACCCTAGGCAGGGAGGTTGCGCCGCCGACCTCCTCCGCCTCTCCTCTCCCTTCCTCCTTCGCCTCTCTCTTCTCTTCACATTCTTTCGACGGAAAACGTGCAAGGAGTCGTCAGGTTCAAATCTGAAAATCAAGCTCGTGTAAGGAGACAACCGCTAGTGGTGGCGACGTAAAGCTCTCACCGTGGATCCACGCCGGCCAACCTCGCCGGTTCGGGAGGTAGGTGGTTCAGATTTGACCGTGGGGTCAGATATTGCCGGCTGGGCAACCCAAACGAGCTCGTCTTTCAAGGAGACAGCCGCCAACAATTTTCCCATATGGATCCAGATATGAGCGTGAGTACATCATTCTCCAGTCGCCAGCCAACCTCGCCGGTTGGGGAAATAGATGGTTCAGATCTGACCGTGGGGACATATCTCGCCGGCTAGATAAATGGACAACCCAAACGAGCTTGTTGTTCGTACAAGGAGGGTTGTCCAGATCTGTGCGTGGGTAATCCATATTTGACTGTATGAGCTTCGCTCGTGCAAGGTGAATCGAGCTCGCTTCGTTCAAGTAGAATCTAGCTCGCTTCGAGCAAGGCATGATTACTAGAGTTACTAGCACTGAAGCTTTTATACGGCCACCGTTGTCCAACCGGTGGTTGGGGGTCTTGATCCGTCTACGGGTAAATCATATCTTCATCTCTCTTATGGATTTCGTCTTGACAGATTAAGGTTGTCTTGACGGACATTCGCATCGATGTCTTTTCGTAGGATCTAGAATTTACCTATAGGTTTTACACCAGTGCCATCTTCATCTTTTGGTGGATGGAAGATTAGATCATGGGATCTAGGATTTTTGCTTCGATTTGCATCAGTTGCAATATGGTTTGAAATATCTGGTTTTTGCTACAAATTTGTGGCGGATAAAGAGATGAGCCTACATACGGGTGAAATGATATGACATATCATGAAGTCGTTTCTTGGACATAGAGTACGTTCATGATCGGCGGATAGACGTGTACAACGTTCCAGTTGATACAAGTCCACGGAGAATTGGTCGGTTGAGGTAATCAAGACGCGCATCACGACATTATCTTTTTCACCTTTATTTCTAAAATTTAGCATTGTGTGCTTGTAACTCTTTATTATATTCTCCTTTTTCTTTGTCTCTTCTCATGTACTCTTTTTTGTATTAATAAAAATTATTGTAAGCAAAGCCTACTCTTCAAAAAATAATATGTTTATTAACATACATAACAACATAATCCCTTTAGATACCACTTGAACAAGTGAATATTCTATAATTTTGTTAAAATGTTGTAAGCTTCACGGCTTTCGGTAGAGAGGAGAGACCTATGCCATGTGTGTTAGATCTCGCGGTTTTATTCAACTCTATTGAGAAGAAAATTTTATATCAGAAAATACAAATAAATTAAGATCTAAATATTTTTATCATTTAATATAAGCAAATTTTTCATAAAAAATATCAACACATCTAAAATTTGAAATAATTGTTGCAAATGGAACATAAAAATCAACTAACTTATAAAAATTGTTCAAATCTGCCCTCAAGCAAAACAAAGTATATTTGAAATACAAATTAATGTAGGATATAAAAATTTATAATTAAATATACATATAAATATTTACAAATCTAAAATAGGAAATACATGTTGCAACTTTACCACTCCTTTTTTGTAGCTACCATTTTTTATATAAAATTGTTGGGCTTCACCTTATTGATGAAACACATTTATTATCAAGTTAAATATATGAGAACTCAAAATAAATTGGTCGGATAAACCCCCGGACGATCTCCCCAACTCAACGGAGTTCAATTCTATCTCTTAATTCCAGTAAATTTCCGTATAGCAAATATCTGACAAAGGGTAAAACAATGTATACACTTTCAATTGAACTTCCAGTTTTAATGACCTGTTATATGTATACTGAATATATTCGCCATAGGGAATCTATACTGCAGCCTTTCTTGCCACAGGACTTTTTGTTTCCTTCTCCCACATCATCTTCCCTGCGCACCTACGCCTCTTCTCCTCAAAATTTGTATATAATGAACTACATTGAAAAAAAGAAAATAAACGGAGTAAAGAGAGCTTAATAAAAGAGAAATCCTCAAACGAAAACCCTCGTAGTTCTCCTTCTCTCTCTATTGTGCAAAGAGAGGGGCAAATAGGGAGTACAAAAATGGGGGATTCGACGAATGCTAGCTCGGCTGGAGATTCAGTATTAGAGGAATCTGTACGAGCAGCGGAGCAGGCGAGGGAGCTACAGGATGCCGCGGCGGCGCTCATGTCGCGCTCATGGACCGACGAGCAGTCGCTCCGACAGCGCGCTCTCGCCATAGATTCCGATCTCAAGCGCCTCGAATCGGTTTCTAAGAAGAATCGTAGCCTTGATCCGAAGCTCAAAGAAAAGGTTCGTTTATTTCTATTGTTTTTGTTTCTAGAGGGATTGTTGATTTATTTGTGAAGGTTTAGAAGTGCTCAGAGCGATTGGAATTGGCTTATGAAGTTCTGGATCTTACGAGTTAAATAAACTATGCTATGTACAATCTGTTCTGTCCCGCCTTGAGTGACTGTCACGTCTTCAATTTAGTCCATTTAAAACCAAACGATGCAATTCTGGAGAGAATTAACTGGACATCCAAGAACAGTTTTGGCTGGCTGACATGCAACACCTGCATTTGCTTTTTCTTTGTTGAATAAAAATGAAGATGATTCTAACTCCTCGAATATGCAACTTGCTTATTTATATACTTGATCACTAATTCACCTGATTACCACATCCTGAATGGTAGTATGTATATAGTTATATACAATAAAAAGTGTTGATTAGCTGGTAATAAATTAGTCATATGCACACACTCCTGAGACTGATCCACCGGATTGCACTCTATTTACAATTAACAGTGCATGCTGATAGTTTAAAAATTAGAAGCGAAACTTAAAACATTACCAAATTGAGATTCAACTTGGGCAGCTCCGGACAATACCAGGAACAGACTTGACTAAGATAAGTTTGAATACATTTGCTTAAATTGTTAGAAATATCTTCCTTACTGGCATACCACTCATTTTCTAGACAAAAGGTCGTAATATTTATCTGTTTCCTCCCCCCTCAAAATAGTTATCTGTTTCCTTTCTGATTTTTTCCCATTTATTTAAACAGATTGAGGAGGAACTCTACCGTGCTAGGTGTATTCTCACTGATGGAGATGCAGCAGCGCTTCTTCCTAGCAAATCCCATGGTTCAGTATAGTTTTATCCATTAACGCTTTTAGCATACTATTTTTATTGTGTTTAATACACTCTTATATTCACATTTCTTTTTGTATTGTTTGTGTTTGGGTAAATAAGGCCGATTTCTGAAGATGTTTCTTGGGCCCATCAATGTGCGGGCATCACGCAAAGAGGTGCAACTTAAGGTGAAGGAAGAATACAATAGCTACAAAGTACGGTTTATTCATTCTTCTTTATTTTATATTCTTTCATTTCTTAAAACTTGATAATTATAACCTAGATTTTACCGACAGCTTCTATGCTGAAATTTGAGCTGATTGAAATGCTGAGAAGTATGGCAACACCTCTTGTAACCGTCAATTTTATTGGTATAGTTAAAATAAACTAGACTTGGTGGAAGTGAGCATCAACTAGTTACTTGAAATCGAAATTCCTGGGAACCTCGATTTAATTTCATTGCTAGTTGGCCTCTATTGGGGAGTGAGCATATATAGCAAAGAGGAACAAGGTTTAACACAATATGGCTGGTACTATAGCTCATGAAGTGCATAGTATAAAATTCTGAATGGTACTGCTCGGTAGTATTTATTAGAAACTTAGTTCCTACAATTTCAGAAATTCGCTGTAGTGACATTAATTCATCTGCTTCTGCAGGATAGAACAGCATTTTTGTTTCTTCTATTTCCATCGTTAATTCTTCTACTGAGAACTTGGGTATGGGATGGCTGCATGCCAGCCTTGCCTGTTCAGCTATACCAGGTACACTGGATGTTTCATGGAAAATTTGTTACCTTTTCATGTTTGCTATGATGGAATAATACTGAGGTGCTAATTGCTTTTTGTACTCGATATTTTGAAAGGCTTGGCTGTTATTTCTTTACACAACTTTAGCTTTGCGAGAGAACATTTTGAGAGTAAATGGAAGTGACATTCGTTCATGGTAAATAAAAATTAGTTAAATCAGTTTGTAAGTAGAGTTAGCATTGTTCATTTCTCAGATTACTTTAACATAGAAATATTTATCGTCAGGTGGATATGCCATCACTATTGTGCAATGTTAATGGCTCTTATGAGTCTGACATGGGAGATAAAAGGTCAACCTGATTGTGCGACCAAACAGGTATGTGCTAGTTTTATATTTCGTTTATTAAGTACATGGCCACTTTATATTTTTTTGTCTATATTTCAATCACTTTATTTATTATTATTTTTTTTGTAAATGCAGAGAGGAGTGCAACTGTTTTTAGGCTGGGCGATAATGCAAGGATTTGCAATGCTTCTCCAGAATAGGTATCAGCGTCAGAGGTTGTACACTCGAATTGCTCTTGGCAAGGTACTCATCTGTACCCTTTATCAATCTCTAGTTACCTGTTCAGCTGAATCTTCTTAGTGTTCCTTAAGTTTCCTTAACACCTTAATCAGTCTAAATTCAGCCGAATGTTCTCTCCTTAAGATGGATTATGTTGCTTCCTTTAGCTCGGCAATTAATCCTGCTACCCCCCTTAGCACATTTCCCTCAGCGCTTCTTTAAAGGCCAAATGATGTATAACTCGGACAATTTTACCCCATCAGCTGACCTCCTTGAGGCCCTCCACATTTCTTTTTCGTTTTATATTCTCTCCTCTCCAAGAGAGAGAATACTGAAAGAAAAAACTTGCTCTCTGGCATACAATCACGGCTCTCTGGTGAAGTTAGATGAAGTTAATGATGCGAGCTTGTACTGGTGCGAATTGAGAAACTTCATCTAACATTAGTCAGTGCTAGAAACATTGCAATCACTTTTTCATCCTAGTCATATCTCTCCTCCTTATTAAGGAGCTTGGATGACAAAACACTCAAGGGTCCTGATTTAATGGTTTTTCGGCGGACCGTATGACCGTATAAGAGCCATCCGATCAAATTTCATCTGCAGTGCTTCTCAAGCAAATTTCGAACTTCAACACAATCGTTCTCAGGGATTCGCCACAGAAGATCCCGTTGAACTTGTGATTAAAGTAAAAATTCACTGGAAATAATATAAGCAATGAAATTTGAACCTGGGTCAAGTCTAATACCTTCCAAGCACTTAACCACTAGGCCACTCATCCATTTTTGATATAATAATTTATGTATTATATATATCCTTATAATACATATTGTTAATATAAAACTGTGATATATTAATATGTATTAATATGCGGATGACTTTTCGTCTATATTATTTTCTTCTGTTGCTGTGCACGGGTACGATTACTAGTACATTCTTATAGAACTTCTAAGCAATATATTTGGTAATGTAAATACATTTTTACTTAAACGAACTCAAATGAATCTAATAATATTATTTTAGTTTCATTTATCATACTATAAAGGCACCATTATATGATGGGCAATTAAGTCCTTCACTCCTTTTACATATTTTTTAATGAGCATTGCTAATGTAATATGCATGGGATGTCCTATGCATTTTAAGCCTTCTGATTTTTTTGAGATTCGCGCTGCACTAATCTAAAAATAAATAGGAAGGCTTGTAATATCCGTTCTATGTTCTATGCATATTGATATTACGTTCTTTTTTTATTCACATTATTCCTACAATTATAGTTCTTCACTTCTTCTATATTGACAAACATGAGTCCCTTATTTTAGTAGAGCTTAAGTTCTTAATCCTTAACCTCTTAATCCGTGTTTCTGAGGAAACCCTAGTATAGCAATTAAAATACTACATTCTTTTTTGTTGACTAAATCTGAATTTATACTTCATATTTTTCTTATTATGTAATTTATGTAGGCAAAGAGAATGGATGTGGTGTGGGGAGAAACAGCTGGTGTTGAAGGTCAATTGTTGCTTCTTTGTCCTCTTCTCTTTCTTTTACAGGTGCTATTCTAGATTTCTGTTTGCAGTATATTTGAAGAATTATAAAGAACTTTATGAACAAAAAATGAAAAACCAACTATGCTCTTGGCAATTTGAGGGTTCTGTCTAATTGAGTTATTTATTATGAAGAAATGAAGAAGCAGAAATTCTGTTATGCCTTCTCTTATAGATTTAATCAAAGTTAATGTGCTCAAGAAATTGCTCAAAGTGAAATTGCATTTTATTTTCAGGGATTTGAGGCATATGTTGGGTTATTACTTCTCAAAACAACTTTAGCCAGTGGTATCCCTGAATGGCAGGCATGTTATCTCTAATCCATAATCTTCTAATGTTTTACTAATTACTTAGCATCTCGGTTGAAAGTTAAATGTCCTACTTCTGCTGATACCATGTATGACCTGCAAGGAAGTACAGTACCATTAAGTTCAGCACTATTCCCTCTTCCTTCTGCTTTTTGTGGACCCAAATTTATGTTTGTTGTATAAGCAGCTTCAGGCGGCCCATACTGATAATGGGTGGTTCATGATGGGAATAAATGACACAACAAAGTTGGTATCACCTCAAAGGCATATTTAGACAAAGTTGAAATTAACTATTTCTTTAATAATTATGTTGTGTTTCATGTTTGGTTTTTCCAGCCGATGGTTTGTGGGGTGTTGCTTGTTGTGATGGCAGTCGGTAATTTCATAAATACAGTTCAGACCCTAATGACCAAATCACGCTTCAAGAAAAAAATGAAGAGGACAAAGAGCAAGCAAGATGCATCAGAAAAAAACAACTAAAGTTATCACTTGAAAAATCTGATGATTTTAGTTGTGATCCTGGTCCCCCTTGTAAATCGTTTGATTTTTTTGTTCGAAATGGTTCTTTTTCTAAAATAAGTTATCTCTCTGGTAAAAGCCTTTTATCCCAGCCTCCTGGGTGTTGGTAAATGTATAACTTTATTTAATTTTTGTGAGCTAGTTTGATATATTATATGTGCCATAGATGTTAGTATCTTACGATACACGATACGTATCTTACGGTTCGATACGAGTCAAAGGACAAGAGATGTGTATCTTACGATTCGATACGAGTAGTGAAATTTAAGAGTGACTCATCATCGATATCAAGTAATATTGATCAATATATTTAAAATTACGATGATTTTTTTAGTTATTTAGATTTTTTTCTTGTTAGATATTAATTATTATAATTTTTTTGTTATTTTGAAAATAGTTTAGCGTATTTTAATGACACGATACGATATACGATACATTATACAATACAAAATCTATCGATACATGATATATTTTATGATTCAACAATTATGATCTGTGCATACTATTGGGTAGAATTAGAGGCTCAATCAACCAACAGTATGCAAATGCCATACGAACTGCATGCAAAAGTGGGAATACTAACCTCTTTGCATGCTTTATTTGATGTACTTCCCATTTTTGGTTATAAACCTCAAAGAAGATGTGAAAGAAGGGAGGAGATGCATGTTTTGGTTATAAACCCCTGGAAGCTAGCCAATGTTGTTGAAGGTTAGCAAAGGTCCAATTTGGCGCAAAGACGTATAATAGCAAATTAGCAATTATTTTCATTGTCTGGCTTACCCCTTATATAACACAGCAATTTTTACACATACGTTGCTGGGTGGAAATAAATTCCCTTTTCTTTTGTGCAGTTACCTTGTTGTTGTTTTTATGTAGATCAACTGTTATCGACAATGACAACATCCAACCTTAAGCCGTTTTTGCTGAGTATATTAATATTGGATTAACTAATTGTATTTCAATTCTTGTATCCGTATGCGTACTCCAACTAACTTTGTAAAAAAAGAAAGTCAAATAGTCAAACACTTTTTAAAAATGGAAAGTCAAGCAGTCAAAGCGAATAAAAAAATATAAAGTTGAACTGTGTGCATTATTCTGAACGTTTTCGTCCTACACACTATTAAGAATGTTTTTCATATAATGCGTACGTGTTCATACTAAATAAAATATGTGTTCAGACTAAATAAAACAAGTGTTCAAACTAGTTGAAAGAAATGTTCATATTAGTTTTTAAAAAATATTTGCACTTTTTCATGTATGTTTTGCACAGAATGCAAGAAGTGCGGACTAAATAAAACAAGTGTTCATACTAAATATAACATGTTTTCATACTAGCTGTTACAAATATGTTTTTGCATTGTTTCAAGTATTTTTTGAGAAACAAAAAAATGCAGAAAAGAAATGTGATTAGTAGGCTTTAGAAGTATTTTTCAGGGTCAAAACAATGTCGCTATGGGGTAAAATCACAGTAAAATGCGTGCGTCGTGTCGTGCCATTTCCGAAAAATGCTCATACGCGCGAATCAGAGTTACGAGTCAAAAGTTATGTTCGTTCGAAAATCAAACGTTATTTTGTGCTCATATTAACTAAGATATGGTCGTATTATTTCAGACTAAATAAAACAAGTGTTCAGACTAAATAAAATAAATGTTCAGACTAAATAAAATATGTGTACATACTAAACAAAATAGATGTTCAGACTAGTTATTTCAGGTCTATTTTTGCACTATTTCAAGTCAGTTCTGAGGCACATACTAAATGAAAAAAGTGTTCAGACTAAAGAAGAAAGATATTCAGACTAAATAAGAAAGATATTCAGACTAAATAAAATATGTGTTCAGACTAGCTGTTTCATGTCTTTTTTTTTTTGCACTATTTCAAGTCAATTTTGTACATAAATGATGTGTATAGTAAGGATATGGTCATACTAACTCCTCTGATGGTCATACTAACTCATCGGATGGTCATACTAACACCTCGGATGGTCATACTAACACCTCGAATGGTCATACTAACTCCTCTATGGTCATACTAGTTGTTTCAAGTCTGTTTTGTACAAAAATAGTGTGCATACTAAATAAAAAAAGTGTTAAGACTAGTTGTTTCAAGTCTGTTTTTTTTACTGTTTCAAGTCTGATATGCACTATATAAGAATGTGCTAATACTAACTAAGGATATGATCATACTAATTCCTCTATGGTCATACTAACATCTCAAATAGTTGTACTAACTCCTCTGATGGTCATACTAGTTGTTTCAAGTTTGTTTTGTACATAAATGGTGAGCATACTGAATAAAATAGATGTGCGTACTAAATAAAAATGTGTTAAGACTAAATAAAACAAGTATTCAGACTAGTTGTTTCAAGTCTGTTATTTTTACTATTTCAAGTCTAATCTTCACTGTATAAGAATGTGCTAATACTAACTAAGAATATGATCATACTAACATTTCAGATGGTTATACTAAATTCTGTGATGGTCATACTAACATCTCAGATGGTTATATTAAATTCTCTGATGGTTTTACTAACTTCTCTGTTTTTTTCATCAATTCATTGATGTTTTTCAATGTTTCATCGATTTATCGATGTTTTTCAATGTTTTCATCGATTCATCGATGCAAACTTGACATTCATTGATGATTTTCATCGGTTTATCGATGCGAAACAACATTTCATCGATGTTTTTCATCAACTCATCGATGCGAAGCATTGATGAAACGATGTTTTCAATATTTTTATCAATAGAGAAAGAAAGGAAAAGAAAGAAGAAATATACAATTAGGAGATAAAGAAATAAGTTCAAAAAAGAAATAAGACAAAATTAGAATAAGACAAAAGTTGAAGGAGAGTGAGAGACATAAGGTTAGATCTGAAATTCAAAAATGAAAAGTGTTTTGTCTTATACGGAATAAAAATATGAAGTACAAAATTAATGATATCGAAATAATTTCTCTATTAGTAATTATTGTACCCGTTGCATCAGATGAAGATGCCCATCTTAAAATAAATGTAGTGATGCATGTAGACGAAGTTTTCTTTTGTCCCAAAACAAGGTGACGCCTTTCATATTTCACTTCACTTTGTTTTTTTCCGGTCAACTGAAGAACATCTTCATTTCAATCTAGTTCTTTTGATATTTGAATTTTCAGCTAAGATCACTCAACAAACATAACGTAAAGGTTAAAAAATTTGAACTACTAGCATTTAGCAATGATTATGTTGGCGCATGTCATTGCTGTATTTCTATTTTGAGGTGCACAAATGTAAGGTCTCAACATTTTTTCTCAAATTTAATTACAATTTGTAAATAATAGATCAAAAACTTTAGATGCATAGGTTTGACAGTAAACTATAATTTAATTTGATACACCTAAGACGAATATTGGATTAGGTCAGAGTTATCTATGATCACGTTGATACTAAATCTAATTGGTTTAGCTTGTTTGAAGAAGTTCTAAAATATATAGAATACGAAGTTCAACTAACGCTGACTCTTAACAACTTCAAAACACATGCCTCCCTAAATATCTAAATGGCGGAGCTTGAGTTAATAAATCGGGGAGCTGACACATAGATACCATATATGATACTTATTATTGATATCGATTTTATTATATATTTTTAGTTGAGTTATCGTGCACATTATTTGAGTTATTATGCATGTTATTTTTTGTAATGAAATAGTTATATATGTTATTCATTTTATTATGCACTTTTAGTTGAGTTATCTTGCATATTATTTGAGTTATTATGCATGTTATTTTTTGTAATGAAATAATTATACATGTTATTTTTTGTACTGAAATAGTTATGGTATAGCATGTATAATAACTCAAATAATGTGCACGATAACTCAACTAAAAATGCATAATAACATTGATATCAAATGTGGTATCTACGGAACATTATCTAATAAACCAAGTGACAACTTTGAACGGATTAGAATGATAATTTTTAGCATAATTAGTTTGATGTTTTAAATGTCTAAATTTTTCGTAATTAAATTATTGTGCACATCGAGTTTGAACGGATTAGAATGATAATTTTTAGCATAATTAGTGTGATGTTTTAAATGTCTAAGAAAATATAAATAATTGTCTAAAATTTGAAGGACTCTTATGTCTTTATGGAACTCTCCTGGTTGAGGTTCAATTGGGCTCATTTGAATTTTTAGAACTTAGAAGGAACACATACATTTATTAACGTACCTACAGCTAGCACTGTCAAAATTTCCACCAATTTGCAGTAGAGAGCTGATACATAGATATCATATTTGATATCAAATTGATATCGATTTTATTATGCATCTTTAGTTGAGTTATCATGCATATTATTTGAGTTATTATGCATGATATTTTTTGTAATGAAATAATTATATATGTTGTCGATTTTATTATGCACATTATTTGAGTTATTATGCATGTTATTTTTTGTAATGAAATAGTTATACATGTTATTTTTTGTACTTAAATAGTTATGATATAAATGTATAATATGCACGATAACTCAAATAATGTGAATTATAACTCAATTAAATGTGCATAATAAAATCGATATCAATATTTGATATCAAATATGGTATCTACAAAACATTATCCTTTGCGGTAAGATCAGCAAACATCTGATCAATTCTCAGAAAACAGTTATATTAATTAGGTATTAAATCAACTTCATATCGATTTGATGACCTCATAAAACAATTGATCCACTTAGCTCCAAGCAGTTGAATAGTCCATTTTGTTCTAATAACAAATTACAAAATACGTGTTCTAGATTAAATTTTTGTTTTTTTTAATTAGGTTATTGTTTTGAATGTTACCAAACCACATTGACAGTAAATATACCATTAACGAAAATCATCGCTATCTAAGAAAATATAAATTATTGTCAAAATTTTGGAGGGCTCTCTATTTTTCTATGGAACTCTTCTCCTGGTTGAGGATCAATTGGGTTTATTTTATTTTTTTTAAAATATAGAAGGAACACGTACATTTAACTACCGTACCGACATGTAGAACTTTTCATCAATCTGCACTATGAGATTTCCTGAACCCTCATAAATAGTTTTTTTTAATTATATACTAATAAAAGTAGTCAGAGAGTTAGCGTTTTTCAATTGAATGATCACAACGGTAGAAAAACTATCGTACGGAACTTGAGTTTACTGTCGAGCGGTAGAAAATCTACCGTTCCCTTCTTTTTTTGGCTTATGAACATTTAACTACAATTTTGATCATGTATAGAAAATTAGCAAAAAAATTCGGCCATATAATTATAATTTTGTCTTTTTGTTTCCAATCCACATCAGTTGTTGTATATATTCCTTTTTATTTTGGTATTATCAATTTGAGTGGGTCTAATTTAAATAACTTTTTGTCAAAATTATAATTGAATGTACATAATTTTTTGCTATTCTTGATCAAAATTGTAATTAACTTCCTATACATGATCAGAATGTAAATAAATTCCAAAACAAATAAAGCATTGCTAAATGGTAGAAAACTACCGTTTCAGACTTTTTCAGAAAAAAAAATGCCGAACGGTAGAATTTCTACCGTTCTGGTCAGTGCATAAAAAAAATCCGAAACTTGGCTATTTTTTTTTTCAAAATTTTTATAATTACAAAAAAAATGCTGCTCATAAAACCCCGGGTCGAGATGAAATGTTCTTCCTATTCTGTAATTTTTTTGGGATTCTAGTTAAGGATGATATCATGAAAATAGTTAATGCCTTCTTTTTTTAATAAGTTAGAAATATCAAGGTAAAAAATGGCATTCGTTTGCTTATTTCCAAAAAAGTATGATACAGTTTTGATAAAAAAATTAGATCAAATAGCTTGATTAACAGTTTCAAAATTATAATTAAGTTGCTAGTCAACATACTAGTTTTTTTAATATATAGTTTAATAGATCAATCTCAAACAATTTATATAAAAAAGAGATTCATTCTTGATAATATTCTATCAGCACATGAAATTCTTCATAAAATTAAGATTAGTAAATTCAAAGGCATTATTTTTTAAATTGATTTTGAAAGCCTTTGATAGAGCAAAATTGGGAGTTTTTATTCGAGGTATTAATAGGTAGAGGGTTAAATGATAAATGGATAAATTAGATTAGACAAATATTTCAGGCTAGTAAAAACTATTTAGATTTTAATGAATATTTAGGTGAATATTTTTATTATAAAAGAGGAGTAAAACAAGGAGATCCATTATCTCGTTTCCTCTTTGATTTAGTAGCAGATGAACTTAATGTCATTCTTTCAAATGCTAGTGATGTTGGATACTTAATATTTTAGGTAATTTTGAACAAATAGATAACATCTTAAATGTGCATTTTGCAGATGATACCTTATTGTTTCTCAAAGCAGAAGAAACAAAAATCAAAGCTTTGAAATGAATTCTTGTAGGATTTGAAAATCTCTCATGACTTCAAATAAATTATAAGAAGTGGAAACTCATTCCACTAAACATCTCTAAAGCTATCGATAATACATTAGCTAATATATTAGAATGTAAAAAAGCTTCTTTGTCTATTAAGTACTTAGATTATCTTTACATTGAAAAAAATTTAAGTAAAACAGATTGGGTTACACTCATTGAAAAAATAGAAGAAAGACTTCAAATCTGGCAAGGTAAGCTATTATAACTTGGAGGTAGATTAATTCTTTTAAATTTAGTTATTACAACCTTCTCTTTATATTGATTATCTCTGTATAAGATGTTTGTTAATTAAAGTTAGAATAAAAATAAATAAATTAAGGAGAAAATTTTGGTTTGAGGGCAATACCACAAGAAAAAAGTTACATCATGGTCTTAAGAACAAGATGATTTAGATATTATGAATAAGGTTCATTTAGCAAAAATGTTGATTTAGATATTATGTTCCTTCAATTTCAGATCTTTGAATTTTTTTACAGAAGAAATATAAGGACAAAAAATACTCTTATTTCTCACCTTTTTGAAAAATTGTTACAACTCTTAATCTTTTGATGTCTACTTGTGTTAAAAAGAAAATAGATAAAGGTTCAAATACTACTTTTTTGTTACAGATGAAAAAGTGAATTGTCATCCTCATTACTTTTTCGTAATCTTTTCCATATAGCTTTACAACCAACAATTACAAAGTTTTTAGGGGTGATTAATTAAATTTGGAATTTCAAAGACAATTGGTAAGGATACTTAGACATGAATGGAATAATCTTAATTTAATAGTATCTAATGTTAAATTAGACAATTATACTGATGATAGGATAATTTTGAGATGAATAACTCAACAAAATTCTCAGTCCATTCTTTATACTCTTAGTTAGACTATGGAGGTGAAAAAAGTTCTAGTTTTGATATCACATGAAAATAGAAACTTTCATTAAAAATCAAAGTTTTTATGTGATTAGTTAGAAGAAAAATAATATTTACTAAAATGTTTCTCTTGAAAAAAGGTGGCAAGGAAATACTACTTGTTTGTTTAGTGATAAAAAACAACATATAGATTATTTATTCGTAGAATGTATTTTTATTAATCAAATTTGAAAATGAATAGGTAGATATAACAATTTTGATTTTGATGGATCATGTTTAGAAGATTTGTGGAAAAATAATGCTAAAATTCCACTTAAAATGTTCTGTTAATTCAATTAATTAGAAGAGCTATAATTTGAAATGTTTAGTTAGAGCGTGATAAGTTATGCTTTACTGGTGAAGCTCCTAAATCTGATAGAATATTGTTATGCAAGTAATGAATACTTTAAGTTCATTGGTGTCAAAATAATAAGAACCACTCTTATCTTAAACTTCACTTGATTTTATCTCAGGATGTGCAGAATCTTCCAAAAATGAAAGAGGAGCTCTTGTCTGGACAAGATCTGCTTAACTTGTCTAATATTCTCCTTTCACTATGCTGCTAGTTTTGTTAATTTGGAATTTATATTGATGTTTTGTGTTGGATGTTTTTTTTTTGTTTGTGTTTGAAACTTTGATAGATATATTGCAGAAACTTGTTTAGAATAACTTTTATATCAGATGCTTGATATAATGATTTTCTTCAGACTTTAGTTTGTAAGACTATATATTATTTTGTTTCAACGAAACATGTGGGTATTTTTCACTTTTTAATAAAAAAATTTGCAGTATGAGATCAGCAAACACTTGATCACTTTGCTTAAAGTAGTTACATTAATTAAGTATTATGAGGGCAACGACAACTTCATTTTATCAACTTGATCCACTTAGCTCCAAGCAGTTGAATAGTCAATTTCGTTCTAATTAAAAATATGTGCCTTGGTTTGAATTTTTTTCCTTTTTGAATTAGGTCCTTGATTTGAATGTTACCAAGCCACATTAACAATAAACATACCATGATTGGTACCTATGATACTCCTCACCTAAGTATAAAGTATACATACAAATTGACATTCAATCCTTATAAGATTTACTTAAAAAACAAAAGTGAGATATATTCCTATTTGCACCCTTCTTTTACCAGTTCTCCAGTTGATTGGTTATCATGTACAATTTAATAAAATGGAACAGATGATGAAATACTCAATCCAGACGCTATGTTATATATCATCATTATTTCTCTGTCAATGAATTGAAAAGAGAAATTGAAATACTTTGGCTGTATATTTCCCCCCTCAAATTTGAAGTTAGTGCCAAGTTGCCATCAGTTTTCAATCAACGGTCAAGATCACATATGCACTTTTTCTCTCATGATTGTTCTAATCTCTACCATGGAAGGTCTGAGACCAGGCTGTGGCCCGGTACATCTAACAGCCAATGCCGCCATTTGATCCGCCTCATCGATATTATACGCTCCGTTCAGTCTAGGATCTATCAAATCCCGCAATCCCCCCTCCATGCATGGTAAAATGTGAGCCGTTAAATTCCGTCCATCCGACCCAACTACTGGCAAACCAGTAATGGCCTCCAAAATCAAAACTCCAAAGCTGTACACATCAGTCTTTTTTGAGAGCAATCCTATCCGAAGATAATACGGGTCAGCATAACCTGGCGAACCGACAGCTATTGATGCACCGCCTGATCGACAAATGGCAGCTGAGAACCCGGCACTGGCTGAACCAAAGTCGCAGAGCCGGGTACTGAGATGGCAGTCTAGAAGAACATTTGTTGAGGTGATGTCACTGTGAACAATTGGTGGATCCATGCCATGGAGGTGCTCCATTGCATCGGCAAGTTCGAACAAGATTCGCATGCGGTTCTGCCATGTCAGCACTTCGTCATTTTCACCTTGGTTGCCGTGAAGCTTTTGGTGTAAGCTTCCATTGCACAGGTACTCAAGTATCAACGCCCCTTCTTCCTCTGACAGTGAAAGTCAACACATTTTGCAATTTAGTCCCGCAATATTTTTATTTTAAAATGACTGTAAAGTTTGTGAACTGTTGCTGGATATTCCTCCAACATTAGGCCTCACCTCAACATCAGTTATATACACGAGTTTAATTGTAAGGCACATCTAACATTTTATTATATATTCATTAAAAAAATACAAGCCCAAAAATGAAAATTGCACATATTTTTGGATTGGTTTATATCACAATATTATTACAAGTTACTGACATGTTCCCTGAATTAATTTTTAATGCCTTATAGGTATCGGCAGGACCACTTGCCAGTAAATTTTGTATTTTCAAAAATTTTACCTGGTTTCTAATTCAAACCGAAGTAAAGAACATGCATACACTAGAACTCAATAATCGAAGTATGCATAACTACTGGAATCTTCAAATTTTTTACAGTAGGCTTTGGTTGCTAACTAGGCGTGCTCGTGTGAGGTCGCAGATTTATGCTCCATTGGTGCAATTAAGGGGTTTTTTTTTGTGGGGGGGGGGGGGGGGGGGGTGGGGGGTTGAAAGCCCTCGCTACTATTTAAAAAAAAAACAATTGATCAGAAATTAATCTTAATGTTACCATGATCATCAGAGAAACCATGGATTTGAACAATACGAGGGTGCTGTATTTTACGAAGCAACTCAAGCTCCTGTCGGAACGCTCTGAGAAGCCGCTGACCACCGCCACACCGGTGTACCTTGACAGCAACAGGCTCAGAAGATCGAGGAAGGGTACAAAGATACACCATGCTGAAGCCTCCTTGACCAACGACCGGCACGCTGAAGTTGCCGGTGAACGACTCAAGCTCAGCCCACTTGTACCGACGTATCTCATCCTTGGTCTCAGCCTTCTCTAGTGCACCCGTGCTGTCCTTTGTGTGTCGGTCACGGTTGCGTAGGAAGTACAAGAGGAGTAGAATAAGAAGAGTGGAGGAGAGAATAAGAGCTAAAAGAGATGCAATTCCTGTAATCATGGAGAGATGCATGTTGATTAGAGGTTTCCTTGGTCTAGGTAGTGGAATAAGAAAGAGGAATAGTGTAAGAGGGAAAATGTAGAGGATAGATGAAATTTGAAGGAGAGGCACGGTTCAGTGTATGTATCTGTATATGGATTATAGTCTTAAGATTTAAATGTGGAAAGATATGCTTATATGACTGGTTGTTACCTGTCAGTATTGCTTTTATATATTATATGTATAGTAAATTCGATATATCAACAGCAGGTTTATGTCTATCATTGTATTCAGAGTTCAGACAAAATGTTATCAGAGTTTCAAGTTGGCAATATAAAATTCATGTTGCTGAGACAATGTGAACTGAAATCTCAATGCGTGATATTGGCAGAGCCCATTTCTTTGCAATGTGGTTGCATTAATTTCACTTGATGGGGCCACAAAGAATCACGACGTGGGAGATTGAATAAGGTGCATGATCGTATATTTTATTGTTGGGGGTTAATTAATTAATGAATGAATTGCATTGTACAATAAGGAATTGAGTCATTAAATAAATGGGTAATAGGCTATGTTTTTATCTTTAGTGGGTTTTTTTTTTTCTCTCGAGTAAATGTTTAGTATCTTTTGTACAATAAGGAATTGCATTGTACAATAAGTAAATGTTTATTTGAGTTATTATACACATTATTTTGTTAACATGCATAATAATTTTTTTAATACAAAAATAACATGCATAATAACTCAAATAATGTGCATAATAACTCAACTAAATGTGTATAATTATATCAGTATGGATAATCGATATTAAATGTGATATTTACACAACATTATCCTAGTAGTTAATAGGTACGCAGCAATTGGCTGTGTCGTGTTCACGTCATAAGACAGAAAATTATGTAGCACTAAGCTCAAGCGATATTTTATCGGAGGAGTTTAACTATGGTGTTTGGTCGTTGTTTGATTATCAAATTTTACGAGCGGGTGGTTCAAATTTTGATTTATCATATTCAATTATTTGTTTATATCAAAATTTTATAGGATACAAAAAATATTATATTTTTAGAATTTTTAAAATATTTGTTTTGGATGTTTGAAAGTGACCTATTTTGTACCTAAATATTAATTATTTTATTACTATTTTGAAGCAGTTTAAGAAATTTGACTAGTACTTAAAAAAATTTAAAATAGATTTGAGTATCCCACAAGATTTTAATATACATAAATAATTAAGATAGATTGAAATCTGAACCTTTCGTTTGTGAGATTTGATGGTCGGTGCCGTCCTGATCAAAGACGGATCTATTCAAGGGCAAAATTAAAAAAAATTAGTATATTTTTAATTATTTTTGTAGTGAAAAATGAATTTTTAATGATATTTTATAGGGCTTTAGTGAGTTTGTGCTCAGACTTGATCTCAACCTCAGAATCCGAATTTAATTGTGTCCGAACTTAATTGAGCTCTGAATCCATCTCTGATCCTGATCATCATAGCCAACTCCCAAATCTTATATGTTGATAAAGTATTAATTAAGTGTAGACCTGTTTTTATTTTTTTCCACCGAATAGTGACTTAGTAGGACCTATTTACGTGATCACAGGATAATGTTTCGTAGATATCACGTTTGATATCAACTATCGATACTGATGTTATTATGCATCTTTAGTTAAGTTATCGTGCATATTATTTGAGTTATTATGCATGTTATACCATAACTATTTCAGTACAAAAAATAACATGTATAACTATTTCATATAACTATTTCATTACAAAAAATAACATGCATAATAACTCAAATAATATGCACGATAACTCAACTAAAGATGCATAATAAAATCGATAACATGTATAACTATTTCATTACAAAAAATAACATGCATAATAACTCAAATAATGTGTACAATAACTCAACTAAATGTGCATAATAAAATCGGTATCAATAGTTGATATCAAATATGGCATCTACGTATCAGCTCCCTTTGGCCAAAACCAAATCTTCTGTTAAGATCAATACATCTATTAAATATAGAATAAATACAATGTCCCTCTCTTAACTGCTCCCTTACATATTTTCATTAGAAGAAAAAAAATAATTAATTCTCTGCTCTATCTGCTCCGTCTTCTCCACTGCATGTCTTTATATTTATGTTTAAAGTCTTTATATTTAAATTCGCAACAAAACTGCTGCAAAATTTCTAATATAAAGACTTGCAGCATAATTGGTGCAAGTCTTTATAGTAGAACAATAAAGTTTATATATTATTATCTGCAAGTCTCTATATTTAAATTTGTTGAAAAACTACTGCAAAATTTTCTAATGCAAAGACTTGCAGTAAAAAAATCAAGACTTACAGTAATATAAAGACATACAGAAAAGCAGACAGAGCAGAGCAAAGCTGGAGCGAGTGTAAGAATTACAAGTCATTATATTTAAATTTGCTGAAAAATAACTACAAAATTTTTAATATAAAGACTTGCAGCAAAAAATAAAGACTTACAGTAATACAAAAACTTGAGAGCGACATGACAGATAAACACTTTTGTTACAAATTTAAATATAAAGACTTCAGAGCTAAATATAAAGACATACAGAAAAAAAATAGCAAATATAGCAGAACGAACAAAGCAGAGCATTAATTGTTTTGATCTTCTAACGAAAGATGCGTGAGAGAAAGATTAAGAGAAACTGTTATCTTCACCCTAAATAATAATATAGGAGTATTGATATGCACTTTTTCTGCTAACAAAAACTTCCATATAAGAAAAAAGAGGTTTTGATGTAAGAACATATATACTAGTCACTAGACAACGGTATGAAAGTACTTAAATTTGTAAGTCCTAGAAAAATAAAAAGAAAATATCTTCACCATTTCACCAACACCAATGAGTGGTAGTCTGTTAGAACTAAAGTAATAAGTATGAATATCTTTATTGCCGGCGGCAGGGGCTTTGACAAATGGAATCAAATTCGCTGTTTGTATAATTTATTTTGTCTCCTGGTTGTTTCGATTTGAATTGTTCAAAATTTATCTAACCGTCAAAACATCTACTTTTGAATCAAATCACAATCAAAACATCTACTTTTGAATCAAATCACAATCGTTCGTTACAGTCGATTGACTCGTAACGATCGAATCGAAACAAACAAAATCTTACTTGTCTCAAATACAAACAGCAGATTCAGATCCTTGACAAATGAGCTTTAATGCTTTGGATTTTGTTTTGTCCCTCTTGCGCTCCTATTAGCATCTAGACTTCTCTCAAGTCCTAACAACACATTAATTAATTAATTAATTAATTAATATAAAGAGCCTTGTTAATTATATATTATTATTTTATTTATAAAGCTCGAATAGCCGAATTATTGGGAGCATGTTCAGTTCTAACCACCTCGTTTTATCTCAGCTAGCTACAACATATATTTGGAACTAATACCAAGCATCAATTCTATAAGCTCCATTAAAATTAAATCAAATCGAGTTTATCTGTCAAATTCATGTGTAAATCATTGGGTTGTTAGGGGAAATAATGAATAGATAAAACATTAAAGGACGCTGATACAATGTCCCTGTTCTGCCTCCTATTTCTCCTACTGTCACTGACGTGTGAGTCTCACGCGAGTCCCGCGCTTTGACTTCAGAAAACCTCTTTTATTGAAACATTGACTGAGACAGAATTTGAGACACGTAGGTTTTTCCAACATTAAATGGGGTCTAGAAGAGCTGATAATTTTCATACAATTATTAAATTTATAATTCAGAATGCTAGAGCCTTAGGGGAGCTGATATTAAAATTGATCCATGACAAAGGAGACAGGTTGGTTTTCAGAAGACAACCCTCACCTCTAGACAATCACATGCCTCTTATATAATTCTACCTTTTTTCTTCTTCTTCATATTATTAAGATTTCACACTCTAATATAACTTTTGAATAAAATCTTATTGGGTAAATTCATTGGTTCAACATTATTAAAATATAATTATTATTTATTGATAAGAGGCATGTGATTCTTTGTATATATTACCTCTCTTCTTCCCTGTGTTCATCATTTCTATTTGAAATAGTCATGTGTATATTTTCCCCACGAACTTGAAGCTAATTATTTTTTAAGTTTTGCACTAATAATATAAGGATAATGTTAACATGTATCTAACCTTTGTGGTACCATTAATTGTTTACTATCTTGAAATTTTTGTTTAAATAAGAATTGTATTCTCAATTTTGAGATATGACTTTCCTCAAAAAAAAATTTTGAGATATGGCATATATCAAATTTGAGTGAATTTGAAATTCAATTGATCATTCTTCATGAAACCACCTAGACTTCATCGTTAAAACATCTAAATTAATTGATGAGGTTAAATAGATACTAAATCAACTCAAATATATCATAAACTTACTACTAATTAAATAGATAGAATAGTTACAATTTCAGTTGTTTTACTTAAATTTTTTAAGAATATCAAATAAATAGATAAAATTAGATGAAACCGCAAGTCTAGCATAGATGGTGTTGGACATCGCCTCTCTATGAAGAGATGTGGGTTTAAATCTCGCAAGAGGCATTTGAAAATAATAAATATAGAAGGTAACAAAATCTCTTATGTAAAAAATAGATAAAAAGTAGAACGCAATAACTACACATAAATTCATAATATATGAATTAACAATTGCAAAATATGTCAAAATGTCTCCAATTCTTATGTACTTATTTTTTGTTTTTAATACAGCCTCACTTTTATTTATATAACTATATAATTATAGGGGAGATTCACTAACAATCAAGTATTTTGATAACCTCAGTAACAATATTTCAAAACATGTCAACAAACTTTGGAGAGTAAATTATAGACATTTTGTTGTATATATGGATTTGTTATGTATCAATTACGTGCAATTTGAATATAATTTTGATGTGAGATCAAATGCTATTATGGACCGTTACAAATATCGTGTTATTTGTAACTATAAATATTGCATAAATTGCATCATTTTAAAGTATATGACATATATGAAGTGTCTATTATATAGCTATTATGGACCGTTATAAATATCGTGTTATTTGTAACTATAAATATTGCATAAATTGCATCATTCTAAAGTATATGACATATATAAAGTGTCTATTATATAGCTATTATGGACCGTTACAAATATCGTGTTATTTGTAACTATAAATATTGCATAAATTGCATCATTTTAAAGTATATGACATATATAAAGTATCTAATATATTTTTATTTAACGAATGTAAAATATGAAAGTTATTTTCTGTTGAGAAATAGAAGATTGAAAGAACAAATATGGAGTTAATGGGACCAAACTAGCCTCATAAAAAGATCACCATTGACAATTAATAAAACCAGTGATCCCATATTAATGAAATAGAGCTACCATCTATCTTTATTCTTTTTTGAAATATAAGTATATAACTGTTAGGGTCAGCTTGTACCAACGGTACTGTAGATAGTTACAGTAGATAAGATTTTTTGACTGTTAGAAACAAAGTGTTTGTAAGACTTCTATCACCTCTTGTATCTTTTTACAACAGATAATAGAAATTTCTATTAATGTTAACTCAGACTCTCAAAATTATCATGGTATCAGAGCAACTCTGATCCAAACTTCCGCAAAAATTCATATCAACAAATAAAATCAACTAATCAAAGCCAACAATGTCTGAACCTACTATTCCAAGTAAGACAAACACTCAATCAAATCAGCAAAGACCAAAACTAGATTTTAATTCTTCTAAAAAACTTATCAACCTTCCTCTTAATGGAAGAAATTATCTCCATGATGCAAAGTTGCAAGAATTTCTCTAAAAGGCAAAGGCCTTCAAGGATTTATAATTGATAACAAGCCAAGACCGAATGAGAAAGGGTCAGATCAAGAAGAATATGATCAATGGAATTGGCAAGCTCACACATTGATTCCCAACTCACTAGAGCCAGATGTGTATGAAAATGTTGTGTTTTATGAAACAAAATAAGAGTTGTGAAATGCAATAGAAGAACAATATGGCAATCAAACCAACAACTCGCAGGTCTTTCAAATCAAGAAGGAAATAATGCAACTCACTCAAGGAGTAAAATCAATGTCCGAGTTGATCGGGCAAGTAAAGGCGAAATACGAATAAACTCAAAATATATAGACCCTTAATAATTGACCTGGCAACGCTCAAGTTAAGATAAGAGCATTATCGGATCTATTCTCTCTTATATGCCCTAGGTCCGAGCTACAAAGCAATTCGAACACATATTATCAATTTTGACAAACCACTGATCTTTACCGAGGTGACATCTCACATCCAACAGGAAGAGACGAGGCACGTTGCTATGGTACCTCCAGCTTAAACCCAAAGCCAGAGGCTCATGCCTTTGTCATCACGGTTCAAAATCATAACCTTAGAAGGAGGAGAGGAGTGAAATACACGTACTGTCATAGAGATGGTCACAGCCGAGATGGTTGCTGGATTGTTTACCCTCACCTTCGACCAAAAAGAAATGAAGAAGATAGAGTCAGAGGTGGTGCTGATGGTGCAACAACGAGGGAGAATAAAGTGAATGAAGTCTTCTTCGTGAAAGAAAATGAGGGATAATATTTTTTTTGGAATAGAATTTGCTCACTCTACATAGGGGTTATTTCGATCTCACATAAAATATATTCTTGATTTGCTTAAGGAAACGGTAAGCTAGGTTGCAAACCGGTCATTACCCCAATTAAAACAAATGTAAAACTAAATACCGAGGATGGTGAACCCGTGAATGACATAAATCAATTTCAACGACTTGTGAGAAAACTAATTTACTTAATCATAACGAGAGCGAATCTTTCGTATGTCGTAAGCCAAATAAGTAAATATTATGCATGCACCAAGAACATCCCCACTTGGATGCTATATATATATATATAATATTTAGGTACCTAAAGGGTTCACCCGAGAAAGGAATATGGATGAAAAATAATAATTCTAACAACGTGTGTGGCTACTTCGATGCAAACTAAGTCGAGAACTTTGATAGAAAATCAACTACCAGCTATTGCAGGTTTTTAGGCGAAAATCTAGTCAAATGGAGAAGCAATAAGCAAAATGTCGTGACTCGTTCAAGCACTGAAGCGAGGTATCAAGCCATGGCATCAACTGCAAGCGAGTTGATGTGGATCAAGCAAGTGTTGACTGACTTAATTGTCAAGGTTGATAAACCACTGAAGATGTATTGTGGCAATCATACGACAATGCATATTGCGTCCAATTTGGTCTTTCATGAGCAAACCAAGCAATCGAAGTAGACTGTCATTTCATTCGAGAAAAAAAATCAAAAGGGTGAAATAGAAACCCCATTTGTGACTAGTGAATATCAGTTAGCAGATATATTCACAAAAGAATTGAGCTTCTTGATTTTTGAAGACATCTTGCAAATTAGTATTATAGAACCTATAATTCTAGCTTCAGAAAAGTGTAAAGAAATAGAAGATTAAAAGAACAAATAGAAAGTTAAAGAGAACAAACTAGCTTCATAGAAGAGTCATCATTGACAGTTAATAACAACATAGAGTTCATATTTAATGAAATAGAGTACCATCTATCTTTATCTTTTTTTGAAATATAACAAATAGGGATAGCTTGTACCAACAATACTATAGATAGGTACAATAGATAGAATTTTTTTACCGGTAGAAACAAAGTGTATATAAGATACTTCTATAACCTCTTGTATTTTTTACAACAATAATAAAAAGAATTATTACTGTTAACTCAGACTCTCAAAATTAACATTTTCACGTTAAGATTATCAAAATAACTGGTGTAAAGGATACCCGCTTAATTACATATTACTTTGGGTCTAAATACAAAAATAAGAAAATATTTCTTATTAAGAAGTAAATAAATATAAGAAAGAGTAATAATGTGTTGTCTGCATCACAACAAAATCTGAAAAAATATATGAAACGACAGGAAAAAAGAAATGCAAGAGCAGAGAGCCAGAGAGGTCGCCATATGCTCTGAAAAAGAAAATGCAAGATAGTTTGGTAGTGATTTGACCATTCATACTATTTTAAGGTGAAAATCATTGCACAGAATAGAGTAAGCTAATTTTGGTAATGATGGATGACAGAGAGCCGTTAGTAAGTCAGAATAGGATAAAGTAAACAACAAAATATGAGCATTTCAGCATGACATTTCAACCATTGAGCCATTACTTAATTAATATATAAAGTACTTCATATTATAAAAGGTAGGTATTCATCTCCGTCTAGGTCCAATGGTAAATTTACTAATTAATCGTATTAGTACTAGTGTCATGAAGCATTTATAGATTTCTTATTGTTTAGGTATGCTTCCAACTGGATTTGGTTGGTTGTGTATCTACTATCTAGGAGCCTAGAGAGGTACCACACCTTAGCTAAATTATCAAAAATATATTCATATTTCATGTTTGCATATAAATAAAAAAGAAAATCATACCGCATATAGTTCTGTTTGTGTCATATAAACAAAATGCCAACCTAACTGTATTTTAGCCCACCAAAATAAAGGCATTTTTGATAACTCTCTGTCAAAACAGCTTCTGATTCCATTGTTATAATAGCAACTTAAAAAAAGGTATTTTGATCAATAATCTATTGAGTAAATATAACGTACCATATGTGTCCTCCTTACGCGCCTCCTACGCAAAAAGACAAAAAAAAATTTCCGATACTAACACATCTCCTTCCTTCCTTCCTTTCTCTGGAACAGTCCCTTATTTCCTTTTTATTTCTTTGCTTCACAACTGATCTCATCCACTGGAGTGCTCACTCGTACAATTTCCTGCTTCTCTCCCTTAAAATGGCGTCAACTGAAGGAACCGAGATGAAAATCTACACCAGAGTTGACCTGTTCTGGTCGGAGTTGAAGGAGGGGTGGTGGCGCACCTCCGGACCTTGCCTGAACTGGAGGTCGTCAACCTTCGCACCGATCCCAAGTATGACTCTGTCACTTCTCAAGTCGGTCGCCACATCAGCTCCTCCCCCAATTCCACGTCTGGCCTCCTTGTTTGTGACACTGGTATTTAAACTTCATGCTTCAATTTATTGTCAGACCAATTGTTATGTGAAAATTGAAATTATTAGTAGAGCGGGTGGTAATTATAGTGTTAAACAATATCAATTGGAGTAATTTTAGATCCTGGATGAAATTATTGAAAAAATGTATATCTTATTTTGAATTTTGGCATATCATATCAGTAACTGATTGAATTTTGGCATATCATATAGGAGAAAAGCAACTCTGTCAAAACGACATTTGCATCATCATGTGCAGTAATTTTCACAAAGTGCAGATCAAAGTTTAATTGAAACTCCAGCTCTAGATTTGGGTGAAAATAATGCTCAGGTTTTTGGTGTAGTTCTTTTGCAAGCTTACTTCAAATGTAATAGGATTTTTATGATTTATCTTAATTTCTCTTTTCAAACATCTTGAGTTGCTTGATCCTCACATTTGTTCAAAGGAATGTCTTTTTCTCTCTCAACTTGGTATCATGATATGTATACATAAATGCAATGTATTCCAATATTATCTAATTTCGAATGTGGTTTGATGAATCAATTGTGCAGATTGCTGATTATTTTGAGAACGATGGATCAAAGCCTAATCAATTTGCATTCACTTCCTATTTCTTCCTAAAATTGATATTGGTGTGGTTCTGCAAGTCTTTATATTAAAACAAACAAGTCTTTATATTGTGGCAATCAAATCTTTATATTATAGCAGACAAATCTTTATATTTAAAAATGCTGCAAAATTGAAACCTGCAATTCTTTACAATATGACAAACAAGTATCTATATTGTGACAATTAAGTCTTTACATTACAACAGACAACGCTTTATATTTATAAATGGAGTAAAATTGCTGCAAAATTGGAACCTTCAAGTTTTTATATTATAACAATTAAGTTTTTATATTGTAACAATCAAGTCTTTATATTATAACAAGCAAGTATTTATATTTAAAATTGCTACAAAATTGCAGCCAAGTTGTAGCAAAATTGCGGTCAAATTGCAGCAAAATTGCGACCAATTTGCAGTAAAATTGCGACAAAATTGCAGAAAAATTATAGCTAATTGCAACCAAATAACAGTAAAATTGAATTAAAATACGCAGTGTTTATGTAATACAAAAGACTTGGACGAGCGACTATTAAGACTTCGTATGATTTATATACATACTTCGACGCGCAAAGTGTTAATTTGTAGCAAATTACAGACAAATTGGAGCAAAAATGCAGTAAATTGTAGCAAACTACAGCGAATTACACAAAGTTACAACAAATTGCAATCAAATTGCAGTACAATTGTAGCAAAATTGAATTAAAAAAACGTAGTTTTTATGTAATATAAAGACTTCGACGCGCAACTATTAAGACTTCGTATTATTTATATAAAGACTTGGACGCGCGTGTTAATTTTCATTCTCAAGAATGAAAATTAGCTCTGCTAATGATAGTTAGTTAGAGAGACTGTTAAGAAAATTTTTATCTTGTAGTAGAAGACGTGTAATGAAGGCGGTTAAAGAGAAGCTGTTAGCAGCTCCCTAATCTATTTATGTCACTTAATTGGGGGATTACACTCACAGCCTTTTCAATTTATTCTATCTACTTCTTTTAGTACTTCATAGGGTCTGAGGGAGATACTGGAGAGGTCTGGAATCCCTTCATACTGCTAACTATTTTCATTTTGATAAATTTTTTTACAAATGAAGGTGAAAGTATTTTAAACAATGGAAAGAATTGTTATAAATATTGTTGGCCTTAATTACGAACTATTATGTAGTGAAATTTATGAAACTGAAATCAAAGTTCATATCTTTAATCAAATGTGACATCTGAAATCAAAAAGTACATCGAAATTCAAATTACAAAATTCACAAATAAAAAAAGAAACTCTTCCAAGAGAAATATTCTCATAGCCCACATATATTCACAAGGCAAACAAACAAATCTAGTGGACGTATGCAACGCAAAAATCTTCGCCGAGCTTCTTAAAACATTACGAAAATACAAATTTATATTTTTACAGCCTTACAGGAAAGGTCCTAATTCTTACAGAGTTCTAGAATGATGCCCAAGATGGTACCCCCAAGTTGGTACCACCAATCAAATTCGGTGGAGAAGGTGCTGTTGATGAACCTTGATCAAACAAACCCAAACTCTCAATCAATTGTTTCAACAGCATACCAGCCACATAAGACAAACCTGAAGCTAAAACACCGATGAAGATGTAATAAAGCATTGTAGTAAAGTATGTCCTACGTGGCCTTACATGTGCCTTTCCAAGACCGAGTATAGCAATACATACAAGTGATGATATAGCAACTGCTACAAGCTTATATTCTGCATTGTCAGTTTTCCGGAAGGTGAAGGCGTAAACAAGAGGTGGTAAGAGGCCAAAAATTATGTAAGAGATTATTGCTACTGATGCGTGCAGCCCGAATTGGCCTTTTCGGCCCAATAAGGCCCAGTATCGCCCCAGTTCATCTTCGTTTCGATCATCGGCCTCATCTTGTGCATGTTTCAATTCTGAAAGCTGTTTTCAAGGTGTTAGTTACATTAGATACATGGTTTTTTACTGTCTATAGAATAAAAGATCATTTGTTTTCTTAATTGTATGCATTTTCACTCACCTCATGGATAATGAGAGTAAGACCACCGACTATATTTGCAGTGGCGAGAAGAAGAATATTCACTGCATGAAAAAGACAATAGATTAGAAAAAAATTGAACAAAATGTCTAATTGAAGTAATTTCTTTGTATTTTATAGATCAATAATCAATTATTGAAGGGTCCACTACATCAGTAAATGATCAGAATGTGTTAATTAACAACAAAAGAAAAGAATGAAGCATATCATGTCATGCAACATTACCATCCTTGGAGAAGGTGGAGCAATTTTAGAGAGAGACGGGGGTGTGGAGGGCAGTTGAACAGGTGGATAAAGGGTCAAAAAAGGAACTTACATGTGGAAGCACCAATTGAAGCAGCTGATGAAACAATAGAGAGGCTTGTGATGGATTCAACTAAGCCACCATACACAATTGGTTTTAGTATATCCCAATTATTTATACTTATTCCAGGGCAGAAACATTCCCTTCCACGAATTTTCGGCATGTCTATGATTGTTTCCACAGGTGCAGTAGGTGTGACTTGAACAGGACCTGCGGAATGAACAGAACTTTAGCCATTTGAATTTATAAGTAATAGCTTTATCTGTGCTAGGTTAAAGATGGAAAGATTTATCAGATTCAAACCTAGATTTAGAGTATTAAAAAAATCCGGACGGGTCGACCCGCCCGTGGTCCGACCCGTGACCGACCCACCCCGACCCGTGGAAAAAAATCCGTGGATCTACGGCGGGGCGGGGAGGGCTCCCGCCCCATTTTCCCCGAAACCCGTCCTAACCCGTGACCCGACCCGTGACAAACCTGCCGGGAACCCGTCCAACCCGTGGTAACCCGTGCCATACCCGTGATACCCGTGATAAACCCGTGCAAACCCATGTTAAACCCGTGGAACCCATGACAAACCCATGGAACCCGTGTTAAACCTATGGAATCGTGACAAAAAAATTCAAAAAAAAACCCGGCTGGAACCCGACCCGCCCTGACTCGACCCGTCCAAAACCGTGCCCGTACGGGTTTACCACAGGTCGGATTGACCCTTACCCAATAGGACCCGTGAAAACCTGCCCCATTGTACCCGTGGACCCGTCCGGGTTGGACCCACGGGTACCCGACCCGCCCCGTCATTAATACCCTACCTAGATTAATCAAGGGGGACTGTGTATTTGTTTCTTTGGCAACACGTGAGTCTGTGGGATACTTTGTTATATTTATATATACAGATGAAATAGAGCAAAGGAAAATTAACATTAATCAAGCTCATATATAGCTGGACAGAGAATTTTTGTAAAGCTGTTGAAAACAAAAAACAAGAGAATACATGCCAAGGTGACCTGTAAGGTCAATGGCAAATTAAATATTAATATTATAGTAAGATAGTAATGTGTATTTAGTATACTAATGCGGATGACGCTTCCATAAACATTAGCATGTCTACATATACCATGGTATGACAATTTCTACATTTATTTATTTATATCATCAATAAAATATGGAATTGAAGTATCAGATAAAATAATAAATAATACTGTGTTTAGATAAAATTAATAACTACCAGGGTAGCAGGTTTCAAGGGAGGCGTTAATCGGATTGCAATAGTTTATCAGGTTCAAATCCAATAGCTAATTGGATTTTTTCTTTTTTCTGTTAATTACGGATTTACAGGGCCACAGTCCACAGATGGGGTCAAAAATTCAATATAGAGGGGGGAGGGGGGGAAATTGTGTTTGGACCCAATAATTACTACTGTTTTTCAAAATCCAGAGGGGGTCAGCTGACCCCCCTGGTTACACATGCATCCGCCACTGGCAGGTTTTCTGTAAAAGGTTGCTGCATCAACAAATAGTCATATTGATCTAAAGTGCTAAGCTATAGCCAATTTTATTCCAAAATAGTTCATTATATCGCACAAGCCACATGATCCTGGGACAAACATATTTTAATTAGCAAATACAAACATGTATGCAAATCTCACAAACAGTTCATCAGTCATTAGAACACAAATAATTGTGTTATTTTTGTACAAGATTGTGCTTAATAGAAAAAAATATGATACCAGAAGGCAATGTGATCAATTTCGACAAGATTTCAATTGTCCACTGGTGTTTCTATTGAATTAAAATAACATAAGATATATCAAGTTGATGTCATTGGTAAAAAAAATTGGATGAAAAACATTTGGTTTATTTATAAAAAAGTTTGAAAGCATAAAGATGACAACAAAACCCCTAAAATATTGCATACCTTTTACTTCTTGAATCTCAGTTATCACATCTACAGTGCTTGTGACTTCAACTGGATCCTCTTGTTTGCTGCCAATATATGATAAATCAGGCATCTTTACTGTAAAAAGGGAAAACAATTTTTTGTGTCAAAATAGATAAGGAGTACAGTTGAGATATGTTACCGTGCTATGAAAAGTAAAAATAGTGTTTTACTTCGGCATAAAAAATCACACACCAATAAACATTCGGTTTATTTATAAAAAAGTTTGAAAGCATAAAGATGACAACAAAACCCCTAAAATATTGCATACCTTTTACTTCTTGAATCTCAGTTATCACATCTACAGTGCTTGTGACTTCAACTGGATCCTCTTGTTTGCTGCCAATATATGATAAATCAGGCATCTTTACTGTAAAAAGGGAAAACAATTTTTTGTGTCAAAATAGATAAGGAGTACAGTTGAGATATGTTACCGTGCTATGCAAAGTAAAAATAGTGTTTTACTTCGGCATAAAAAATCACACACCAACAATTCAAATGACTGATCTAAGTTGATCAACACAATTAAGACATCAAAATCTCCTAGTAAACCAATTTTGAGCGCATTTGAAGTTTTGTAGCTATATTTTTTGAAAGTAAACAAGAATAGTGTTATTTTAATTATTAAAATGTGTTATTTTTGCTCATTTTTCAAAAATCTAAAAGTATAGTTACGAAACTCCAAATGGACTCAAATTTGGTTTCCTAGGAGATATTAATGTCTAAATTGTGTTTACCAACTTAGATCAGTCATTTGAGTTGTCAGTGTGTGATTTTTTATACCGAAATAAAACACTCTTTTTACTTTGCATAGCACGGTAACATATCTCAGTATAGTTTCACTAAAAAAGTTGCAGAAATTTTTTAATTTATGTACCTGTATTAGTTTTTGCATCAGATGTTTCATTGTTCTTTATTTCTATTATCTCGGATGCACTTGGAAGTGTACTCACTGTGCTAGATGCAATTACATCAGTCTTCTGTTCTTCAAAGCCTGAAACAAAGGGATACAGAAACTAGATAAGTGTAAACCAAGAGCCAACTTATGCAACACTAAATTATATATATGTATTATGTAACACAACTTATAAGGGTTATACCAGCTTCAGCCTCAGGTACCAGTATTAAGCTGTGAGTCTTAATATTGTATACCAGTTAGGTCTAGTTAACAGTTTAGATTGATTGGGATTTGAGATTTCATATTTGGATGTTTAAATAATCTCAGGACAAAATAAAATAAAAAAGAAGTCATAACAGCAGTGTGTTGACTAGGGTACAGTCCCTTCTTATTCAGATTTTAGGCCTACTGATTTGGGCTTTATAACTTTTACTTTGTTTGGTTCCACTAAATTAAATACATATCAGTCAAAATTTTAAATAATATATTGCTTGTTGTTATAAAGCAAGTGTCTATTGAATTACTGGATCCTAATCTAAGAAATGGTGTTTTAAATGTGAAGGCAACAATGTTATGTAAATCTAAAAACCTGATATACTTTGGTTTTCACTAGATATTTTATTTTCATGTCTCTCTTTCACTACTTTGACTGGCTGACAATCAACTTCATCTGCAAAAATATCAAAAAAGCAAAAATGGAAGTGAGAACAGGAGAGCTCAGGACCCAAGAGCTGTTTCCAAGTCAAAAAAGTAAAAAAAGTTTAAACTCGTGGCATTTTTATCCCACAACAGATTTTCTTTTTAAAAACAAAGTACCTCCTTTTTTTACCTTCTAGATGTCAATTAAATAGCATGAAGGTAATTTGCTCAAATTCTGAAGTAAATGGGTTGGGTGTTTTATACGAATAACATTATGATTTATAGGATGTTGTATATATGTAGGGCCATGCATGACCATTTATTGTATTGCCGAGCTTGTTTTGAAGAGTTTGAAATTAGGAAGGGTATACCTGAAAAATCTTTTTACAAGAATATACATATCTTAGTTTATTGTAAATACCTTGCCGAGTGACCTTTTTTTGGTTGCCTCCAGGGTGGAAAAGCCCCAAAAACCAATTGTAGTCATCTCCCTCGGAAATCTGATGCGAAGCTTGTTGGTTTGCTGTGATTTGAATCTTCTGTTTTGTTTCTGAAGTAGCAATGTTCAGAATCTCCTCTTTAGTGTGTGCAGTAACTGTATTATTATTCGCCCCTTCGGTTTGAGTAACTGCATTTTGAATCTCCTCTTTTTTTGGTGTAGTAGATGGAATTTGAATGCTCTCTTTTTTGCCACCAAATAGATGGAATATGTCAGAACAACAATCTGTTGTCATAAAAAGTTAATTAATAAATTATGTGATATTATTTATTTACGATCTCAATAAAACATTAGAAAGGCCTAAGAAAGATTAGCTCCTACAAAACTGATATTGGGTGGAATCAAACCAGTATGGTTCTGGTATAGCACCAAAAACGGTACAAAACATACCTGACAGTAGAGTATTGAAGGATACCTAGAAAGAATGGGCCTTACACTGGGTCATGGTCAAATTATTAGTAAAATAAAGGGGTTTTCCAAGATGTTTCCCATTTCAACAAATATAGAAACAAATTAGTATTGAATGTTTTGTTAACTATTTTGTCTCCTATCAATCAATAGTTTGAATTTGTTATATAAAAAATCGAATAGTTATGAAGGTGGGGAACACCATAACAAAATTTACATGGGGAACATGGTAGCAAAACCCAAAAACAAAAGGTATTGTGAGAAAAAAAGCTATAATGGTAAAGATGGTTTACTAGTATGGAAGTAGCATCTGGGCAATGTTTTACATCATACTTAATGTCACAACTATAATCAGTTATCAAAAGTAAAATACTAAATGTATACATTTCTTAGGTTGTATATACCTGTTGGGATGAAGAAACTGAAGCAAGATAAGCACTTAAACAAGATGCTTGTTTGCTCTCTTTCATCCAAATTTTCATCTGCAGTTTCAACATGGCCCAAATTTGGAAGTTTCTCAGGCCGAAAGTTAGAGTTAACATCTCTTGCTATCCTTTTTCGTTTTTTCAAAATCACCCTTCGAGTTATGCATGAATTACAATTTGGACAGTACAAGTCATGTGTCTCTTGCTCTTCTAGAATTTTCTCCAGGTCAAGCTCTTTGATGTTTACTACAGAATTGCTTGTTGATCCTTTTTCTCTAGTTGCAAACAGGGAAGAATAAGATTCTATCTTTGGACTAGAGCCAATTTCGGGCATAATCACTTTTGGAGTGAGTGTTTCTTCCGGCATTTGAGCAGCCGCTGTTCCATTGTTACCACTGTGTAGATCTGAATCTGCAACTAGAAAGTGCAAGTTAGCCATTTTTTTTTAGCTTTGAGAAGAATGGTACTAAGTAGGTTCTCGGTTGCTCAAAACTTCAAAAGTGTTCCAGAAACAAGATTAATAAAAAAAGTGCAGTGCACAAAGATACAATATAGAACATCTGCTACTGAATTATCCTACATATATAAAGGTTGAATATCTTAGCATTGTTTTTTTTTTTTTTGCTTTTTTCTGAAATTTTTTTGGGTTTTTCCGAAATTTTTTTTACTTTTTTCCCAATTTTTTTTGTTTTCACGCGGAGCACGAGCGCGAAATCTAGTATACATAATTGTTCAATTCCGAACTAAAACCAATATCATATGTGATAGGACATGCATACTTCTACATGTTAGATGCATGTTTTGATCTTTTCAGAAACTCTTTTGAGGAATCTTTTTTGAAAACTTAAAACTAACCTTTGTAGTTTGGTGAATCAAAAAAGAATTGATGAGGAGAAAAGGTTTCAACTTGAGCTGGCATTTCACAAAATTCCTCGTGTTTTGGGATAGATTTTAAACTTGGATCAGTTGGCTGGTAAGTCCAGTTGCAATGCCGGCATTTCCATTCTCCTTCAGTAAAATATTACAGTGAAATAATTCATGTCTTCATATATATGAAGACATGTTAGTTTGTGCTTTAAATGCTTCTTAGTTTTGCTATACTTGCCTATTACCCCTACTATTAAACAGGATAATTTGTGGGTTTTTTCTTCGACAAAAGCAATTTAATAATAGTAAAAGCATAATCTAATTCAAGAAAAAGAAGGTTACCAGCATAGCTAAATAAAGATATTGACAGTATTACTTGTGTTAATATAAAAAATACAAAATTGAGTAAATTAGAATTTCAGGTATTTGACTTATACTGATCAGGTAAACTATTTTCAAATCTAATATTCATCACTATATTAGCAGAGATGAGATATTTTCACCATCAATTAAGGCGAAAATTTAATCCGGCAGTCAGGAAATTGATAGACAAATTGAGAACAAATTTATAATCATGAAAAGACCAATCTGTTTCACCTTCTTTGTCTCTAGTGTTTTATCATTCGAATTAAAAAAATATTAGTGAAACTAATTAATGAATAGATAAAATAACAAATAAGTACTTCAAAATAAAATCCTTTTCCATACCAACTTGCCCCTCCTCCCCAGATAAATAAAAAACGCTCTCTGGATCATCTTACAAGCGTAGAGCATTTAACCATGGTAATGTTTATTAGTATTTTAGCACTGTAATTTCTTATATACAGGAGAACAGACAATAATAACAGTCAATTGTGAACCAGCTAATTTTATTGATGACTAAAAGTAACTGTCACATTCCATTATTTTCTGCTTATTAGAGAATGAAATCAAATAAACACTATCAGATTAAAATAAAGTAAATACTAAAAATCCAATTTTTGGTGTTAATTGTGGCTAATAAAAAGAAGCAAACACAGGGTTGAATTAGCAAAATCTAGACATTTTGATCAATATGCTCGTGGTTTTCTTACAATCATATGCTGAAAAGCTCACAAGCAGAAGTTTCCTCCAAATAATAATAAATACTTGAAATCACATTTGAAGTAAATTATGGGCTCATATAGAATGCCTAGACAAGTTCTTAATAAGTTAAATTTGTTCCATTCAGTACACTGTAGGCCTCTTTCTCCTATACATGCATATCCCATTAAAGCTAACAATTAACCTGAATACCTTATCTTCTCAATGTGGCAATTGGCAATCATATTATTATGATATCTAGATATCTAAAACGTTTTAAGCATTTACGCATTAAGTGTTAGCAATATATGAACTGACACGCAAATATAAATAACACCCGGAAAACCAATAAATTGCAATGGAACCGTACAAAAATTACTAAATCAGTGCATTCCCCTAAGTAAATAAAAATTTATTATGGGAATATGCAAATAAGAAAGACCTAACCTTTATCTGAATCAAAATAGACACTCCTTTCCTCTTCCACTTTACAGCTCTCTTCAACTCTCTCCACATAAACACTGCTGTGCTCCTCGACTTTTTCCTCTTTTTTGAAAGACCCCCCGCTATTTCCACTTATTGCAAATTCCACCCGCTTCTCTCTCCTCTCTCTGACCTCCAAACCACCATTAATCTCTTCTTCCTCTTCTTGATGGATCTCATTTTCTTCCCTGTCTTCTCCTTCCTCCCAGTCCCATGGCTTCTCGGTTCTCTCCATCCCAACTTGTCTCGGTCTCTGACCCAAATTTCCAAAGCCAGCAAAGAACAACAATTTGCTATGAGGAATGACAACCAATTTGCTATGAAGAATGCAATACTTTATTATTTATAGGGGTGTGCATATTGTTGGACTTAGACAGGGTCTAATAAATGATATAAATCCATATAATTTGTCAACTTTGGGGTTTAATGCAAATTAAGCCCAGAGAAAGTTTTGACCTTTCGAAAATAACCTAATGCTATCTTCTATTGCAAAAATATTTTTCTTTTTCTTTTTGTAATGTAGGTTATCACTTGGCACCACTGCACCAGTCGTAGCGTTGGACAAGGATTTCAGGATTAAACAGAACAAAACAAGAGTTAACTGACAAAATATATTTATTAAGGTGTCACTATTTTATTTGAGTAAATATAACCATCCCCATCCTTCCGTCCCCTTACGCGCCTTCTGTGTAACCAAAAACTCTCGTCTGCTGCTGTACTCTATGCTAATTTCCGACGATGCTTGTCAGATTCGTTAATTTTGCTCTGCTCATGTTAGATGTCTCTTTGTTGCTCTTCGATTTTGCTCCTCTCAAGTTCGTCGTTTCTCATGTACTAACGATTTTGTTCTATTTTACGTCTTACACGGTGCTTCATCATATGTCAAAACTTTGTGACGGACGAAAAGTAACAAATTTGTTTTATGAAATTTGTCAAATTCTTCATCATTTGTCAAAACTTTGTGACGGATGAAAAGAAATACCCATCAAATTTGTCATTTTTTCTTACAAAAAATAATAAATTTGTTTTATGGAAGTTCAAGGAATATTTGAGGCAAATAAAAGTTGAGTGACTAGGGAAACCCAGAACCAATTTGATCATTTGTTTTAGTTCAAGATTTTGTGGAGCAAATTGGAAGTTCATGAACAATTATTTTTAGAAAAATTGAGGAGGAGAATAAATTGAGGACAGGATTCTATATCATTATCAATCTTGTATAATAGGAAATGACCAAAAACAATGCCATAAATTGAATAAATTGAGGACAGTAATTACTATGCAAGCAACGAATTTGACTGAATAAATTGAATTTTTATGCTGACCCTTTGGAAGCTTATCTGGTGCCGCGCGGTATCATTCAAGGACTGAGAACAACGCTGTTGCGTGGTACCGACACTCTGAATTTGATTCAGGAAATTCGTATTTTTTAAGTTTTATTTGCACGAATCTTAATGCAAATGAATGATTCAGATCTCATACGCGGCACGCATGACACAAGATCCGGTTCCGACCCTTTCGGGCCAAAATACACCAACAAATGCAAATACGGAAACTTGAGCACTCTCCGTGTTGGTGTAGTTCTATCTCGTGTAAAACGAGTGTACGTCCTATTTCAGTCAATTTACAAAGAAAGGGTCAAGTGGGTGTTCCTTATCAGCCCTGTATATTATAATTTATAATAATAATATTATGAACTAATTGGAGGCTATTTAATTCGAATTCACATCCTCTAAAATGGTCAGCAGCAGTGGGCCCCTCTGCATTCTCACCGCTGCTACAGCGTCGAGTGTTGTTCGCACAGTATTTTTGCTATAGTAACAGTGAATTTACAACGTAACAGTGCTGCCCGTTGATCATTTCGTGATCCCGCATTATTTCGAGAGATACAGATTCATTTAATTCTGGATATACATTTGGCGGTGGAGATGTGCTGTGGGCACATTTTTATTATGTCTGATTATGACTATCAGATTTACAGTCTAGAATTTATGTAGCAATTATGGTGGAGCGCCGCATGCAGTGACGAACTGAAACACTACTATGCGGTAACAGACAACACGCTACACAGAACACCACATGGACAATGTCGCAGAAGATACTATAAGACTGCTGCATGGGGCCCGGAGCAGAGACTTGACCGTTGGGGAGTTCCCTGCTAACAGGGACCCGCGTGACAAAATCTCTGTTATTTAACAATTATAGATCCCTGCAATACTTGCTAAAATCATTATCTAAATTCTAACATTTGCTCCGAACTAATAATGTCTTTGTCTAAACTTGACGTAATCTCATTATTCTAGAGAAGAATTGTAGGATTTGAGAGGGTTGAGTGTTCAGACTTTATTTACACACAGAATACCGAGTACAATTTAATCAATATAATAAATGCGAGAATTCGTAAGCAATATTATTTAATAAAAAATGGTGAGGATTGATATTTTTATTATGTTATTACAAGTTCGTTGGCCAATAAATGTAAAAATTCATAAAATATTCAAATGGATCACTAGGATCACGATGGGGCATTTATTCATGGATACACGTTGGAAATTAAGATTTGAAATTGTTTTCACAAATATTTAATACAGATCCTCATGTTAGCATCACGTTTAGCTAATTAGCTGTTATGTATACTTGTAGCGTGTTTCTAGAAAAGCTTTCTTTCAGTAATAAATTACATGCGAATATCATGAGCTCTTTCTAAAATTCTTAATTAAGATATCATGTGATGCACTAAAAAAATAATATAATAAATTTAAGGAAAAAGTTTGGATACTTCAAAAAATGAGTACATTGGATACTCTAGTCCATCCGGATCGTTCAATTCATCGAGATTGATGAAAAATGATTTATTTTATCTTTCGTTGTGTTTTTCAAAGAATCACTTTTCATAATCTCAATAAATTGAATGGTCCAGATAAGCCAGATACTCATTGTAGGTAATAAAAATAATTTTCAATAAATCATGAGTTCAAACATGCAGGTATGTGATTATGTGGAAGATATTTTTGAAAAGTAACATATGTTAGGTAGCAGCAGCTTCTTTTATATTAAAATTAAAAAGAGAAAGAGTAACAGGAAAAAATGGTGCTGCTATTTTTTCAAATTAGTATTTTTTTTTAATTTAAACTTGGCATTCTATAACTTCTTATTTGGAAAAAAAAAAATATGAACATAACGTCCGAATCTTCTCCACTTAATAATTTATTTCTTAATTGATAATTAGGTCAACTAAATTATGAAAGTATTCTCCAAAATCACAACATATTGCTACTTGTAACAACTAGTCAAATAATATTTGTATTCTTTTTTGTTGCGATGGATATTGTAGGGAGTAGATTTGTCGATAATTATAGAATTATAAGTTCTCTCGTACAACGTTTTTCATAAAACGAATACTTGTTTAGTTGAAGTAACTTCAAACTACGGAAAAAAATATCTTTTGCGATCTCTCATATATATCATTTATATTAAAATCAAATGTAGAAGTATCAGGTCCACTACCAAAAAATCTTCAGATCAATTTTCCATCAATTCTGCTAAATAATCGGTATATAAAACAACACATCTACATACTTTATTTAGTAAAATCAATGTAAAAAATGGTAGACATCTACATCATTTATTATTATTCATCCGACGTAGAAAGATTTGAAATTCTTTTGCAGCCCCACATTTACATTATTTATTAAAACTTCGGTGTAGAACTGAGCAGTAAAAAAATAGAAGTCGATTAAATATTATAACAAATTTGTTTTGAGATAATTTTGTAATTCCCTTTATTTTTTTGTTAATGTTTAGTATTTTATGTTGAGACTAATTTGAAGAGTGAGTGAGTCTGCTGTGGAAAAAAAATTAAAAACACAAATAAATTACAATCGTTGATTGTCATCAATAATTGTGCAATAAAACTAATCTTTCATCAATAATTAATGGTGCAATCAAACTAATTTTGATTCATAACAGAATTTGCTTATTTTGTATAATATTTTTGCTTTCCTAAATTGTAGAGAACAAAATATTGATTTTGTTTTGTACATGCATGCTTCGAATCTGCAGCTAACATTAATTAACGTAAAGATTAGTGGTGTAATAATTGTCACTTTCGGCATTAACGCCCATAGAACATTTAATTTTCGCCACTTCAGTGTTAGCGAAGCTTAACTACTCTAAATTGATCAAGACCTTTGAGTGTTTTAGGAGATTACTCTCAACATATTTTCTTTAGCCTTTGTGCACCTTTTTGCCTTGATTCTCTACCGGTGTGTGTAAATAGATCAAGTTCGACCTTGTAAAAGATATTTGTTGTTAAGTGCAAACGGCTGACCTTGTTATCGCGTTGGAGGATCAAGAGTTTCAGAGAGTAGGTTCGTCAATAGCCGAACTCGGTAAACATATTTGTGTCACACGTTCTACGTTTTGTTTGCTTTATCTAACTCATCTATTTAAATTTCTTTTGTTAGAAATATTGGGGCTTAAAGTGCAAGACTAAGATCAAACAATAAGACGGAAGTGTTTTCAATCAATAATTTCACATTAAAGCTTTTAGACTTTAATCACCTAGCCAAAAGTTAAAGCAAGCAAGTTCTAAAAGTAATAGCGCAATTTACAAATCAACAAAGAGCAAGGTAATAAAGAGAGAGAGAGTAGAGAGAGAGCAAGAGCAATCAAGATAACTAAAAGAACACGCGATGTAACGTGATTTGGCCTATCAATCAACTAGGCCTACGTCCATGGGTCTTTCGAAACCAAATCTTCCTTTCGAGTCCGATTTCACTATCAAAACAAGTGTTCTTTACAATTTTGGAACCGATCTTTGATTTCTTCTAAACAAGAAAATCAATCTTCGACTCCTAGACCAATGTAAGGGGCAACACCACTCTACACGATTAGTGGTATGATTGACAAAACAATCTAGGACATGGGATGCTACTTGACAACACAAATGTAGTGTTGGAATTGAGACGTCAATCTAATGAATTAAGTTTGGACTACGTGTTATATGATTACTACGTGTCAAATACCGTCACCTAATATTACGAGGAGTAATATATGGATATGCCAAATAATGTGATTAATTGATATTCAGTGGCATTATACGTGTTTCACTAAGATTTTGGGCATGAATGTATATAGAACTTAAGTAAATTAATTATAATTGTTAATGGATCAATTATAATTAATTATACTATATATTGATGTTAGTGTAAAATCGGAAATATTGTTTGGACCAAACCCAACTCAAATTGGATCAAAGCCCAAGCAAAACTGCACAAAAGCAAGTCTATTGCGGCCACAAGAAGATCCTTTGTGGCCACAATGGAAGAGACTTGACAACAAATCTACTGAATTTTCAGCAGATTGATTGCGGCCGCAAGAGACTTGGCAAATTTCTGCTAAGTCTGGTGATAGGCCATTTTGCCAAAGGCCCAAAATCAGAAAGGCTCATTAGTTAATACTTCTCGGAAGGACCAGAAGGGCTTGCAAGTACCCGAATTAGATCATACGTATAAATAAGACTTCCCGAACGAAACTTAACCGAAAGGGCATATCCCAAAAATAGCATCCAGATTAAACCGCCTTAAGTATAACACCACTATGGCACGATCTAAATAACTACCCACGATTGAGATAATGGGCAAACCGACAATATCGGTATAAATACACCTTCGTCCTAGAGGAAGGGAGATCAGATTTTGGAGAACACAAAACATTATAGCAAAAAACTCACAACCCAAAAGACAGGCAGTTAACCTCCTCGGTTAACTACTCTCCACCTACTCCAACCCAAGAACACCTACTGGCTATCTCCCAGATAGGCCGTAACAGCGACCGTGAGGACACTACCCTCACTTGAACAGCTAGGTTATTTAATGGCAACTCCTAAAAAGGGAGAGGAGAACGAAGTAAAAAGGCAGACATACTCCAACACCATGGAATATGAAGACGTTCGTTATGGGTCCCTGGCCTCGGAAATAAAAGCATTTACCGATCATCCTCTCCCCAGACCCCTTTCATCAACCTCTACAATCAACATAATTTGCGAAGGAACATAATCGGGAGGTGACGACGGAAATACTCGGCGAATACATCTTAACAGTGCAATATACTCATCAACTCTAGGCATGCCTATGAAAAGGCTCAAACAAGACGAAATCACTTTCTCGGAGGAAGACTTTGAAGGGGTAACCCAACCCCATGACGACGCTATCATACTAGAGCTCAAAATAAGAGGATACAGGGTCTGACGGATACTAGTTGATACAGACAGTTCAGCAGATATATTGTACTCGCACACTACAACAAATGGGAATCAACCAATCAAAACTACGAAAAGCTGACACCCCCTTGTTCGGATTCATAGGGGATTTGATCCACCCAGAAGGAATCATCACCCTGCCTATTCGGATAGGGGCGTTTCCAAAAGAAGTATTTGCCAAAATAGATTTTCTGGTAGTGAAAACCCCTTCAGTTTATAATGCCATATTAGGGCGAGGCTCGCTCAATATTTTTGGAGCAGTAGTTTCCATATCTCACCTAGCCGTCAAATTTCCAACTCCTTCCGAAATTGGTATAGAACGAGGGGCACACGATGAAGCTCGAGAGTGTTACCAAGCCGCATTGAATGGGCAAGTACACCACATCGGCCCAGTAGAAGAAGAATCCGACCATCCAGAATCCTCGAATATTGACGAAACACAACCAGAGGAAGCACTAGCAAACATCGAAGAAATCGAAGATATTGAAATCAAGGAAGGCAGGTTCCTAAAGATAGGGAAGGCCCTTTTCCGACAAACTCAGAAACGATCTTATACAATTCCTCAAGGAGAATATATCATCATTCGCTTGGACATCCGGGGACATGCCGGGAATTCAAAGGGAGATATCTGAACATCTCTTATATGTAAGGCGAGATCACAAACCTGTCGGGCAAAAGAAAAGAAACATTGGGGCCAAAAGGCAGAAAGCGGTTCAAGCATAAGTTGAAAAGTTGTTAAAGTAGGTTTTATCCGGGAAGTAACATGTCCAGATTGGTTGGCGAGTCCCGTGCTCATCAAGAAGGCAAATGGAGACTGGCGCATGTGCATCAATTTTACCGACCTAAACAAAGCGTGCCCGATGGACCCCTTCCCTCTAACTAGAATTGATCAACTAGTCGATTCGACAGCAGGGCACGCCGTGTTGAGCTTAATTGATGTGTTTTCCGAATATAACCAGATAAGGATGTATCCGGAAGATGAAGAGAAGACCCCTTCATAACCGACATGGGGCTTTATTGTTACAAGGTCATGCCATTCGGATTACGAAATGCGGGAGCTACCTACCAGCGGATGGTTAACAAGGTATTTGAAGAGCAATTGGGCGGAACATGGAAGCATATATAGACGATATGCTTGTGAAAAGCATGAGGGAAGATCATCATATTAAAGACCTAACCGAAACTTTTCAAGCAATGAAAGCCGTAGAAATGAAGTTGAATCCGAAGAAAAGCTTCTTCGGTTTGGCAGGAGAAAAAATCCTAGGTTTTGTGGTCTCGTAGAGAGGGATTAAAATTCATTCGTCCAAATCAGAAGCCATACTCAACATGCAACCTCCGAAAAACCTCAAGGAATTACAAAAGCTAACAGGACGCCTAGCTGCGCTGAGTCGGTTCATAGCAAAATCAGGCGAAGTGTGCCTTCCTTTCTTCAAAGCGTTGCGTCGGGACTCAAATTCGAGTCGAACAAAGAATGTGCAGCAGCCTTTTCTCGTATAAAAGAATATCTGGCCAACCAGCATTGTATGTCCCGACCACAGCCAGGACAGCCCCTGCTACTGTATCTAGCCTCCGCGGACGAAGCTGTCAGCGCTGTGCTCGTAACGGAAGAAAGGAGGAAGCAACTTCCCGTTTACTTCGTATCTCATATTCTAAGGGATGCGAAAACAAGATACCCACCCCTTGAAATCCAACACTTTGCATAGCTGCCCGTAAGCTCAAACGATACTTCCAGTCATACCATATCAAGGTGATCACTAGCACACCTTTAAGGAAAGTCCTTACGGACTTCAATGCATTCGGCCAACTCCTTAAATGGGCTCTCGAATTATCTAAATTCAATATAACTTTCCATGAGAGGCCCGCCCAGAAGTCCCAAATATTCGCCGATTTTATCGCTGAATATTCCGGAGAGCAACCCGTCGCTAATTCTTGGACATTGTTTGTGGACGGAGCCTCATCACAAGCAGGGGCAGGAGTAGGCGTCGCGATGACAAGCCCGAAGGGAGGAAAGCTCAACTACCCCATACAGCTACTTTTCCTAGTAACCAACAACGCGGTAGAATACGAAGCTATAATAGCCGGCCTGACCCTAGCCAAGGAGGTTGGAGCTCGACAAGTACACTTGTTCAGTGACTCTCAGTTAGTGGTCCAACAAATCAAAGATGAGGCTAAAGTAAACGAAGAAAAACTTTTGGCTTACAAAACAAAGTTATTAACACTGAATGATTCATTTGAAAGGCCGAAGTCTCCCACATTTCGCGAAATAGAAATGGTCCAGTTGACGCCTTGGCTAAACTTGCCTCATCCGGACAACTCGACAAGAAAGAACCGGTCATATGCTTGGAGATTCCTAGCCCAAGTATCATGACTAAAGAAGAAGTCTTCTCGATTGGAAACGGCGATAATTGATACACACCGATATGGAACTTTCTCACAAGAGACCTCCTTCCTTCTGATATAATAGAGGCCAGACGAATCAAACGCATTGCGCCTATGTATTGTATCCGCGAAAATACTCTGTAAAAAATAAGGTACTTAAAGCCATGGATGAGATTCTTTAAACTACTTTCAAAATTATACTATTTTGGTTGTTGAAAGGGATTACTATTAGCTGTAGGTATACTTTCTATATTTTTCCATGCTCTTTATTTCTTTTGTCGCTACGCGCCTCCAACGGACGACTATTTTCACGTGTTTATCCCTTCTCGCTTTACTATGGAAAAGGTCTTCCATTTAAGTATATCCCACATCCTTCCTTACGAAATGATCACCATATCGGGAGCATGGCCTTTCGACCTATGGGGAATCTATATTTTGGGACCCTTCCCCAAATCCACCCGACATATTAAATACATATCGTAGCAGTCGAATACTTCACCAAGTGGGTTGAAGCAGAGGCTATCCAGAAGCAGGATTCTGCTTCTATCACTCGGTTCATGTGGAGGAACATTGTCTGCAGATTTGGTGTTCCACATGCGTTTGTAACTGACAATGGCACACAGTTCTGCTCAGAGCAAACGTTACATTTTTGTGCCAACCTTGGAATACAAAACAATTTCTCTTCTGTTAGCAAACCGTCTAGCAATGGGTTGGCCGAAGTTACGAACTGAACAATCAAGGAAGGTTTAGAACGAAAGGTCAACGCCCTGCGTAGCTCATGGGCGGACAAACTTGAAGAAATACTATGGGCCTACCGTGTAACTCCCCGAGAAGCAATCGGAGAGTCCCTGTTTCAATTGGTTTATGGGTCAGAACCCATGATCCCACTGGAAATGATTAACCAATCAATCCTAGCTGAAGCCCATGAAGAAGCACCAGCAGGCGGAAACAAAGAAGAAAGAAGATTAGAACTAGACCTAATAGACAAAACACGTAATTTGGCCAGATTTACCATCATGGAATATCAGAGGAGAATTAAAAGAGTTTTTGATAAACATGTTGCTCCTAGGCACTTTCAGCTCAGGGATCTGGTATTACGGAAAGTTGAAGCGATAGGAAAGTGGGTCAAGAAATTGGTACCCGCATGGGAAGGTCCCTTTCGGGTAACATTATCACGCGGAAACGGAGCTTACAAGTTAAGTACAATAGAGGGAGAAGAAGTACCGAGAACTTGGAACAGCATCCATTTACGTAAATTTTATCAATAGTAAGGTAGCCGTGGAAACTTTAAAACCCGGTGTAAACCTCATGTATCCCACAAGCTTTGATTAATAAATATCTTTTTTCCAATTTTGGACTTAGAACTTGCTGCTTAAACTAAAGAAATCTCACAGGGTGGGACCCGAGAAAAAGAAAACCCACGAGGTGAGATTCGAGTAATAATTGCACAGGTACAATAAAGAAACCTCACGGAGTGGGACCCGAACAAAAAGAAAACCCACGGGTTGAGGTCCGACATTTATACTTATTCAAAACGGGATGGGACTCGAAAAAAATAAACCCCGGATTAAAATCCGAAATAAACAACAAAGATACAAGGGAAGAACAACCTTGTACCAGAATAACACAACTGCATTTCAAAATATATCCTTCATCATTAAAGTAAAAAAAATACAAGCTTCAAGGGACATACCCCAGGAGTAAATTTAGAGAGAAACTATAAAAACCTAGAAAAAAAAATCCTAAAGATTGACAAGATAACAAGCATCTCGGAGTTGTGACATCCAACTCTCCTGCTTTAGTTACCGACTGACCTGCTGTCGGTCGCCGCATCTTCTCCTGATGGATTCTGTCGGGGCCGAGGAGTGCCAACCCGAGTAACTTGCCTTAGGGTCTCAGGAACAGGAAGATGAGCAGGCCGCCTTGAGAGGGGAAACAGGTGGTGGAACCCAGTGGGCTTGGCGACACGATGACTAAGTTTAATTTCTATCGCCCGCCCTTGGAGATCCCGGAATTTGGCGACACGATGACTAAGTCCAAATCCAACACTTTGCATTCCTCCTCCGAGGAAAGACGAACTCCTACCTCATCCGCAATAATGGGGAAGAAACGGGAGATGTCCCGGAAGACATTATAGCAGAGCAGTTGGACTGGGCCTTTTAAGGCATACATGGTAGCATGGCCAAAGGCAGTGTTGTTCAAAAAGCCGGAAACGAAAGACGATTTCAGTAGAGTGATCCCTTCGTCTTTTTGCTTCTCATTTCTAGGTGAAGCTTCTCACCGGATAATGCCCGATTCAGAGAATCTAAGCGGCCCAAACAGTCCTTGAACTCATCCCGCTGAATCACAACCTTGGCTGTCCAGGTGGCGACATCCGCGAGATTAGGGATTGTTATTTTTTTGGATGCATGAGCAAACTCATCATGCACCCGACTCAGAAAACACCCTACCTCAAGAAGAGACTGGTTCAGTTTCTTGATAACAGTCAAAGGGTGTTCCTCTTGGCTGTTCATGTAGGAAAGTCGGTTGGCGTGAAATACTTGTAGGGCGTAGTTCCCTAAACTACAGCCCGGCTGGTCAATCTTCAGGGCTTATGCCCTACCCGAAATATTCATGCACACTGAATTCGGGCATTGAGCGGGGAAACCCTCCCTCCACGAAAACCCATTACCAAACTCCCTGTTTAGTTACTGCTGCTCCTCAGTAGTAAGGAGAGCAGCAGAAGACGCACCGGATTCGCTTGGTTTAGAGAGGTGCCTTGACTTCTTACGGACTTAGTCGTCAAGAGTAGTCTGACGCTTCTTTTTGTCCGTGCGAGGAGGATGAGATGGTTCAAGCTTCTTTGATCGGGAAGAGGGAGGAATTTGAACCTCCCAAGGTTGTTCGGTATCCGAGGCAGAGGGAACGTCCTCTACTTGAATTAAGGGGATCTCCTCTCCATCATAAATGAGATCCATAGAGCCTTCGTCTGAAATCAAAAACGAAAAAAATGAGAATACCGTAAAAAACTTAGAAAGCACAATCATAACCTTGAACAACGGGTAATACCTTCTACAATCCGCTCCACGCGAGCGATTAAACTCACTTCTTTTGAACAATCGAGAAATTTAACATCCCAATTGATTAAAGGTCTCCACGCCTTACGGATCCCCACTAGATTGGGAACCGATTGAGGATTCTCGAGAAAGAAGTAGCGAGACTTTCACCTGTTTATTCTCCAGGTGCTTTTTGTCATAAAGATCCTAGAACGATTTTGCCTTTGTTTCAGGCTTAACCATTCTTGATCCACCCGAGTGACCAAATAAAAATGGTTAAGGACTGAAAGGGTGGGACGGTAGGTTCCTAGAAAAATGGAGTTTATCCGAAAAAAGGTTTCTAAAGAAGTAAGATGGCACTAAGCGTATGCACTGAATTGTGCGGGTTCCACATCAAACCGAATTAACCTCCCTTTGGAATTCGGTTAAGGGAATCCTAAAGCCACAGTTAACCATGGCAGTATAGATACACAGGCCTTTCGATATATCATAGGCCCGATCTATTGGTGCTGGTCGTACTACCTGGGGGAGACTGTCATGAACTTCATAAAATAAACCCTGTTGAAGCTGTAAGCAAAAAGTCTCTGCCATTTGGCAGAGCTAGTACCCTCGTAAGTCTCCCTGTCCGAAGGGTACATCCGTGCAGCCGAAAAATACTGATCCCGAGGAAGAAGTCTCTTCCTAAGACATGAAGGTCTCACGAGTTCATGGTAAGACACTTCCTCTAAGGCCATTTCTGGCTGAGCCTTCACTTCTTGTACTACGATGTTTGGATTTGAAGGACCTTCAAGATCCTCATCAAATTTGTTCCAACCTTTTCTGATTTCAGGGTTCTCAGTTAGTTCTTTACCAGGACGACGAAAAGGATGGGATGATGAACTCATTTTTTGTCGAAAACCTTGTTACACAGAAAAAAGAAATCAAGCTAAGCAAATCAAGAAAAGGGCGAAAAAACAAGAAGGCTAAAGTCATTAATGGCGAGAAGATTGAGGTCACTCAAAATCCTGACAAGAGAATCGAAGTAAAACCAACAAGACAATCCAAAAAACGAACGAAAGAAAAGATTGATTACCTTAATAAAAGAAGAGAGAGTTGACGAACAAGAAAGCTCGGATGATATGGAAAAAGCTTGAAAATTCTACAATAATGGAACAATTGAGCGAAAAGAGTTACTCGGAAGAAAGGAGAAGGGTATTTATAGATAACTATGAGACAACGAACAGTCATTCGTTCTAAACCTATAGGGACGCGCCACCTGTAACTCTTTTGGCCAATAAGGACCATATGTAAAAAGTAGTAGAAAAACGGACAGAAAAAGGCTTTTTCGAAGTGCAAAGGACACAACGCCTCGTTTTCTCGCCCAAATTGTTCGAATGATTATCTCACCTTTCGATACCGACGCGACGTTTCGATATCTGACAGCTGTCATAATATTCGGAGAAATCGATTTCGAAAAAGATCCTGGAAAGATCTCATTAAAGCCTCTAATATATTCGAAGAATAGTATTAAAGGCTTGGGGGGCGGGAGATATCTCGGAAGATATCCAGGACCATGTAAAAGTAGAATGATTCGGGAGGTAATGCCGGAAGGTTATTTTTCGAATGATTATTTTTCGGAAGATATATTACTGGATGAGGCAGTTAAACTACCCGGTACTAAAAAAGCCTTTAATGTAATTGAAGATAACATTACAGGCTTGGGGGGCAGTGAAGGTTGTGTGTTTTGAAAGTTATCTTTTTTAATAACGAATTTATGAATTGTTTATGATTTTAAATGTTATTATACATAGAACTCTTGAACCATAGAACTCTTTAGATGAAAACATATAATCCTAAATATGTTCACAATCGTGGTAATTAAAGGGAACATTATTTACCATGAAGATTGTCATGTCAATTGAAAGTACATTGTAGTTTTATAAATGTCGATAAGTGATTATCATTCAATGACATGAGTATATAAAATGATGATTCTTTAATTGATAAATGTGACTCTTATAAAACTAGAAATCGTGGAACTTGCATGGATTAGTTATTAAGCCAAAAATGAGTGGAGTTGTGTGAGGCACATCTTTTGCTCATTATGTGGAAATAACTCATTCATTCTTGTTGTCCAATAAAATGAGTTTTCTTAACAAATCACCAAGATCTAGCCTTGGGTTTTGGGAAAGAGAGTTTTATTAAGAAGTTGAATTATTCTTTCTTAGTGAAAACGACAAGAGTCATAAGGTTAAGTTTTACTTAAAAGTTTATGATTGGTAAATGATTACCTACCTTGACAAATATTTGGATGAGGTCTATTTATTTGAAAGGGGTCTTGTGTGACTAACAAAACGGACAAACTTTAAATATTTTGTTAGTACAAATTCTAATTCATGAACAACGATATACCCTTAATGAATTTTATAGCTGTCTATATCTCCTAATTTGTTTTCTATGGTTATAAAACACCCATTTGCTAATGACATAAAAAAAGGACAAATGAGAAATATGTCTTAACTATCGTGTCAAAAAGCAAGATGATTGCTAAGAACAAAGGCAATATAAAGAGCAAGACAAATAAGATGCATCTCTTACTCAATGACAAAGGATGAAGGAGCTCAAGATAGCACCTCCAAGAGAAGTAAGGAGAAGGACTCTCCAAACTCTAACATAGATAGCTTGTATTGCCACAAGAAGGAACATTTCAAAATGAATTGCCCCAAGTACAAGAATGACTTGGATAGAGGCAAAGGTTGAAAGCAAGCATCCTAATGCATACTTGTTATTGAACTAAATTTAAATTTAGTACGATGATCCAAGATCTGGTAATGATACTGAATCATGTGCTCACTTAGTTTTTAATGTGAATGCACTGAGGGATAAAAGATCACTCTCGAAATGAGAGGTTGTGTTGAAAGTTGGTAATGGTGCAAGTATATATGTGATTATACTCGGCGCCCTCAATTTACAATTGTCTAGTGGTTTATATTTAAATTTAAAGGATGTTTATCATGTTTATACAAATGCTATCATTTCTAATAAATGATACTTTGTTTAGTTAAGGATAAACATATGTTGAATGTCAATAACAAGATACTCAAGATGTCACATACGAATAAAACACTTCTTATGGCACTATGTCCTGGCCATATAAACAAGCAACACATTTTATCCACTTTAAGCTAGTAATTGAGAATAAACATGAGTGTGATCTTAATTGCTAGAAATTGTGAAAATTGCATGAATTCGTCATTAGGCCAAAAATGAGTGGGAGTTATGTGAGGCACATCTCTTTGCTCATTATGTGGAAATGACTCATCCATGCTTGTGAACTACCAACCATGACTTTGTTATTAAGCCATGAATTAGTGAGAGTTGTGTGAGACACAACTTTCTACTCATTATGTGGAAATGACTTGTTCATGTCTGTTAACTACTCAACATGAATTCGTTGTTAGGCCATAAATAAGCAAGAGTTGTGTGAGTCACATCTCTTTGCTCATTATATGGGAATAGTTTATTCATGCTTGTAATCAATAATGTGAATCTTGTTTAACAGGAAAGATGACCAAATCATCGTTAAATGGTAAAGGTGTAAAGACAAACAACTTATTGGAATTCAAACATTTTCGATGTATGTGGTCCTATGAATAAGAGTGCAAGAGTTGTACTTCATTATTTTCATAAATAATTATAGTCGATATGATTATGTGTATCTTATGAAGAATAAGAATGGATTCTTTAAAAAATTCAGAGAGTACAAGAATGAAGTAAAAAATCAACTTGACAAAAGAATTAAAGTCCTACGAATTGATCGTGGAAACAAATACTTGAGTAATGAGTTTAATACATACTTGAAAGAGTGTGGTATCATACTACAACTCACTTCACCCAGAACACCGCAGTGAAATGGTGTTTCTGAGAGAATGAATCGAACCTTGATTGATATGGTTCGTTCAATGATGTACCAAACAGAGCTATCTTTGTATTTTTTGGGTCACGCACTCCAAACATCAGCTCACACACTAAATATTGTTCCATCAAAATCCATTGAGAAAACTCCACATTGGTTTTGGATGGGCAAACCATCCAACATATATTTTTCTCAAAGTTTTGGATTGTGAGTCATACGTCAAGCGTATGATGTCAACTAAAATCCAAAATAGATAAATGCTTCTTCAGGAGAGATCCAAAATAAAAAGGTTACAACTTTTGGCACAAGTTAACGAATATTATATTTGTTAAGAATGGTGCAGTATTCTTAGAGAAGAAATTTCTCAAAAGAATCAAAAGCAATGGCAATAGGATAACACTTGAGAAAACTCAAGAGGATCCGCAAGTGATCATGAGATGAATGATAGCATTCAAGATGGTCATGAAATGTCACATAAAGTTCCTTTGATCAGTGGGAGTACAAACAGTCACGCTTCACAAAAGTTTGTTGAATAGACTTATACCTCTCACCAAGTGTTCGTTCAACTCGACCCGAGCAAGAACCAAATTCACAATAAATTGTGAAAGAAGTTGAAGAAGCTCAATAGGAGTTGCAAGAACATAGTAAGCTTAGAAAGGTCAACAAGGGAAAGAAGAAGACCTGATTTTTATATGGGTCTTCATGAAGTCTTGGTAATGGATACCGAAGATCCTCGACCTATGAAGAAGCAATGGAAAGAAAATACGGCAGACAACCATAATTCGAAATAAAATTCATGTATTGCAATCAAGTGTAGAACTTGATAGATCTTCCTTAAGGAAATAAACTCATTAATAACAAATGAGTTGTTAAAAGGGAGATGGACATGAATAGTAACATGAAAAACAAGGCAAGACTTGTAATGAAAGGTTTTAGTCGAATTCAAGAGATTGACTATGACGAAACCTTTTTCACAAGTTTTCATGTTCAAATCTATTCGGATTATGCTAGGTATTGATGCATTTTAGGATTATGAAATCTGTCAATTGGATTTCAAAATAACTTTCCTAAATGGTAAGATAAATGAGGATGTGTACATGTTACAACATCAAGATTTTGATGATCCAAAGAACAGCAACAAAGTATGCATGCTTCAAAGAGCCATTTATGGCTTGAAGCAAACATTGAGGATGTGGAACAAGCGCTTTGATGAAGAGGTTAAAACTCATGGATTCATTCAAAGCAAGGAAAAACTTTGAGTATACAAGAAGGTTAGTGGGAGTCATATGTAGCTCTAGATCTTGCATGTCGATGACATATTGTTAATGTAGAATGAAGTATCTTTGATGGAGCAAACAAAGAGCTCATTGAAAATAATGTTTTTCAATGAAAGACATGAATGAGGCTCAATATGTCTTAGAGATTAAGATATATAGAGATAGTCGTCACAAGCTCATTGGCCTAAGTCAAAAAGTTTAAATTGACAAAATCTTGGAAAGATTTCGTATGGGAAATATCAAGAAGGAAAATGTGTCAATAAAAGTGTTGTGCAATTTAGCAAGTTACAATTTGTCACAACACACAAAGACATAAAATGCATGAAGAATGTTTCCTATGAATCAGTCATAGATTGCATCATGTATGTTATGGCTTGCAGACTGGATGTCGGGTATGCTATAAGAATGACAAGTTATCATTAGACTTCATCTAGTCCTAATTATTGGACTACAGACAAGAATATTCTTAAGTACCTAAAAAGAACCAATAATAAGTTTCTTGTCTATGGTGGTCAAAGAGAGCTCATTGTAGAAGACTACACCGATGCTAGTTTTATAACTGATCCAGATGATCAATATGAATACGTCCTTCTTCTAATTGGTGGTGAAGTGAGTTAGCATAGTTGGAAGTAATCAACTATGACAAACTCAATCACCTCAGCGGAAGTCATGGCGGTCGCAGAGGCAAGCAAAGAAAAATGGATAAAGAAGTATCCTAAGAAACTTAGTGTTGTCTTACCTGTGAAGGATCCTTGGAGTTGTTTTGCTACAATAGTGCATCTATTATGCAAATCAAGGAGCCAATATCACATCACAAGACAAAGTACAAGATAGAGAGTACTTTGTGACTCGAGACTTTATAGACAAAGGCAAAATTATATTAATAACGGTAGACACAAACAACAACATAGCCGATTCCTTGAAAACGCTTTTATCGTAAGCCAAGAACGAAATTCATTTTGAGTCCATGATTCTACAAGATCATGGAGAATGGCTTGAAAACTAAATTGAAAGAGTTCTCTCTTTTTAGAGTTTATGCATATAAGAAACTTTAAAAACTAAATTGAAAGAGTTCTCTCTTTTTAGAGTTTATGCATATAAGATACTTTAAAAACAAGTGGGAGACTGAAGGTTGTGTGTTTTGAAAGTTATCTTTTTTATAACGAATTTATGAATTGTTTATGATTTTAAATGTTATTATACATTTATGTTCCTTGAGATTGATATGTTATATCTTTAGAAGCGTTCAAGAAGATGCTCATGGTCTTGAACCATAGAACTCTTTAGATGAAAACATATAATCCTAAATATGTTTACAATCGTGGTAATTAAAGGGAACATTATTTACCATGAATATTGTCATGTCAATTGAAAAGTACATTGTAGTTCTATAAATGTTGATAAGTGATTATCATTCAATGACATGAGTATATAAAATGATGATTCTTTATATACTGAACATGACCTAACTAGATGGAGCATTATATGGATTAGTTTTGTGTCATTAATGTATCCAATGTGTCTTTGAATCTTATATATGAGATATGTAAGTTTTTCACATGAGAAGTATATAATGTGATTACTATTAAAGTCCATTAAAATGATTGGAATAATATATTAATTTGTTATGTACAACTTGTGCGGGAGAAATTTATATGTCAATATTATTATTGTCTCTCAATTATTTGAGTTATGATATTACTGGGCCCCTTGATAAAGTGAAATTATATTGCATGCAATATAACTGATGTAGTTATACTTATAATTCACATGAGAGATCAAGAAAAGAATATAATGCAAAAATGAAATGATCCTATTTTGCATATTATTTAAAATATCATGAGACAAGGATAGACACGAATTAAGTGGATCAAGCACGTAACGACTATGTCGTTTGAGAGACTATAATGTAGTGATAAAACCTCTTATAGTCCATAATATAAAGTATTTTATATTATATCCCAAGATGACGTAGATCCTCTGTAAGGTCACACCAACTGAACAGAAACAACAAGTATTTTACATTTTGAATGATGTATTTAATCTCATAATGTATGAGTTAAAATGCATGTGATAAAATGTTAAAGTAATATGTCATGTAAAATGACATGCTTAGATCATAAAATAAATTTATGAGAATATATGTGAATATAATTAAATCCTTGCAAAATATGATTAGGGAATAACAAGAGAGTAATCATAGCCATTTGTGTAAATAATTAACACAAGTGTTGCCTTAGGGCTTGGCTATATAAAGAGGTATGTTTGAGATGAAAAAATGACCTTTTCTCTCTCTTGCTACAATGGGATGAATTGTAATCCGTGAATAGTAACCCTCATTTCCCCTCTCTTGTGTGTAGAAAGAAAAACTCCATTGTTCTTCTTTCCCTTCTCTTGCAAGGTTTAGCCACCAAATGAAATAGCTTGTTCATTGAAGATTGAAGATCTAGGTGGTTGGATCTAAGCTCTAACCTCTACATTCATCTATCTAAGTATGCTTTAGGTTGTTGTTTAGGTTCAAGGTGAACCAAGAGACAAGGGTGCTTCCATGGCCGAAGAAGGAAGACGACGGTTTCCAAGAGACCTAGAAGAGGAATCGACTCCTCTCTACAAAGAGATTTGACAATCTCTTTAGGTATAAACTTTTATCCACTCTTGTGCAAGAAATAAATGTGTTATTTTCTGTTTTGTTGATGCACAATAGGTGTTCGATGAAATGTCATAGTGTAATATTGCTTGCAATTGTTATATAAATAAGATCCTTTGTGTATTGAGTTAAATAGAGGCAAAAATTTTAATTTTCGTCCTCTTGAACTTACACATGAAATCCCAACAGGCAGATGATAAGCCATTTTGCCAAAGGCCCAAAATCAGAAAGGCCCCTTAGTTAATACTTCCCGGAAGGACCAGAAGGGCCTGCAAGTACCCGAATTAGATCATACATATAAATAAGACTTCCCGAACGGAACTTAACCGAAAGGGCATTTCCCAAAAATAGCATCCGAATTAAACCGCCTTATGTATAACACCACTATGGCACGATCTAAATAACTACCCACGATTGAGATCATGGGCAAACCGACAATATCGATATAAATGCACCTCCGTCCAAGAGGAAGGGAGATCAGATTTTGGAGAACACAGTGTTGGAATTTCATGTGTAAGTTCAAGAGGACGAAAATTATAATTTTTGCCTCTATTTAATTCAATACACGAAGGATCTTATTTATATAACAATTGCAAGCAAGATTATACTATGACATTTCATCAAACACCTCTTGTGGATCAACAAAACAGAAAATAATACATTTATTTCTTGCACAAGAGTGGATAAAAGGTTATACCTAAAGAGATTGTCAAATCTCTTTGTAGAGAGGAGTCGATTCCTCTTCTAGGTCTCTTGAAAACCGCCGTCTTCCTTCTTCGGCCATGGAAGCACCCTTGTCTCTTGGTTCACCTTGAACCTAAACAACAACCTAAAGCATCTTTAGATAGATGGATGTAGAGGTTAGAGCTTAGATCCAACCACCTAGATCTTCAATCTTCAATGAACAAGCTATTTCATTTGGTGGCTAAACCTTGCAAGAGAAGGGAAATAAGAACAATTGAGTTTTTCTTTCTACACACAAGAGAGGGAAAAAAGAGGGTTACTATTCACGGATTACTATTCATCCCATTGTAGCAAGAGAGAGAAAAAGTCATTTTTCATCTCAAACATACCTCTTTATATAGCCAAGCCCTAGGGCAATTATTTACACAAATGGCTATGACTACTCTCTTGTTATTCTCTAATTATATTTTGCAAGAATTTAATTTATGAGTAAATAATATTACTATATTATTCTAATATGAATTAATTTATTATTCTTATAATGCTCTCAAACATTATGCAAAATAATATTCATATATATTCTCATAAATTTATTTTATTATCTAAACATGTCATTTTACATGACATATTAATTTAACATTTTACCACATGCATTTTAACTCATACATCGTGAGATTAAATACATCATTCAAAATGTAAAATACTTGTTGTTTATGTTCAGTTGGTGTGACCTTACAGAGGATCTACGTCATCTTGAGATAATATAAAATACTTTATATTAGAGGAATTTGGGTCCATGCCATCTCAAAACATCTAAATTAGAAATTTGCCACCTTAAAATCTATACTCTTAAAAATGCCACTTCAAAATACACCTCTTTTGTTTTTTGCCACAAATGTTACGATTTTCTGTTATTTTAAATTAAAATAATTAAAATATTTTTTTATGGACAAAAATGCCCTTGGGCCCACCTGTCATATTTTTCTTCCTGTATCATCTCCCAACTTCGATTCACCAATCTAAACTCCCAACTTCGATTCCAACGAACCCTAAACTCGATTTTTCTTGCCTCCGTCTGAGCATCGTTTGGAGATCGGGTGAATTCAAAGAAATTCGATTTTTCTTGCCACCTGTTAGTTTACTATTTTCATCCACTATTATATCTACAAATCCAATCGAACTCCGGCGAACCCAATACATACAAACCAAAGAAATTCAAACTACACAGAGAAGAATAACAATGGCGATTAACAAAACAGTGTTATGTTTACTTCTCATTCAATGTTTCTGGTCTCTTCACTCACTGTTGACAATGTCGAGAATGTCATCGGATTTTGTAAAGAAAAAAGCTTCAGGAACTGATGGTAAAATAATGTTGGATCCACATCGCCCAAGGCAAGCCAGAGAGCACGCCATCTGAGCAGTGCTATTATGCAATAATATATCTGCGAGCTCATTCAAATATACTAACAATCAACATGTGCTTTATTATTCTCTTCATGAAAGGCCATTTTGTTGCATTCTAATGAGAAAAAAATGAGAAAAAAATGCCTGTTGGCAAGTACAATTAGGAAATGATGTGCTGGTAAGTACATGCTGGTACGTGGTACATGCTAGTAAGTGGTATCATGTAAGTGTGTACATGCTGGTAACTGGTACCTGGTATTGTAAGTAGCACATGCTGGCAATGGCGGATTCAGAAATTAATCCAGGGATAGGCACAACTATATATAAAAATAAAAATAAAAATAAATTTCTTTCAAAATATTAAATATCATTAAAAATATGTTTTACATATAAAAACAAATACATATAAAATACAGTAGCACAAACAAAATAAAATCAAAATATCGATAATAAATCGAGTTGACATTTACGAGTCTTCATATTTACGTAAACTGAGCTACTCATATATTACCCAATGACTACTCAACATAAATGAATTGAGTACTCGCCAGACCACTATTACGTTCCAAAATTTAGTACTCGCCAGCCCACTATCTTTTGTGTCATATTTCAGTTAACAAGGAAACAAATAGCTGAAATGAAATCGTGACACACTAACAATATATATATATATATATATATAAAGAGAGAGATAGGCTAGAGTGCTCCATGGAGCAACAAACCACTAATGCTTCACATCGTATCTCCAATTTGAAAAGTCCAACGATCGATCCGAACTGTTGAACATGATCTACATATTTAAAACTACTTGGAGATTGAATTTTATAATTTTATTTTTTATTTTTTTTGCTATTTTCTAGAGAGGTATGAAAATCACAACTTTTGTTGGTTTAGAAACCGTTTGATTAGCAACTTTTCTACCTCTTTAAAAAAATAGCAAATAATTTCAAAAAATATAAAATTCAATATCCAAGTAGATTTTAATATGTAGATGATGTTGAACGGTTCGGATCGGTTGTTGAAATTTTTAATTTGTAAATAATGAATGTGAAGCACGAGCGGTTTGGTGCTCCATAGAGCACCCTAGCATTTCTCTCTCTCTCTCTCTCTCTCTCTATATATATATATATATACCAGTTCACGCACAAGCACTTTTGATTGGTTAAAAGATCAAAGGACCACGTAATGGGTTTCAAGCAGGGTTAGTATTTAATAAACTGAGATAAGTGAAACAGTGGATTTCTCTGAAAAAATGAGTTTCTCCAATAAAGCAGGGTTGGTATTTTAATAAACTGTGATCGTACCGTGCTAACTCACAGACGAGGTTCCACCTTTTTCGCGTGATAGCAAGGTGATCTGCTATGACCCAGTCGTGGCCTCATCCATGTTTCCACCCATCTGTGCATTAACGTTCGTTAGTGGGTGTGTTGCAGTGACTTCTCCCTCTATTCGGCACAGAAAATCTCCCAAACATGACGTTCCTCAGATTCGACACGATTTTTTTGGTTTTGTCACAGATCGGGAAGACGCGAATGGGCACGCGAAGGCTTTTTTTTGGGTTTGAACTTTTTCTTTCAGTATTGAGTATTGGGCTGATTTTCAGGGGTAGGCACCTTTTTTTTTTTAGGAGAGACACCTATTTAAATTTTTAATGAGCTCTGTTGGGTTTATATTTCCAGGGGTAGGCACTTGCCTACCCCTGGAAGCCTATAGATCCGCCTCTGCATGCTGGTAAGTACAAATTAGAAACAGAAATTCATCATTTAACTGGAAAAACACATTTTTGAAGAGTAATCATCCAATGCAATAAAACAAATTAGTCGATACTAAAATAAAAAGACCCGACTTCTATCTAATAGAGACAACAAAAACGCTGAAATCAGCAGCGTTCACAAGCAGATCAAATGAAATTTCTAGAAAACGCACCGCTAGATTAAGCAGATTCCCACGAATTTGATTGATCGCCTCTTGCATCATTGTGGAAGTTGCCACCTCTACTCCAAGACCCTTTCCACTCACCCATAGAGAGAATTCACAAATCCAAATTCCTTCAAGATCCCAAGAATTTTGACACCGACTAGGACATGTCGGGCACGAAAGAACTAAAAAATTGGGTTTTATAGAGACAACAAAGAGAAACGCCAAGTCCTCACTCAGTCTCTCTCCCTCTTTTGTTAGAACAATGAGTCGACAGAGAGAAATGGAGGCGCTTTTTGTTTCGAAGGAGAGATGGAAGATATCATATTCCAAGATGAAGAGTAAAGGAAGAGGAACTTACATGTGGGCCCAACTCGACACAGGGGCATATTTGTCATACAAAAGTAATTTAATTATTTTTATTCAAATAAATAGAAAAAAGTCAGATTTGTGGCAAATTTCAGATAAGAGTGTTTTGGGGTGGCAATTTAGAAAGAGAGCATTATAAGATGGCAAATTTCTAATTTTTTTATTTTGGAGTGGCATTGAGACAAATCTCTCTTTATATTATGGACTATAAGAGGTCCTATCACTACATTATAGACTCCCAAACGACATAGTTGTTACGTGCTTAATCCACTTAATTTGTGTCTATCATTGTCTCATGATATTTTAAATAATATGCAAAATAGGATCGTGTCATTTTTGCATTATATTCTTTTCTTGGTCTCTCAAGTGAATTATAAATATAACTATGTCAGTTATATTGCATGCAATACAATTTCACTTTATCAAGGGGCCCAGTAATATCATAACTCAAATAATTGAGAGACAATAATAATATTGACATATAAATTTCTCCCGTAAAAGTTGTACATAACGAATTACTATATCATTTCAATCATTTGAATGGACTTTAATAGTAATCACATTATATACTTCTCATGTGAAAACCTACATGTCTCATATATAAGATTCAAAGACACATTGGAAACATTAATGACACAAAACCAATCCATATAATGCTCCATCTAGTTAGGTCATGTTCAGTATATAAAGATTCATCATTTTATATACTCATGTCATTGAATGATAAGCACTTATCAACATTTATAGAACTACAATGTACTTTCAATTGACATGACAATCTTCATGGTAAATAATGTTCCCTTTAATTACCACGATTGTGAGCATATTTAGGATTATATGTTTTCATCTAAAGAGGTCTCTGGTTCAAGACCATGAGCATCTTCTTGAACGCTTCTAAAGATATAACATATCAATCTCAAGGAACATAAATGTATAATAACATTTAAAATCATAAACAATTCAAAAGTTCGTTATCAAAAAGATAACTTTCAAAACACACAACCTTCACACATAACATTATAGCAAAAAACTCACAGCCCAAAAGACAGGCAGTTAGCCTCCCTGGTTAACTGCTCTCCACCTACTCCAACCCAAGAACACCTACGGGCTATCTCCCAGATAGGTCGTAACATCTGGAAACCAAGTCAATTGCGACTGTAATGAGATCTATTGCGACCGCAAGAGACCTATTCCAAGATAATTTTTGGCTGCCTAGATTTACCGTTATCTTTTCTGATTGAATAATATAATTATCATATAAAATTAGTAGGATTATTCATAGAAGTGAATATTATAATTTGAAAAAGAATTGGAGAGAATATAATTTCAAATATTTGATGAATATTTTATAGTTAATTTAGTATTTTTTTTCAAGATACACTGACGTCTCTATAAATAGCTTGGGTCAGCACCCATTTACAATGGTTGGTTAAAAAGATAATTCCCGATAATCGACATAGGACACATGTGTTGTGTATAGCCTCATTTCTCACTCCATTTAAAAGAGAATTACTATACACGCAGCGTCATCTCTCACTCCATATTTTTTCAAATTATGGTAATGATCTTGATTTCTATACACGCAGCGTCAGCTGCGTTTTTAAGTCTTATACACACAAATTCCACATGTGTTTATAGGATTTAATATTTTTTAAAACAACGCAAATGAAATCACATCCTTAAACATGCATGTGGAAGTTGCTAGAGTAGCATATTTAGAATTTTCAGCTCATATTTTTTTAAATATTTAATTTTGTATATTAATATTATTATTTTAAAATTTTTGAAATTCATCCTTCAGTGAAGAGTCTTTTATTCTTTACAATTTTGGAGTGTTTTCTCGTTTACGTCCTTTCTCTTTTTTGTGTCGCTCTTTTGTTATTTTTTATAATATTTGGCTCAGAAGCGGAACAAAAACATCGAGTTAGGAGAGTCAGTTTGTAAGTATAGTACAATTTTAATATTATAAGAATGTCAAAACTCAATTTTTATCCAATTTTATAAAATTTTAATCACTTTTTAATTTTAATCAAAATTTATACTAAAACATATCATTTAATCAAATTTAATTAGAAATTAAATATGAAAGCTAAGACTCACCCTGACTCAACAGTGATTCCGACCTGATCCGCACATGCATTTGTCATATAAATTTTGATATTCTCGCTATTTTTTCATCTCATTTATTCTTTTTTTTCAACTAATTATTCTCGCACATGCATTTGTGATATAAATATTGATATTTTAAATATAAACAACTATTTTTGCAAATATAAATATATATGTGCACAATCGGTGCAAGTTTCAACGCTCATGACAGATATTAGGATAATAATTATAAGCATCTAATTTATTGACATCAATCAATATAAATGTAATATTGGACATGATCACCATTTTTCCGAACGAGAGCGCGTGGTTGTTATTCTCCTAAACGAGGAATGTAATATGTCATGATTTTGTACGTATTTTCTGTTATTTTTGTTGAGAAAAATATTAACACATGTGATTAAATATATACTCATTTTATAAACATCTCGTATAATAATTATAAACCTTATCAAACCGACATTCAAAATACATCACTTATCATACCGATATTCAGAAATATTAACAGATATGATTAAATATGGGCAAAAATTAACTTGGATATTTCAAAGATGGATACACTGGATACTTCGGCTCATCGGGACCGTTTAATTCATCGCGATTGATGAAAAGTGATTTCTTGAAAAATGCAACAAAAGTTAAAAAGTGAATCACTTTTCACCAATCTTGAGGTCCGTTTGGCAAATCAAGGAATAGCGTTAGAAGAGTGAAATTAGAATAGTAAAAATAGAATAGTGTGATTTTGGAAGAGTGGTATTCTTGACTATTCTGAAGAGCAAAATTATCGTTCGGCAAGTGTCAGTTGGAATAGTAGAAATATATCATAATGATTATGATATAATATAGTAATGATAACAATAATAAACTAAATAATATAATAAATTAATAATAATATGCATTATTTTTCAAAATAAATAAAAATAATAAAATTGACTATAATAATAATAATAATAATAATAACTACAATAACTAATAACACAATAGTAATAATTATAATATAAGAAAAAATAATTATTATAATTTTATTATTATTTTAAAATAATAAAATACTAATAAAGTAAAGATACAATATAATATAATAATATTAATAACTTAATAATACTAATTAAGTAAATGGTACAATAAAATATTATTAATTATTAAATATAATACAACATAGTCATATAATAACGCTAATTATAGTAATAATAATAATAACAATAATATAAAAATTATATAATATGCATTATTTTAAAATAATAATAATTAGTAATTATTAATATTATTTAATAATAAGGATAATATAAAAATATTAATAATAAGTATCTAATATACTAAAATATTGTTAATTATAAATTTAATACAACATAATCAGATAATAATGATAATAATAACAATAATATAAAAATTATAATAATTTGCATTATTTTAAAATAATAATAATTAATAATAATTATTAATATTATTTTAATAATAAAGATAATATAATAATATTATTAAAAATAATAATATTATATATAATATACTAAAATATTATTAATTACAAATATAATACATTAATACAACATTATCAAATAATAATGATAATTATATTAATAATAATAACATTAATCTATAATTATCATAATATGCATTATTTTAAAATATTAAAATAATATTATAATTAATAGTAATTATTAATATTATTTTGGTAATAATGATAATATAATAATATTAACGGTAATAATAAAGTATATATTATATATTAAATTGATAATTACATTGCAAATTTGGTTGGTTAGTCATACGGAACAGTGTATTCCGTTATTCCATCTATATGGTGGTATACCAGAATATCCTATTTTACCACTATTATATTTTTTCAAAACACGTTTGGCAACCCTCTCATGTCGGAATAGAGCTCTATTCTGATATTCCTTGTGTGCCAAACGAATCCTTGATGAATTGAACGGTTCAAATGAGTCGGAATAGTGTATCCATCTTTTGAAGTATCCAAATTTTTGCCTTAAATATATATAATCATTTTTCATCACTTGTCTTCATTTTCGTCACATTTTTTGTGTTATTTGTCGTGATTTTCGTCACATTTTTGTCATTATTTTTACGTATGTGTCATGATTCTTTTTTACTTTAGTACAGCACAAAAAATTGAAAGAAATTTGAAATACAACTAACCGCTATTTTTTCATTTGTGTAGCAATTATTTCTTTCTTTTATGTTTTTCGAATATAATAAATAAAAGAGGAAAGATCAAATGTCTCATTTTTTGTACTTTCAATTTGCCTCAAAATCTACACCATCCATATAAAAATAATTAATAGTCTAGATTTGAAGGCCCAAAAAATACTCTTGATGAATGATACAAATTTTGAGGCAAAATAGAGGCACACAAAAATTAGTATCTGAATCTGTTGCTTGCATTTGAGGCAACCAGGACCCTGTTTGCCTCAATCCGACGGCCACGAATCGATCAATCGTCACGGACGGCTGTGATTTGATTTAGGGGCAGGTGCTTTGGCCGTTAGATGAGTTTTGAACGGTCCAGATCGAAACAAGCAGGGAACAATGAGGAATTATACAAGCAGCGGATTTGGTTCCCAAAAATTGAGGCATTTGCTCCCTCCTCTAAATAAATTTGCTTTCCACTTGCATCTATAATTGTAAAACAAGAATTTGAAATCATGAGTTGCGCTATGTTGCTTAATCATGCACAACTTCTTCATTGTTTGCTAGTCAAATTTTGATTTATCATGGTTAATAAAAAGATTATATCAAACACTTGGGATACATGAAATTTTATTTTAGATATTTTTAAATACTTGTTAGTGTTTTTTATAGAAATCTATTTTATGTACAAAAAGTGATTATTTTATTATTATTTTTGAAGTCATTGAGAAAATTACACTTATGTAATTGACAAACAATTTGTAGACCGAAAGATCAGGGGGGTTGGGGATTCTTAACTTGAGAGATTTCAATATTTCATTACTATGTAAGTGGATATGGAGGCTTAAGAACCCTCAATGTCAGGGGTGGTGGAAATCTGTATTGTTGTTGAAGTATGATAAGCAATAATGGGCAAAAATGATCTCCATTTTGGAAAAATTTACATAAAATTGAACAGATAGTTTTAATCAATAGAACAATCAAAACAGGCAATGGTGAGTCAACCTTATTTTGGAAAGATACATGGTGTGGAGATGTACCATTAAGTATCACATATCATTCATTATTTGATATATGTACCAATAGGGAGATAAAGGTAGCTGATGTAGAAAGAAAAGGTTTTCACATATTAACTTTTAGAAGACAGCTTTCATACATACAGAGAGAGATGTTTTATCAACTGAAGTCCCAAGTATTTGCACAATTCCCTCTTAACATGGTAGAGGATAGAGTACTTTGGCAAAATTTTGAAAAGGTAAAAGTGAGGGCCAAAGACTTCTATAAATGGTTGATGGATGCAGGGATGAGTACTTCACCTCTATATGATATATGGAAAATAAGAATACCTTTGAAAATTCAGGTTTTTTTTTGTGGTTGTTGAGTAAGAGAAAATTGCAGGTGAAAAGTGTTTTAAAAGGCAGAGGATTGAAGATGGAGGGTGGATGTATTTTATGTGATCATGAAGAAACTGTTAATCACCTGTTCTTTAGATGCAAATATATATTCAATATGGTTGCAAGTTCTAGCTTATTGGAAATTTAAATCAATACCTGGGGATATTGAGGAGCTATATTGCTCAATTTCTCAAAAATCTGATAAAAAAAGCATTATCCTGATATGTGTTGCCATTCTGTGGTCCTTGTGGTTAATTAGGAATAAAATTTGCTTTGATGGTGGTGACAATATTTCAAGCATTCAATTCTTTCTAAAGTATCCTTCCTATTGCAATATTGGTCAGGTCAATGGGATGTTGAGGTGCAACATGAAGTGCAGGGGTGGTTGATATACATAAAGAAGATGCATGGACTCTGGCAAGGAGGAGGAAGACTGAATTCAGAGGTGGAGACGTCAGTGATGTCATGTGCAGAGATAGTAGAGATGGGAGTCATTGGGGAATGCATTGAAGCATGAAGACTCAATACTATTTTTCTAGTTTTCCGTATTTGTTATGGATATCAGTTCACAGGTTGCTAGTTCATATTAATATGGGCTTAATTATACGATTGTCTTGGTGTCGATATAGGGAAGTGGGTTTAAAGGAATGGGGTTACTTTCATAAGGGGTGGGTTTATTTTCATTTTAACAAATGATAGCATTGATGCATCGATGTCCTAGATAGGAGCATCGATGCACCATAGGGAACTGGTGTGCAAAAATAAGGGGGAGAAAAGCTTATAGTGCAGCGAGTGTCAGTGTAACTATAACTTTGCTTTGTTTGTTTGTTTAGTAAATGAAGTGGTAGGGCTTAAACCCTACTTATTTCCAAAAAAAAAGTCATTGAGAAAATTCCAAACAAAATACTAAACAAAAAAATTTAAAAATAAAATTTTATCCGCAAGATTTTGATATGATGAAATTATTAAAAATTGAAATTTGAGCATTTTGTATATGATATCTGATCAAGTATCAGAGAGGTAGTGTTTGATCAAGCACGATAGCCTAATTTCTGATGCCATCATTATTTTCGGTAAAAAATAAATAAGTTGTCATTCATGTAAACGTCATATTAAACCATATAGATCAAACTAAAATTATAAATTTAAATAAATCTAATTTGTTTCGTTATTATTTTTTAGAGTTAATATATCATCCCCACTTCTTGTTCCCCTCTCACGCCCCCCGCTACGCGACAAAACAGTTACGTGATACAGTATAAAAACTTGTAACATTTAATATAAAGACTTTCATGTTAAAATGGAGACTGTCAAATAAAGTATTATGTGTATATTTTCCTGAGAAATGAAGACTGCCAAAAGTATAAAGACTTCGAATGCTAATTATAAAGACTTTCATGATACAGTATTCATTGCAGTATATAATTAACAAGAAAATTACAAATAAATACTAAATGTCTTGAGAAATAAAAACTTGACACTCAATATTTATTATAATGAATCTAGTCCAATAGTATAAAGACTATTATATTTGAGTATAAATATTTACATTCGGTATATAAAGACTACTACATTTGTCGTATATGAAAGACGTGTAAGAAGAACTTGTAAGGAGGAACAATTAGTCGCTTCGGATGATAATTTGTTCGTTATAATCTCAACCGTAAAAGTTTAACAGTCCAATAGAACCTGTCTATTTATATCAAAAAAAGCAGGTGATTTCAATTCGTAAACAACAGTCGACGAAAATAAATGAATCTTACTTTTAGTTCCCGCTTCTGCTTCCGGCCTAGAATTCTCTGGAAACCTCGCCATATACCCTCGAAATCTTCGGAATTCTCTCGAATCTTTCCTATTTTCTGTTATACCAAAAAGAAGGAACTAGAACCTCAACCTCCTCGTCTCCCTTGTATAAATAACTCTCCTCTCTCGCGCTATTCCCATCAATTGCAAATACGACACCAAAGAGCTTTCCTCTGTTTTCGCTTTCTTGATCCTTGGATTCTCCTGACCAGGTTCTCCGATTCAAGCGACTCAATTTCTTCTCTATTTGATTCGGCTCTTGATTGATCATCAATGGCGGATGTGACGATGGGAGAAACTGAGACCTTCGCTTTCCAAGCGGAGATCAACCAGTTGTTGAGCTTGATCATCAACACCTTCTACTCGAACAAAGAGATCTTCCTTCGGGAACTTATCAGCAACTCCTCTGATGTATGTTTCTATCACTTCTTTTTAATCGCTTGTTTCTTCTGATTAAATGCATTTCAAAGTATGAGTAGGGTACTGATTGGGAATGTGATTCGTTTAAAACTCGAAGGCATTGGACAAAATAAGGTATGAGAGCTTGACTGACAAGAGCAAGCTAGATGCGCAGCCAGAGCTGTTTATTCGATTGGTGCCTGACAAGGAGAACAAGACTTTATCCATTATAGACAGCGGCATTGGCATGACTAAAGTTGGTAAGTCTCTTCTTTTTTTAAACTCTTAAAATATTGAAACTTTTACCTCGCAAATCACAATTGAAACATAATTATAGTTATATTTTTTTCCTAGTTTGTATCACACACTTTGTAGTATGTACAACGTTACGGTTATGCGCGTAATCATGGAATGAATAATCCATAATTCATTATTGTTCCAAAAAAGAAAGAAAAACTGAGTGGTATGTCCTTGGATCAAAAGCCCAGTGCCAAAAGACTAGAAAAACACTATAATTTAGCCAATATGAATAACACTTTCCAAAAACCCTATTACCATTGCAAAATTTAAGCACGAGCCCAAAAGGACCCAAACCAGGACATGTACAGAATAACAGAACCCAGCTGTTTTGAAGCTTGGTAACAAGGTCAACTACGTGGTGTTGGAAGTTAATTTTTACATGCTTGCCTAATTTTTCTAAACAAAATTATCGGTAAAAGCAGCATCCCCCTGACATGTTGAACTCACATACTGACATACATGACAGATTTAGTAAACAACCTGGGTACTATTGCAAGGTCGGGCACAAAGGAGTTCATGGAGGCACTACAAGCTGGTGCTGATGTCAGCATGATTGGTCAATTTGGTGTTGGCTTCTACTCGGCTTACCTGGTGGCTGAGAGGGTTGTGGTCACAACTAAGCACAATGACGATGAACAATATGTTTGGGAGTCTCAGGCAGGTGGTTCTTTCACTGTGACTCGTAACTCGAGTGATGAGCAGCTCGGACGGGGAACAAAGATTACTCTCTACCTCAAAGAGGATCAAGTAAGTTAGTTGTTCTGTTAGTTGTTCTGTCCTAACATGTAGTTAGTTGTTCTGTCCTAACATGTAGGTTTTCTTCATGGTATTGCATAGGAAATGTGAGATTCATCTGTTTTGTCAAGGAGCCTTTCCATTACAATTAATTTAGTTTGGAATATTTTTTATTTTTTGGTTGAAAAGTATATTTACTTGTTGTATTATTTGTTATCTGAACTAAAACCGAAACCCCCAGTTGCCCAGTTGCGAATTGCAGTGGAGATACTTTTCTTCATTTTGATTGTACTTGTCTGCTAAACAAGCAAAATTATTGAATTATTAACAGGAGGATGTTATAAACCGAAATTTGCAATTTTCTATTTTTTAGTGCTTGTGTGATTCCATTGTTAGTTTCTCTCGATGTAATTGCTTATGGTGTTATTCTTGTAGCTTGAGTATCTGGAGGAGAGAAGGCTGAAGGACCTGGTGAAGAAACACTCAGAATTCATTTCCTACCCAATCTACCTCTGGACTGAGAAAACAACAGAGAAAGAAATAGATGATGATGATGATGAGGAAGAGGCTAAGAAGGAAGAAGAAGGAGATATTGAGGAGGTTGATGAGGAGAAGGAAAAGAAGCCAAAGAAGAAGAAGGTCAAGGAGGTGTCACATGAGTGGACCCTAATTAACAAGCAAAAGCCAATCTGGCTGCGCAAGCCTGAAGAAGTCACAAAGGAAGAGTATGCTGCCTTCTACAAGAGTCTGACAAATGATTGGGAGGATCACTTGGCTGTGAAGCACTTCTCAGTTGAAGGACAGCTTGAGTTCAAGGCAATTTTGTTTGTCCCAAGGCGCGCCCCATTCGACCTGTTTGATACCAGGAAGAAGTTGAATAACATCAAGCTTTATGTTAGGAGGGTGTTTATCATGGATAACTGTGAGGAGCTCATTCCCGAGTATCTCAGCTTTGTTAAAGGTAATGAACCCTCAACATTCAGTAGTAGTAAACAAACCTGTTCATTACAGTACAACAATCCTTAATTTATGCAGTTTCTATGAATATTGTGTTTGTTTAGAGAATGTCAAGTCATTGATCAAAATTTTTATGAAATCTAATTAATTGATATATAACAAGAAAGGAAATCCCAGCTAAAAGGAGGCCTCTATTTTAATTTCCTGGACTTCTTTTAGGAAATGTGGACCTGATTTGGGTAAAATGCAGGTGTGGTTGATTCTGATGATCTTCCCCTTAATATCTCGCGTGAGACGCTGCAGCAGAACAAAATCCTTAAGGTGATCAGGAAGAATTTGGTGAAGAAATGCCTTGAGATGTTCACTGAAATTGCAGAAAACAAGGAAGATTACACCAAGTTCTATGAGGCCTTCTCCAAGAACCTCAAATTGGGCATCCATGAGGACAGCCAGAACCGTTCCAAGTTGGCTGACCTCTTGAGGTACTACTCAACCAAGAGCGGTGATGAGATGACAAGCCTTAAAGACTATGTGACCCGAATGAAGGAGGGTCAGAAAGACATCTACTACATTACCGGTGAGAGCAAGAAGGCAGTAGAGAACTCTCCATTTTTGGAAAAGCTCAAGAGGAAGGGGTATGAGGTCCTCTTCATGGTTGATGCCATTGATGAGTATGCAGTTGGGCAGTTGAAAGAATATGAAGGGCACAAGCTTGTCTGCGCAACCAAAGAAGGCCTTAAACTTGATGAAACTGAGGAGGAGAAAAAGAAGAAAGAGGAGAAGAAGGCTGCATTTGAGAGCCTCTGCAAGACGATGAAAGATATTTTGGGCGACAGAGTGGAGAAAGTAGTAGTGTCTGACAGGATTGTTGACTCGCCATGCTGTCTTGTAACTGGCGAGTATGGTTGGACAGCCAACATGGAAAGGATCATGAAGGCTCAGGCTTTGCGCGACAACAGCATGGGTGCGTACATGTCGAGCAAGAAGACCTTGGAGATCAACCCTGAAAATGGGATAATGGAGGAACTGAGGAAGAGAGCTGAAGCTGACAAGAATGACAAGTCGGTGAAGGATTTGGTGTTGCTCCTGTTTGAGACTTCTCTTCTCACCTCAGGGTTCAGCTTGGATGATCCCAACACATTTTCTGGTCGGATTCATAGAATGCTGAAACTGGGTTTGAACATTGATGAGGATGATGCAGCTGGGGATGATGCTGAGATGCCGGCACTGGAAGAGGATGGTAATGAGGAGAGCAAGATGGAGGAAGTTGATTAAGTGCTGAAAGAGGTGTGATGATAGATTAACTGGTGTGTCTGTGTAGCTAAAGAGTAATTCTATCAGGGTGATGTTATTTTTCCTTTGGTAATGCGTCTTAGTTCGTCTTTAGGTCTGTTTCGTGTGGTTTCTCTTGGGTCGTTTGTGGGATATTTGACTGGAGTAGGTTTTTGGTCAATGTTTGTTTTGGGTATCAATGCAAATGTCTGCTAATCTGTAGTGTTGGATGTACATGTTTTTGTTGTGCTTTCTTAGTAAACTCGCGTCGTTGCTCGTTGTGAGGGGACTCAGATATTGTTTTTCGGTTCTGATTAAAGAGAATGGTTATGCATGACAGCATGAGGTTTCTGTGTTGAAATTTTTGCTGGTTTTCAATTTTTCAATGGTACTAGGAGAGATATTAAGCTTATTTACAGTGCATGTTAGCATATGAAAAGAAACTGTAAAAACTATTCAACATTGTTTTTGCAGCGGCCAAGGAATATCTGAGAATTATTGCTAAAAGATTAATCACAGTGCTAATAAAGGGTGAGAAATAAAATAAGATAAAAAAAAATCACCCTTTCAATATGCAAGTTCGGAGCCGGAAGCACGCTTTATATATGGGAGGAAATGGGTTCCAAACTAACTATTCCATCTTGTCAAAGTCTCAAGTCGAGCTCGAGTCAGCAAACAACCAAATCTATAAGCTGAAAGATTGGAAAAGGTATCCACTGAACAACTGCAAATTGCTAATTAGCCGAATCGAGCTAACTGGATACTTAATTAACATGTGCATTTATGTCACGAATTTCGGCTTGGAAATCGACTACTTCAATTTGAGATTTTAAATAGTTCAAGTTTAGATTGCCCTAGAGCCAATCATTTGCAGATCCAATTAAGGGAACGTGAAACTATTCTGAACTGTACAGTACATATTTTTTTGAGAAATTGGATCGAAAGATATCAAATGTGTAGGATCCAGAGATTCTTGCTCCTCCATAAAACAATAAAAAATAGCTCTATTTGATGACTCAGATTTTATCTTTGTTCTTCTCAGGAAAACGCAAAGAATTCTCTTACAAATACATTAAATATTTAATCGTTTTACATCATTAAGACAGCTTCTCAAGTTGAATTGTGTTTCAACGGGAATACTTGTGTTTTAATAGTAAATAAGGGGCACATGCATCACATTTCGGTGTTGTCACAACAGCCAAAATGACACTTGCAGCCATCAGGTAAGCATTCACCAAGGACCTCATCAGGACCAACTGCCGCAATGCAATCTAATTGGCATTGCTTCGGGTCATGCACAGTTTCACTATTGCATGGTGTGTGATTTATGTACTTGCTGCAATTCAAATCTTTGCAGTCCACCTTCTGTGTTGAGACATGATGCAGCTCCCTTGAGGTTGTCAGACCTGGTTTATAAAACCAATGAACAAATTGAACCATCAAAGAGAAATACTAGTAATATATTCAAAACTGGAGGAACTATCAAGGAATATAATAGTTTTGTTTTAATTCAAAATCATCCTTAAAATATAAATGTATAAAGAGAGTTGTTATATGAATGATATGATAAAAGAAAGATGAGCGTACCAGCACAGAGCACAATGAGAGCAATCAGAAGAGGAACCATGCAAGTAGTCTTCATTTTCTTTGTTTAGCAAGAAGAAGTATTCAAATCTGACTGAATGAACTTTCTGCAAATTGTTTTGTATTGGGTATTGTTATAACTACAATATTTATAATTGTCTAATGGAGCCATACAATTCGAAGTAAACTTCGTTGCAAGTTGCAATCGTTTCATGCTGTCTTCTGAAATTCGTGTGTTATCTTGCAGTACAAACGAATTTACAAGTAAATCCTGTGCATAATTCATTTACCAAAAATAGAACATCAAAAACTAATTTAGTTTGCTAGCCATAAGCTAGAACGTGTCGTTTCAGAAGTATAAATCTAAGCTGGAGTATACATGGCATCATGCCAGACAAATAGACAATCCAATAATTCCAGGTATTACTAAATAAAACTCACATGGATGTACTATGCAAAACTAGGCCCATAATTACCTCTAGCAGCTTAACAAAATTCATACTTCGACCCATTTCATCCAAGCCCAGCCCAATTACTTAGTGGTACTTCCACTATTCCACCACTACTATTCCCGACTATTCTTCTTGAAAAAAATTTCAAAATGTCATTGCAAAAGCTTGCAATTGTCAAAATGCCATCACAAAATCTCTATTTATCAAAATGCCATTAAAATCCATCATGAATTTTTTTAATGCCATTATTATCTTTTTAATTCAATAAAAAAATTTGGAACCCTCTTAATGACAAAACTACCCCTGCCAGGATTTTTTTTCTTCTTATTTCAGCATATAGGCACTTAGGCAGATTAAACCCAACAGATCGAAACGATCGATCCAGTTTGACTCATCCTTCCTCTCAGTCAACTAGTCGAGTCGAATCAAAACAACAGAAACAAGAAACGATCTGTGGTTCGTCCCTCCGCCTCCGTCTCTAGTGTCCTCCACCACTGTTTCGCCCAGGAATTCTCCGCCGGTGCCTCCGTTGCAGCCAAAGAAATTAATTTCATTTGAAGATTCAAAGGAGAGAGCAGCACGGTGGAAAATGGCAATTGAAGCACTTCAGAATCGCCGATGCAACTAATTCAACTCAAACAAAATCAATTTTGGAGGAGAGTTACTTCTACAGCATAAGGTCATGAACTCATGTACTAATTGATATAAACGAAGAAATTTCTTAACTAAATTTGGTTTTTGGTCCATAGGTTTTTTCTTTCCTGTTCTTTGATTTTTCTGATTCGTTAAATGCTTTATTTCACTAGATTTAAGAGTAGAGATAGAGATAGAGAGAGGGAGAGTACTAAACATTGAGTTACATCTTTGATTGCGGCTATTTGTTTTTTTTTTCAATTCAAGTTTTGTTCATCTTCTGTTAGAGCCTAGTCTTTAACTTTTTGGTCATCTTGCCGAAACTCGGTTGGACCATTGGACTAACCTTTGCAGTGGCATGTACTGCCTTATTGATACAAGAAACATTCCAAACATCACAAAATCAAGCTATCAGTGGAAACTGCTCTAGAGAAGCCTTATATACTTGCAAATAGGCGATTCCATTTGGAAAATTGGCACTAGAACTCTTTATATTTTCTTATTATTTGTTTCAACATGTATGATTTGTGGTATTTCTATTTGAAGTTTTTTTTTATTTTTTATTTACAATTTCTGTTTTGGAACATGAATGACACTTGTATGATTTTAGAACATGCATGGAATATGTATGATTTTGGAACATGCATGATCTTGAAACATGGATGAATTTCATTTTGTGTTAATTGCTATGTACCATTTCAAAATTTGATCTGCTGTAATATTTGAATTTACTGTGAATTAGTAAATTTCTCACTTTTTGTTGTATCCAACCAAGTAAAATTTTGCAATTAACATGTGCTATGAAGAGGCACCTCTATGTATCAAGCACCTGGATATATGAAATGAATCCTTGTGCAATGTCTTAATAAAATAAACGAATTTCTTCTTTTTCTCATAAATGCTAAATTATTTCATGTGTTGTCTCCATAGAAAATGTCTTGTGGGTGTTAGTACTAGAACTCCACGGTAGAGAAAATAAAATCTGACAAGAGTAAAACTTGCAAATTTTACTACAAATAATTTACACAAGTAGTTCAATGAAATACACAATGCAATGAAAGGAAAATATAGTTTGTTACAAAATTTCAACTATTACAACTATTAGACACTCATACAAAAGACAATGATTTATCGAAGTAAAGACACGGTAAACTCCAGAACAACATTGAAGTGGAGATGTTCATCAGGCATAATGTTGAATCCATTGATGAATTATACACTCAATATTAGTTGGTAGTGTTGCAACCGTCAGACTCGAGACAGTGAAGTGCAACTAGTTAACAAGAACAACTGCATCTTCTTGTTCCATCAGCTAAGTTCAGCCAAGTGCAATCTCTTAAACTCAAGCTGCATTTCTATAATGAATGATAACTCAAGCTACATTTATAATACTAGTTACAAGAACAACTGCATCTTCTTGAAGTGAAAATGTTCATCACGCATAATTGGTTGTAGACAAATAACAACATTGAATATCAACATAATGCAATGAATCTAGTTCTGTTTTCATGCCTGTGTCAATCCAGTGGCTTCAGATCAAAATTTCAGAAACAATTCACTGTTATTGTGCTGTACTAAAATGATACCAGTGAGATGGCCTTGAAAAATGGTTAGGTACCAGAAACAATTCACTGTCAAAATTTCAGAAACAATTCACTGTCATTTTCTGTTTTCAGTGGAGTACCAGTAGATGGCGAGATGGTTAGGTACTTACAGCATTGTACTAAAATGGTACTAGTGAGAACAATCCAGTGTCAATCCACTGTTATTAGATCAGAAAATTTCAAAAAAAATCGAGAACAATCAAGATGGCGAGATGGTTATTGTGCTATTTTCATTTTCTGTTTTCAGTGCAGTAACTTACCGAGAGTAAAGTGGCGAGTAACTTACCAAGTGGAGAGGGGCGGAGAGCGGCGAGGCGACGATCAGGTCGGTGGAGGCGAGGGCCGACGAGAGCTGGGCAACAATCTCCTCTCTCGATCTGTCTCTCAGTGGAGGTCGAATAGGGTTCTATTTCTAATTGGGATCTGTTGGAAATAAAAAAACAAAACAAAAGTGTAACAGGGGCAATATGGGAATTTTAAGTTTCAGAATTTTTAAATTGATTTAACAAGAAGATAATGGTATAATTAAAATAGCTTATGGATTTTAATGACATTTTGACAAATAGAGCTTTTGTGATGACATTTTGACAATTGCAAAATTTTTGCAATGACATTTTGAAAAATTTCTCATTCTTCTTTCCCTCTACTAATCTCTCTTCTTCTCCGCCTTATCAACTACTAATCTTTCTCTCACTCAATCCGGTCCCACTCCGTAAACCTCCAAATCCGACAAGAACAAACCTCACGAGCATGCCCGCTCCCTCCAAGCGGATCCACAAGCGTCGGATCCACCCCCAACCCGAATCCTCCATGGCCACTCCTCCTCAATCCTTCTCTCGATCCAGATCGCCTCCTCTCCTCTTCCGCCTCCGTCGCAACGCACCCGCCTCCACTTTCTTCCTCCTTTCTATCCTCATCCTCCTCCTCTACGCCGCCTCGCGCGCTTTCCATGCCTCGTCGCAACAGCATCTGTTCTACACTTTCGATGTGGTTAATGAGTACCCCCATGATCCCAACGCCTTCACTCAGGTGCTCGTCTATATCCTTTTCCTTTGTCATCGTTAGCTGGCTATTTTAGCGCTTATTTTTTTCTCTCTCTCTCTCTCTTTGTTTTTCTTTTCTTTCCGTCTGTGTTTCATTACAGGGTTTGTTGTATGCAGGGAATGACACTCTTTTCGAGTCTACTGGTCTCTACAAAAGGGTATGTTTACAACTTGGTCAAACTTGAATCTGATTTAATATACTGGCTAATATTCTGATAAGATTTTGTATTTAAATTTTCTCCATTTTAATTTCTAGTCTTCCATTCGAGAGGTTCATCTTCAATCTGGAAAGGTAAAACTTTCTGCTACAATATTAAAACTTTTTGTTAGTCGTCACTTATTAATTATATATCTGAGCTTTAATCAAATTGAATAAGTGTTTTGAATTGTGGGATTCTGACAGTAATTTCTGAAATTAGGTCCAATCTAATTTCCAAATCGATGGATCCTTGTTTGGGGAAGGCCTGACATTATTAGGTGAAAGGTCTCTACTAACTTTTTATTTATTATGTTATTCATTGTTCTGATTTGTTTTTCTTTTATGCTAATTGTTGTAACTTGTTCTGGTAGGTTGTACCAAGTACTGTGGTTGAAAAATGAAGGTTTTATATACGATCGCTACAACTTTGCCAAAGTACGTGATCCACTTTTCAGTCCCATTGTCTCAATTTATAATGTTCCTCGACGAATTACACCACCTATAATGGAGATTTAGTTTCCACTTAGACTTCCATTATTACCTTTCTTGTTTGGATACTAAAAACTGCTGATGTTACCTTGGTTGTTGTTTGGTACCAGTACCATAAACTGAAGTTTTGGCATTCCATCAGATTTAGTAGTGAATTACTTTCCTCATGAATATTTAAAATACCTTCTCAGCATGAAAAATTTAAACATGATATGCATGACGGATGGGGTCTGGCAACTGATGGAGATATCTTATATGGCAGTGATGGCAGTTCATCATTGTATCATCTTGATTCCTCAACCTTCAAAGGTTATTTCTTCTTTATTTTATTCATTTAATTTTGTTAAAAAGTTTTGTTACTAATTTAATCTCTCTTCATGTACAGCATCAAAAAGGGTAACAGTCAAATATCACGATCGTGAAATTATTAATCTCAATGAGCTGGAGTACATAAATGGCGAAATCTGGGCAAACATTTGGATGGTTATATAGTTTTTTTTATTTTCCCATTCCTCTTCATTGAACTTAAGTCAGAAGTCAATAATTATTGCTGATTGCATGTAGACAGATTGCCTAGCTAGAATTTCTCCAGAAGATGGTCGAGTAGTAGGTTGGGTCCTTCTCCATGAACTTAAGTATGCTAGATTTCTCCGAATAAGTTTAATGTATTTTTATCTTTTATTACTTTCAAGACTAGAAGCTATTGCAAGTCATATTGATTTTTTTTTTAAATTACACCCTGCAGGGATGGCCTCTTAAAGTCAGGATATCATGTGAGCTCCCTTGTATATTTATTTTCAATATTACATCATAAATGAGACTGTTTTTTAGTATGTGTTTGACATTTATTATGTTTTATTTTAGGGTTTAGATTGTTTGAACGGAATAGCGTGGGACAGGGAAAAGAACCGGTTGTTTGGTAATTTCTTCTTTTCTCTTTCACTTTCCTTTTTCTCTCTTTTCTAAACGTGTGAGAACAAGAGAAAGAAACTGCCTAAGACTGCTAATTTTTCCTGGTACTTCAAATTCAAATCTCATCTGAATACTGAATACAAAATTTATCCCAATTGACACTGAATCAGTACTAGTTCGGTCTTTAAAAAAAGTTTCTGAAGAACTAAATGTTGCAGTACTAGGTAACAGATGTTCACTTACGTGCTAACTAGAATTTCGTTCGCGTATTTCAGTGACCGGAAAATTGTGGCCGAAACTTTATGAGATCAAATTGCGACCTATTAAAGGTCCATTAAGGGGAGCACTAGAGGACTTGTGCCCGATGCGGTCCTACTTTTAGAGATGACATCTTCATTAAAAATAGGTTTTTGTAACTAGGAAATTTTTCTCTCTGAATGGTGTAACTATTAACTGTGATTTAGCTCAGAGTCCATAACAAATTAGTCCAGATAGTTGCAATGTTTTAATTGATGACAAATAAAGGCCCAATTATTGATCAATTGAAATATTGTTTTCACCTGAAAAATGTTGATTCTGGTTTGAATTGTTTAGTTTAGTGTGATATCCTTGCTCAAGAGAATTAATATCTGCATCCAACTTTGTTTAGCAAGGTGCACTGATACAAATATCATATATAAAATATAGCCACTAGATGGGGTCTGAATTATTCTTATTCCTCGTGCATTGAATTATTTTCATTTTGAAATTCTGTCTATATCAAGTAAAAGAAGATTAGATACATGATATCGACAAACGGATTAATAAACCTAATCAAATCCGCAAGATCGCTTAAGCATCTGGTTAGCAATAAAGAATCTTTTATGTGAGAGATAAGTGGTTGAGCACAATAGGACATCGTAATTCGTAAACAGTCGTACGTGCAAAGTTAGTTTGAGAGAGAGAGAGAGAGAACTTGACTGCCTCTTTCAAATTTTGAAGAGAGAGGAGAGGGTTTGTATGTATTTGTATGTAATGGTTGTGCAATTGTTTCCATTAATTTAGTGAGGAATCTATTTGACGACTCCGCATGTCTTCTTCAAATAATCTCAAATTGCTCATCTATTTTGTCGCTTTGGAATAAACTAAAGTTCAAGTCATCCACCAAGCGCGTGAGTGGATATTTGATATTTGTACAAGTTTTATCTTTACTATCATGTTTCCGTGCTCTTATTAGTTGCGGAGGTCAACATCACATAAATAGTCGGGTGACGTGGCGCAATTATAGCTGTGATTTAATTGGTGTTGTGTTATGGTGATTTTCTACTATCATATTATCCTGGTGTCTCTTTTGGAATTTAGCATGGAAAATTGACGAGAATCTCTTTCCAATGGGAACATTTTATGTTTTAAAAAACATGGCAATTGTAAAATACTTAATGGTGGGAAGTAGCTCTGAAAAATTGAAAAGGTTCGACGAATATCGCATTTGATATCATATTCGATATCGATCATTCTCTTTCAAAAAAATCAGTTAGATACATGATAATAAAATTAGATATGCTAATATAGCATGCATAACATATAAATTGGATGCGTTAAGAAATTTGTTATGCATAATATTTTAGTTATCATGCATTTCATTAAGATGATAACAAAATCGAACATATTAAGATATTTGTTATGCATATTGTTTCAATTATCATGCGTGTTTTATCGAAAGAGCAGGAGGAATTCATAATTTCCATCAGAGAGAGACAAAATCTATAATTTTTTTCAGGACGGCAAAATAAGACTCATTTTTAAATATACAATGTTATTTTACAAAAAAATTGACAAATCGTATAAATAAACAAAGTTATTTTGCAAAAAAAATCTAGGGGACAGTTGTCCCCTGGATCCGCTCCTGCGGAAGAGTGTTATTAAATAGGACCTGACTAACAATCATCCAATCTATGTCCCCACTCCTGTCTCCCTAACTATTTTTGCCAAAAAAAAAGAGACAAAAGATGGATAAAAATGAAAAGTTGGACCTCCTGCACTCTTTTGAACATTTCCTTCCAACGCACAATCCTGAATGCTTTCATAACTCGTATCTCATACGCAAACTAAATAAACAATGTATTCATATTAGTTGAAACAAATGTTAATACTAGTTGTTCCAAATATACTTGAAACAATAACTAATAATGTTCATCACAAAATAAGACGCCTAATAATAACCAAGGTGTTTATATTAGTTGAAACAAGAGTTCATATTAGTTATTTCAAGTATATCGTGCACTTGAAACTATAATCAATAATGTTCATCACAGAAAGAGCGCATACTAAATAAACAAGATCTTCATATTAGTTGAAAGTGTGTTCATATTAGTTAAAACATGTATTTATACTAGTTGTATTAATTATGTTGTGCACTTGAAACTATAACTAATGATGTTCATCACATAATGGGGCGCATACTAAATAAACAATGTGTTCATATTAGCTGAAACATGTATTCATACTAGTTGTCTCAAGTAGGTTGTGCATTTGAAATTGTAACTAATAATGTTCAACAGAATGTGCCGCATACTAAATAAGTAAGGTGTTCATATTAGTAGAAACATGTATTCATACTAATTGTTTCAAGTATGTTGTGCATCTGAAAATTGTAACTAAATAAACAAGGTGTTCATATTAATTCAACAAGTATTCATATTAGTTGAAACATGTGTTCATACTACTAAAACAAGTGTTCATATTAGATATTGCACATCTACTCGTATCATATGCTGTGTGTGGTAATTGATCTTCGTTTTTTACAGCTTTTTCGTCGTTTCTAACAATCTCTCGTTGAAGAAAATATAAAAATAGAAAGAATGAGAAAAGAAAAAAAATGAAAAAATAAGAAAAAATGCAGTCATGAGAGGAAAAAAAGCATTAAAAACATAAATAAGATAAAATTAAGAATAAGAAAAAAAAACAAAAATAACAGAAAAAGAAAGAAAAGGACAAAAGATGAAGAAATAAAAAATTATCTATTAATAGTACACTTAATAAAATCGAATTGAATTGAAGTGATAGCAATTGTTACGTCGAATATCTAATATGGTATCGCTCTGACAGCTCTGAATTTATTCACGTCAATTCTTGTTAGTAAAATATTGACTTAACCAGATTTTCTTTATCTGTGTGAACACATCTAATGCAGTGTATCTATTACTAGAGCTTATATATATCCCTCTAGACGACAAGGAGGGGGCATCGAAAGAAAGACATAGCTAAGATGTTGCCAAAACACTTAACTGGCAGTTATTCTAAAAAAAAGACGGTTAAACACTTTATTTGGTTGGATCTTCACCCAGCTTACTCCACCTCTAACGCCTACAAACTATCTTTCAGATAGACCGTATCAACAGTAAATAAAACCTCATTTGAGAACGCCCCCCAAAAGTAAAATAAATAATACTACAATGTATAGTCTTGATTGTTAATTAATTTTTTTTAATACAGAAAAAATAGCATGGTGTGTGGTTGTGGGTTTATGGCCATTGTTAATTGTATTTCTCCGGAAAAAGTTACTTTCAAAGTGTAAAAAATAATCGACGTCTATAGGGATGGCAGTTTGGCCCGTCGATCCATCGGCCCACACATGCCTATCCAGCCCAAGCACCATATCCACCTGGCCCATTGTCATGGAGGGCCGGGTAGGGCCGGCCTATGGACGGGCGAGGGCAGGCTATGGACTATGAAGTTGTACCCATGGGCCGATTATAATATTGAATTAGATTGGATCTTAGTATATGATGTGAGGCCTGAATAGATTTGGCCGATTATAATACTGATAGCTAATTATGATATCAAATTATCAGACAATATTAATATGAAATTCTAAAATTATCACAAATTTTACAATTCAATAATTACAAACTGTACATTCAATAATAATAAAAAATATTTTTTATTTGATGCTCTGATGTTGTGATGCACTGGAGTATTGGACGGGCATTTGCGGGTAGCCCATGGATAAGCCAGACTACTAATTCTAGACCCACCTTCGCGGTCGGATAAGCCGAGTATGACATTTTTGGATCAAATAGACCGCGAGATAGCCAAAATACTCGCGGATAAGATCCATTGACATCCCTACGTCTACGGGCATGACTAAGAATCAAGAATAACCCACGTGGAGCTCCTACACAAAACCTTATGGGTGCATTTGAATCATGTCATGGTTAGTGCAAAAATAGTGCTATCTAAGTTAGTGCAAAAATAGTGCTAATTTTGTGTTATCTAAGTTAGTGAAAATGTTGTTTGGATTGCACATTTGTATTGAACTAGTGATGGTGAAAATTAGTAAAATAATAAATTATTTTAGTTTTCTAACGAATAATAATAAAATAATAAACTATTGATATCAATTTATAATATAATAATAATACAATAATAATAAAATGATAATAATATAATAATAATAAATGACAATAATAATAATAATAATAAAAATTATAATAATAATAATAAAATAATAAAATAATAATTATAATTACAATGTAATAATGAATAAATAATTGTAATGACAATAATAATAATATAATAATACTAACAAATAATATAATAATTATTGAATAATAATAATAATAATAATAATAATAATAATAATAAATTTAATAATAAATAATATAATATAATAATAAATAATATAATATAATATAATAATAAATAATGACAATAAATAATAACAAAAAAATAATAATGATAATGATAAATAATAATAATAAATTATATTATAATAATTATAATGATGATGATGATAATAATTATAATTATATTGGTAATAATTAGAAATAAATAAATAATTTAACAATGGTAATGATAATATATAATATAATAATACTTATAGTAATAATAATCATAATAAATAATTTTTGCTATTCTTACAATCACAAACTTGCTAACCTAATCAATTGAGGGGTCAGTAGATTAGCAACTATTTGACACTAATTCAAAATAGCTAAAACATGTTGAATCATTTTGAAGTTCAGTTATTCTCGATTTTGTACTAATTAAGAGGTGATCCAACCATACGGTGACACGCGCAGCCCCACAGATAACAAATCAACAGAGACACGTCACAAGGCAAAATTTCCAGACTATTCAGGCACTGATGACGTGGCTTGTTTGAAGGAGTCCATCTGGCTCCGGATATCACGCATCTTGTGTGCCCGATTAGAATTCAGAAATCGTAAACGAGATGACGTTGAACGGCTAAGATCTGGTCCCGAATTCTATGCATCTATCCCACAGAGTATATTATCACATTCTCGCGTATTCTGAGGCAGTCTCACTCACACACAGATGTAGAGTCGTAGAGGGAGAGAGAGGAATGCGCCTGGAGGAAACCGTGTGATGTTTTGTTATCAGAAATGAATAGTAACAGATTTGAGAAGTACATTATGTGTAGTGAGTTATGTTATTGTTATTTTGCGACTCATCTCATGATAGAATATGGATACATACGACAGAGATGAAGTATACGAAATGCGTAAATTGTTTTCTTTTTTGTTCTTAATTAGGGATGCCGGTTCAGGTGTGACCTGTCGGTTTGGACTAGACCTGGTCATGTCATGGTACTGAGGCACCTCTGTCATGTCAGGTTATATATATAATATATAAGACATTAATTGACTGTGTAATTTCTTGGCAAAATTTTATAATACATGAAAGAGAATATATTTACATCATTTATACTTTGGATTGTCGATTTTGTATCTTTTTATTTATTTTGTACGAGTATTTACTGTAATTAATTAAATTTGAGGACCGTTTATACAAAAGTAAATTGACTCATAAAAATTACATGTCATCTTTATTTCCTACTACCATCGCTCAATGGAATTCGGAGACTTGATATCGTTTATCGATCGCTTATAACACCTTAATCAAATAATAATATTGCACGACTAGATTCGTATATGAAATTCTTCTCGAATCAAGAGCCAAAATCTAACACCTTGCCTTTAAATATCTGTAGAATTTAATAAAATTAGCGTAAAATGCATGCTAATTTTATATACGCCAATGTTTTTTTAATTAGAATCTCGAATTATAATTTTTAAAACAATTTTTAAAATATAAACGATTAAAAATACCAACAAATTTATCTATGAGAATACCGGGTTTATCAGTATTGAAATAGTGACAAAGTCCGAACGAAGGTCCGAAGTGTCATTATCCCTCTCTTTCTCGAAAATGTCATTCATGGTCATATCTCTCCCCCCACCCCCTCAAACTCATTATCCTCGAAAAATTTCGCATTTTCTGACTCGAATATCCTATGTTCTGTTGGATTATAGAATTTATACCCTCTAGATCTTTCAGGATATCCAACAAAATAACAACTAATAGTTCTTTCATCCAGTTTTTTTTTTGTCGGCCTATAAGGCCTTGCTTCTACTGGACATCCCCAAATTCGAAAATGATTTAGACTAGGCTTGCGCACAAACCAAATCTCAAATGGGATTTTATTAGTTTCTTTAGTTGGAACTCTGATGAGTATATAAGCTGCAGTCTTTAAGGCTTCTCCCCACAAACTTTCTGATAGAGTTGTACGAGCAATCATACTTCTCACCATGTCTTTGAGGGTGTGATTGCGCCTTTCAGCAACACCATTCATTGCAGGTGAACCTGACAATGTATACTTTGGCACAATCCCACATTCCTCCAAGTATTTTGCGAAGGGTCCCGGACGTTCTCCCGACCCGTCATATCTGTAGTAGTATTCACCACCACGATCAAATTTGACGGCTTTAATGTGTTTGTTAAGTTGTAACTCAACTTCTGTTTTATAACTTTGGAACACATCTAGTGCTTCAGCCTTTTATTTAATCAACTAGATGTGTCCATATCTTGAATGATCATCTATGAATGTGACAAAATACCGGTGGTAATTTCTTATAGCCTTTGAAAAAGGACCACATATATCGGTATGTATCAATTCTAAGAGATCATTACATATTTTGGCATCATACTTACGTTTATTAGTTTGTTTTTCCTTTATACAACTTACACATTCTTTGTAATTTGCAAAGTCTAAAGGTTTGAGAATATCATTAGACACGAGTCGTTGGATTCTTTGCATAGTAATATGTCCCAAATGTTTGTGTCATAATGTCGCTGAATTTTCATTTTTTAGTATCAATACATATGACTTCTGAATGTGAAGTGTCAATTTTAAGAAAATAAAGATTGTCATATGAAGATAGAGAATCAGAAGCAACTTATTTTGAATTTTGAGACAAACTTAAATTTTCATTACCAAATGAACAAACAAAACCATTCTTGTCCAAATAGGAAATATAAATCAGGTTCCTTCGAAAGGATGAAACCACTAATGCATCAAAATACAAATAAAAACCAGTCCTACACAACAATCTAAATTCTCCTATGCCTTCAACTTCAACCTTTCTGTCAGCTCTCACATAAATGTAGTGTTCAGCTTGATTTGTCTTTTGAAGGTTTAGGCAATCCTGCATAGATATAATGATGTTAGAAGTTGCACCTGAGTCTAACCACAAAATATTTTTTGCTACTGTACTTAAATTAGCTTCAGAACAAACTAAGCCATGACACATACATTTCTTTTTCAACCACGAAGCATAGTTGGTACAATGTATCTTGATGTGTCACAGCTTCTTGCAAAAGTGACAAATCACCTTATCTCCCGATTTCTCGGAAGTATTGTCTTATAGCCTGCAACTTCCTTAATGGGCTCTTTTCCCTTATTGTTCTTGCGCTTACCTTTCTTGGGATTAGGTGTTGCAATATGAGCCTCCTCTCTCTTAGCCAACTTCTGCCTTTCCTCCTATACCAGCTGAGCTTCAAGCTCAGCCACTGTCTATTTTTCCATCAGACAATTGTAAGTCATATTGAATTGACTAAAGGAGGGAGGAAGAGACATGAAGATGTACTCAATGAGAAGATCATCAAAGAAATTGAGCTTGTGTGAGAGAAGCGCACGTTGGAGCTTGATCATTTCAGTGATATGCTCTCTAATCCCATTTTTCTCCTTATACTTAAGAGTGTGAAGTTTTGTCATGGGTGTACGTATTTGTGTCATTTTACTCACGGCAAACTTCTCCTCCAAAGCACTAAGGTATTTCTTAGCGCCAGAATCTTAGTCGGATACACAACCTTGGAGAGTTTCATGAGTTGTCATTTTTATGATCATGAGACACATTCTGTCGTTATAGTCCCAATCCGCCATGTCAGTCTTCTCAGGAGCGGTGACCTCCTTTCCAGCTGGCACAGGGCGATCATAACCTAATGCCCGATCATACTTCATCATCCCCAGAAACAGTCTAAGTTCTGATTCCCATAGCTTAAAAGTTGCTCCAATTAGGGACGAAATCTGATTCACCATTGCCAAATTTTCTGGAAAATTTTAGAAAAACAAGAGAAATATCAGTTTATGCATCACATTTCTTAATCACAATTTAAAAGTGTATTTAAAGGCCTTGATAAAAAGAACTCTAAAATGTATCCATTTATTTAATTTTAACTGACAATACTATCCAGCATGAGGTCCTGATGGGAGCGATCAATACTCTTAGGTTTTTTGGTGTTATGCGCAAGTACAAAAAAAAATGAGACGTTTTGCCGCTTTTGCCGATAAATTCGATTGGCATACCGCTTTTGAGGATATTTTTCACAAAGTTTTAGTCAAACTCTATTTTCATGAGTCACGACCTTTATTTTTTTATTAAGTTTTAATGTAGTCAAGTCTTTCGGGCCGGACTCGAGCTTAAGGATAAGACTCGTTGGACAGACGGGTATTACATTTGGAGCCCATGTGATTGGACTTAGGCAGGCAGACGTATAATTTTGAAATAACGGATCAGACTTGAATCTTGCACTATGCCTACGGGATCTGTTGCCATCCCTGGCTTTGTCAGTTGTGAAAATAGTAAGGCACAGCTGGTAGCTGCTGCTACTACGAGCAACAATAAAATAAATAAAAAATAGTAAGGCACAGCTTTTTTGTTGACCAATAATATGCCCATGGACTAGGACTTTATAAACCCCTTGAATCAAAGAAAAACTAGAAGAATCCCCATTGTTTACTTGATAAATAAACAAAAATATAGTTTTAGTACTCGCAATTTGCCAATTGCAACCAGTTGTCGAGTTAGTTTAATACAAGTATGGAAGTATATATGAAACAGATAACATACATTAATTCAAATCTTAAAATGATCTTTATTGTATGCTCACAACTGTTGGCTGGCAGCAGGCCAGCTAGGAGCCTTAGCCTAGGACTCGGAGAAAACGGACAAATTATACAAAGCAAAACAGGCATGGTGTGCTACGAAATTCAACGGGACGAAAACAATTGCCTTTAAATCTAGAGTTGTGAACTTTGATATTCAAAAGGACAATCACAGTGCAGCTCAATCTATACATCGAATCATGTAGGAATACTATATTCTATTATTAGTAATCGCATTCGTGCACAACAACGAAAAAATAATATAAACGAAAAATCATTCGCATATTAATATATCACAGTTTTATATTAAAAATATGTATTATGAGGATATATATAATACATAAGTTACTATATCAAAAATTAATGATTGGCCCAATAGTTAAGTGCTTAGGAGGTATTAGGCTTGACCTAGATTCAAATCATGTTGCCTACATTATTTTCAGCAAATTTTTACTTTAATCACAAGTTCAATGAGATCTTATGTGGCGAATCTCTGAGAACGATTGTGTTGAAGTTCGAAATTTACTTGAGAAGCACTGCAGGTGGAATTTGATCGGATAACTCTTATACGGTCCGCCGAAAAACCATTAAATCAAGACCCTTGAGTGTTTTGTCATCCAAGCTCCTTAATAAGAAAGAGAGATATTTGAGAGAGTTGGGCCAATGTGCTTTGTAAAATATATTTAATTAAGAGAGATTAATGCTCGTATTCGAATTTCATATTTTAAATGATTCAAATCGTTGAATCTGTCTTTCATGTTGAAATATTTTTGGATATCGAATTTTTATATTTGAAAAAAGATACTACTTTTTGGAGAGGTGAAAAATAATATGAAAAATTTCTCACTTCTCTTAAAAATTGAAAAAAGGTATTCAAGAAGATTCCAATATAAATTATATTGGATGAGATGAATGTCAAAAAACAAAAGTGGAATGCCAAAATAGCAAATTAAACCCTTGTTTAAACGTGTGACTATTTAATATTTGAGTCGGGATCATCAATAATACTTAAAATGTTTAATTAGACAATCTTGGCAATATATTTTTAAAATATAAGAAAATAGAGTATTTTAAAATTTATGTACTAATTTCATTTCAAATTTAGATCATAGTCAATTTCATGTAATTTTGATTGTCATTGATGAATATCAAATATTAATTAAACTACTTCAAATTTGAAATACAATCAAATACAATCAATCTATAGGTTCAATAATTTATTTCATTAAATATTTTTATTGAGTAAAGCTATGATGCTCTTAGGAGCATCATGACCTCCCGTGCTCTTAACTAAAAAATAAGCTTAAACACCTTTAAATTTTGATTTGTCATGTTCAATAAGTTTTTTATAATAAAATCTTGTAGAAAACAAAAAAGTTATACTTTTTAGAGTTTTTTAAGTACGTGTTTTGAATTTAAAAGTTGTTTCCAAATAATAATAAAATGATTAGTGTTTCAATATAAAACTTGACCACTTTCAAAAATTTCAAACATGTACTTAAAAAACTCTAAAATAGATTTTTTTTTTGTTTTCTACTAGATTTTGATATAAAGAATTGTTGAGCATGATGAATCAAAATTAAAAAATGTTTAAATTTGTTTTTGAGTTAAGAACACAAAAAGCCTTAGTGCTCCTAGTAGCACCATAGATTTACTCATTTTTATTTGTCTGAAAATTTATTGTCAAATTAGTCATTATCAATTAATGGATCTCTACGAGTATAATTTTGTTTGGGGGTGGTTTTTGCTTAAATATAGTTTTTAATATAAAAACACAATATTTGATTTCGTTCTTAGATTAAATTGAGATCAATATGAGAGAAAAATCTAAGTTTTATTTTCCACAATAAATTTATTGTATTGGATTGTGATAGATTGGAACTACATGCGAGAGGATCTTGACTGATTTCAAAAGTAAAAATAAATTTAATGTCCCTGACAATAAACATTTTAATGAGATTATAACAGTTTAAATTGATCAATGTGGACCGTACAAAATCTTTTAGTGGATTGATTTGAAGCATCCCTAGATATTTATTCTCCTTTTTTTACTGTAGGGAAAATAATCTACATTTTTACTGTTACTGCAGATGTTGATAGTTTAAACTGTCAGTTAATGTCAGTGTTGAACTAAGACAATTTGGTAAAGATAATTACATGGACTTAGATTATTTTGGCAATTTGGTAAAGATAATTACATGAGAAAAATTCAATTTGAAGGAAGAATTGAATTACAACTTCTTTGAATACGTATAATAAATTTTATTTTGCATTATAAAATGTCAATTTTATATTGACGATTTTCACTTAAAAATCGAATTTTAAGATACGAATCTAAAATATATATTTAATTTTGTACTTTATGATGTATTTTAGAATATTAAATTAATTTTATTTGTCCATTTTTTGGAGTTTAAGCCTTTTAAGGTTAGCAGTTAAGCACACGAGAACCCCACATGATTTTTTCTTAAAAAAGAAAAAAATCAGAGCGAGAGAAAAACATTCACGGGGACGCGATATAAATAAAAAAGGAACAAAAGAACATAAAAGAAAGTAAAATATCCTATCCAGAAAGAGTTGAGAACGAAAAATAATATAAAAAAATAAGGTAGACCAAGTAAGCCCCCACGTCAGCACAAGCTGCGCCTCCAAAATACGGGTCCCACTTTCAGTAGAAATAAATTAGCATGATTATTTACGCCTGGTCCACTTACGGTATTATCGTCATTAAACGATAGTGGTTTCCAAGTTCTAACCAAGTCAGCTTCCCCTCCAAAGAATCAGTCTAGTCTCTTAAAAATCTAATTATTCTCACTTCAAAGTTCTACAACTACCTACGCTAACTGCCGTCATTCCTACTCGCCCGGTAAAATATAGTAACAAATTCGTAAATATCAGAGAATTGAAGCTTTTAGTATTCCACACCTAGCCAAGTTCTCCTCTCCTCTCCTCTCCTCTCTCTTGTTCTTATAAAAACCCAAATTCAGTCTCTTCATCTCTCATCTGGCTCTCGCTCTCTCTTCGAACTCGAATTGATCTCTCTCCTTCTCTCTCCAATCTATGGCAATGGCGGGAGAACCACCATCCGGATCAACAGGCTTCCTCGGTCTCCTCAGCTTTCGTCGAAACCAAATCGCCTCTCTCGAGCCATCACCGCAAGATGAGCTTGACGAGCTCGGGCACTTCCAGTCGCAAGTCTCGAACCGCCTCCTCTCTCTCCTCTCCTCCGAAGATTCTTCCCCTTTCCTCTCCCTCTCCTTCCTCTCCAAGCTCCTCGATTGCCTCCTCTGCACCGAGCAGGAATTCCGTGAGCTCCTTCCACAGATCCTCTCTCGCAGCCCTTCGATCCTCTCCAAACCACCATCTGACAAGCTTACAATTGATTTATTAGATCGTGCCGTTAGGTCCCTCGACTTGTGCAATGCAGTGTCTCTGTCTTTGCAAGCTATGCGGCACTCGCATCGCCAGGCACGAATCGCAGCATCATGCCTGTTGCAATCGGAGCACCTAGGTGAAGCGCAGATGTCACGTGCGCGTCGAGCTTTGAAGAAGTTTTTAACCGGGGCTTTCAGGCGTACCGGTAGTAGCGGGAGAGGTGGAGGTAGTGGCAGCCGGAGTTCTATTTCTTTTTCTCGTGATGCTTCAATTCTGAGCAGCAGAACACTCTCTTTCAGCGTGTCGAAGAATTGGTCGGCTAGGCAACAAATGCAAGCCATGTCAGCACATTTGGCTGCCCCACGTCAGGTCACGGTTACCGATGCATCCAGCGGGCTAGCCATGGCAGTGTACACGATGAGTTCATTGCTGGTATTTGTCATGTGGGTGCTTGTCTCGGCTGTGCCGAGCCATGACCAGGTTGGTACAAATGGTACAACTAATGCAACCATGCCGCCGCCACCTCCACCACCAAAGCACCTTCAATGGGCGGCACCAGTGATGACACTTCAAGAAAAAATAACTGAAGGATGGAAAAGAAATGACAAAAGGCCTAGTGGCAGTCTCTTGGCTGAGATGCAAGCCGTGGAGAAGAGCGCAAGGTGGTTGTTGGAGTGGGTCGAAGAAGGGGTCGAAGAAGGTGGGCCGTTGATCGCAGAAGATCGGGCAGCTGAGGTGGCGGCTCGGGCAGCTGAACTGGAGGAAGCATGTGAACTTTTGGAAGAGGGACTTGAGCCGTTCGAGAGACAGGTACGGGCTGTTTTTCATAGGGTTGTTAGTAACCGTGCCGACGTGATTCGGCAACTTGATGATAGCATGAGATCGGGCAAAGCACATGGCCATGGTAATGCCGGGTTTCTTCATGGTCCCGGTTTACCACCGATGCCATAGAAACGATTAGTGGTACCTGTACTACGCTAGACTCGCCGTGTTTTCAATGCCGATAAATGATTTATCGCCTAATTACACGGCTTAAGGAGTGATTTTATAGGAGGGTGGGAGTGGCTAATTAGATCAAGATTCTTTGATCGAGTTTCCCTTGTAAAATGTTAACTAATAGGTTTGTTTGTTTAATTTGTTGGTTTTTTTGAATTGGTTAAGTTGTTCAGAAAGGAAGAGCGAGTCTAGTTTCTTTACCCTTTTTCTTTCTTTTGGTCCAATTTTTGTTTTAGTTCTCAATTTTTTTTCCCAACTTTTTGTAAATTTGTATAAACAAAAGAATGTATGCCCGTAAGTTTTAATGATAAACAAGATTAAAAAGAAAAAGATTAAAACGAGAAGATTTCGGTCTCCAACCGGAATCTAAGATTCCGGTCTCCAACCGGAATCTAAGAATTCGGTTTCATTATATTTTTGATACATTGATTTCTACTTAGTTCGTTAGTTTAAATAGCAAAATTAATAGATAGATGAATTAGTATGTAACATTCATTAGTTGTTTTAGATTAAAATAAATTAAAGCAAGATATAATAGCAAAAGAATATTGATATTTAATTGTTTTTCCAGCAGAAATATGTGTTTTCAATATCAATATTTTTTTGCTACTATCAATAACTTTTTGCTACTATCAATAACTTTTTGCTACTATAATATGTGTTTTAATTTGTATATTGTAGAGTCAGTTATTTTCTTACTTTCAAAATTATGCAAGGTTGAATTTTATTCGAGCAAAAAAGTTAATATGTAATGGATGAAACCTAAGGATCAATTTTTTTCCTCAATTTGTTAGATAATCATGATATAAATAAGTTGATTAATACATCTAAAGGAAAAAATAACACAATATATTAAATTTTATTTTAATTTGAAGAAAAAGATGATCATCGAGCAAGTAACGATAAACTATTGAAAGTTCAAATTATTCAACAAATGATTGACATTTTCTTACTATATATATCAAACTTAATACACACAATATATTGTGAAGAAATCAAAATTTTACTTTTTTTGTGGAGATAATTGTTTTGTCCATATTCATGGTTATTGATGACATTTGACTCTTATCGTATTGAACAAATTAATAGAAGATAATAATTGTTCTACCCGTATTGATGAGACTTGACTATCAAAAATTACAAATTTGTTTTATAACAATGCACTTAATATGATAAGATGCTTTTTTGAACAAAATTTTGTTTAGTAAAACAATCTTAATAAGTTTATGGTCATCTTACAAAATTAAAAAAGTTAAAATCTCTCATCAAATGGTATCTTAACGAGATGAGATATGCATTTCAAATCTTTCTTATCCTGCAATATTTAAGAAGTACAAACGTTACTACAAAATTACTCAGAGGTACTAGGTCGAGAAGTACTTCTTCGAGCCTTAACCATTGTAATAACACTGCATGCAAATTTAATATTAACAATTTATGCATGTAAATTATAACATTTATCTAAATAAATTATCTACTTTATAACTAATTTTATCGAATTATTTATGCGAACTTAGTATTAACAATTTATGCATGCATGCAAATTAAATAATTTTTTTTTTTTAGAGCAACTAATTTATTTATAACACTGCATGCAAAAATTAATATTAACAATTTATGCATGCAAATTATCATTTATCTAAATAATTTATCTATTTTACAATTAATTTTATCAAACAACTAATGAATGTTACATACTAACTCATCTATCATATTAATTTTGCTATTTAAACTAACAAACTATGTAGAAATCAATGTATAAAAAATATAAAGGAATCTGATTCTTAGATCTCAGTTAGGATCGGAATTTTAGATTTCGGTATTTTCATTTCGGTAATTTCGATCGGAATTTACTCGTTTTAGTCTTTTTCTTTTTTCTTTTGTTTATTATTAAAAATTTCTGATGTATGCTGCTTTTCAATCTTGATACCTCTCTAGATTTAGAAACTTGTACACTTGTCTTGTTCAAAGAATCGTGGAGATTTTTGCTTCTTTTCTTTTTGTTTTTTATTTTTCACACTTGCTACAATTGAGCAAAGAACAATGGTTGTAACTTGTGGTAGGTGCTATGACCAGATTTTTCTTGTGCATATGTTACCTGTATACAGTTAACTGACTTTATCATATTGAATTTTAAATATATTCAGTTATATCAAAATTTGTCATATGTATTCTTGATTGATGTTTGATTTATTTGAAATGTTAATTTTAATTATTCAAAGCAGATATTATCATTCCTAATATAGATTTTTGATTGTACTTCCTAATATAGATTCATAGTAATGCGCTTTGCTTTGGTGCAAAGAGCAAACATGATTGGTTGAGACTTGAGAGCTTAACCTGTTTGAAATCAGATCAAGATCCAGCTGAATTTTATGTTGAAACTTTGTGAGAAGTAGCTTGCTTCTATTCTATGTTCTGAAAATAATAATAAAATACAAAAAATTAGGACAAAAATCTAGAACATTCATCAATTTTAATGAATGATTTAGATTTGAAGATACAAAAAAAATAGAATTATTATATCTCTCCTCTTGAATTATTGGTATCCTTTTTATTTTATGGGAATGCAAAATAGAGGAACAGAAAAAAAATAAATCAAAATATCTTTAGTAAGGTGTCATTCTCCTGTAATTATCTATGATACATGTAACATATCACTATCAAAGAGAGATGTGAGGGGCATTAGTGTTGGACAGCTAGCGCTAGGTAAGACAAGGCCGTTTAACATTTTAATGTCCATAAAAGCTTATATGATACCAACATACCAGGAAGCTGTTCTTCTCCGCGTAGTATCGACGGACGGTTCAGATTTGATTCAAAGGAATTTGATATTATAAAATTTAGCTTGCACGAATTTCAATATAAATCAAAGACTGAAATTTACTGCGTAGCACACACAGTATTTTTGCTGCACGATAGAAAATCTCGTTCCCAACATACCAACATCTATTTGTCAATCTTTTTTTTCCTTTTTGCTTTTTTTTCATATCAATTGTTAGTCAAATCCACAATCCACACTCTTCTTATCCGGCCGCCATGACACATAATTATGAGTATAGAAACTCGTGTCAATTGAAAAATATTATTTTTTCCTTATAACAAAATATAATTGGTATAATAATTTTCTACATATGATATCATCCTGTATAAATACCAAGCATTCAATACCCAAAAAAAAACAGAGAAGGTGATTATTATCTCTCTGTGGCTTTGTCAAATTTGGGCATTGTCACGAGAAAAAAAAACAACAACAAAATTTTGACTTTTAATTATTCTTGATCCGAAAATTTAATTATTTTATAAAAGATTAACATTTTTTTTGTGAGATTATGCTTGTGTAGATTGATTAAACGTTAAATACGTTTTAAATCAAGAAGACCAAGTCTTGAAAAGTTCAACCATACCATTGTCTTGAAGAAAGCCTTCAAATTTTAGCAGATACAAGCACTCGTCACAACGGTTCATTGTGGTATCATGACAAGTCAGAAGAAGAAAGCAAAAATCAACTACCAAAAGTTCCGAGACACTCGTTGTGACAATGGATGAAGAAAGCGTTGGGACGCTTCAGCAGGACGGTTTTTTAAGGCATTGTGACATATCAAATGATAAAAGGTCAAATATTGTCAGTGACACAAAAGATTAGAAACATTTCAGAAATCAACTCGACATGTCACAACGGTTCAGTGTGATGTCGTGACGAGTTACTGAAACATGAGTTGACTTGTTTTGATTCTTATATATAAATCAAGATGCGAACTTTTGAGATATCAATTGAATCATTGCCAAACACTTACAAGTAATCTAAGAGCACATAGAAAAAAATCTTCCACAACAACTTAAGAGATCATTTTGCCATTCTTGACAGCAATTGAGAAATAGGTTTTAGCCAATTATCTAATCATTGAGTGTGTTATAGATCATTATGTGTTTTGTTTCTTTGTTGTTTTAAATTTAAAGATGATCAATTGTAAGCTCTCACTTAATCTCTGATAAAGGACGCGAGCGATAAGCTTTGTTGTAGCCTTGAAAACACATTTTGTGTTAGTTAGTTTATTCGATCCGGAGGTGATATTGAAAGACTCGTAGGCGGTGTAGACATAACTGAACCATGTTACATCTAACGCCTCTCTCTCTTGCTCTATCTTTTATGTTCTTGCTATTCTTTAATTGATTGTTCATTTGTTCTTGTGATTTTGTGTGTGTTAGATTTGAGTATAATTGTTAAAGGAAAAGATTTTGACGGTTGAGTTGAAAACTATTGCTAATACAAAATTAAAACGGGCAGATCGATCTTAACGGCCGAGATTGTATCATACTTTTCTTGATCTACTTTTCTTATAACTCATTGAATGCAATATTCTTTTTAATCTATCAATGGAATGATCCAACGGTTACGAAGATGGCGTACACCATAAAAAAATCTACTAAAATAAAATGGCAGCAAAAGTACTTTTTTTAATGCGACTGATATTCTATGTACACAACAATTGTTTGTTAAAGCAGATTGTGAAGAGTTGATTTTCTTTTATAATTTTTATTGTCTCATGATGAGACGTATTTTTAAAATTAAGATTTTGAGAATATCTGGATCAATTATCTATTACAAGTGTATTTGTTTTTTAATGCGCTAGTTCAACAAAAATTGAAAGAACCGTGATGCAACTGATTTCTGCAGCACGTGGAAAGATGGTGAAGAATCGAAACCGAGAAGTTTTGAAGAAACTTTTTTAATAGAGGATCAAGAAAAAAAAAAGAAAAATGAAAAGAAAGATGAAAAAGTGCACAGAACTTGAAAAGGAAAATGAAAATAATTAGAGACTCAAGTCCGAATTATTTTTAAGTAATAAAAATAATATATATAATTAAATATATAAAAAAATGTTATCTACAATTTTAAATGCTATCCTCGCAACTCTTGGTGGTGAGTTTACCATTTTTTTTGTATTTTCTGACGATTTAAAAAAAGATAAAAGTTAAACTTGCA
>CAXKVX010000709.1:0-35398 GCA_964058865.1 Eleocharis quinqueflora
CTTCTGGACAGAGCAGAAATGGATATGTAAGAGATGATTTATATCACACTCGACCTATTTTGGGAACAGATGCTAATTGAGATGCAATTTTTGTTTATACAAATAGCTCAGAAGCTAAGTGCACTACTGCTTTGACCTTTTTTTTTCCTCTGAAGATGAGTACTTTCTCATTCAACATTAATTGAGATGTCCAGTAAAAGTCAATTTTGTCATGCTGATACTGGTATCAGATCAGTTATTGGTATATATAGAATGTGGAACTGAAGAATATAATGTACCTCTAAGAAAATAAGCCAGTTATCAGCACCAGAATCAAATCCCTTGAGAAAATGATAACCCGGGAGGGTTCCATCCAAGCACACTACCAAAACCAAAGAGTAGATAAACAAATATTTTAACTTTTGCAAGGTATAAAATAAAAAAGGGAAAAGTAGACAAATGAAATCAAATAAGTAGGTACTGGGAGGAGTAATAGTATTTAATTTTTAGTTACATGCTCCTGTCTGCTGTGCATTCTTCACAAGGGTTAGATTGACTAGAACAGGATAGGCGTCGTTAAGCGCAACGTCGTGTGATCGGGAGGTGACCTTAAGAAACATCACATTGGAGAAGAAAAGGAGGAGGATGGCGGAGGTGGTGGCGCGTTGGCGGCTCCATCTCCACGATCGGCAACAAGTCTTTTGCTCCGGCGACACCGACAATTCTTCTTCGGGTAATGGTTTCATATCGTTTGCTAGCTGTTTATCAGAAGAGAACTCAGAATTAAGTGATGTGATGTGATCAATGATCATCATATAATATATAATCTGCTGGGAGCCGGGACGAAACCGGAAAGGAGTTTCCAAAAGATGAAAAAGACAAATAACTCAGTGGAAGGAGACTGCTATTTTGTTTGTTTTCAAATAACACCGGCTTCTATGCTTTTTTTCATTTCAAATATTTCGTGTAGCGGGTAATTAGCATAAACATTTTCACATATTTCTCTGCATAGTAACAACATTCGCGATAGATGAGTTACTCGAATTTCAGCTCCAGTCGAATAGATCCATCACATCGCGACTTTGACTCATCTGATTCGGGTCAACAACAAACATTCCAACATAAAGTAGAATTAAATAATTATTTTTTTTCACCAACAAAGATTACAACATACAGCTAATAAAGCTTTCTCAAATAATAAATTATCTTGAAATTTAATAGACAATCAGTCGAACAAATAATATAGAATGATCCAAACTTTAGCTTATTTTATTTTTAGCAAACGTTGTTATTAGAAATTCAGAAATAAACTCCATTATTTGAAAATGGAATACAAATGAAAAAATTTCAGTTCACTCTATGTATAGTTGGCAAGAATTTGGTGGTTACATGAGGTTGTAAATATAGCTTTCTAGATTTCAGAACAATGTACATAACTCCATGTAAATTTTTTTCTTTATCAATGAAAATTGTAAGTCTAGGCTTACTTCAAAAAAAAAAAAAAAAGAATTTGGTGGTTACAAAATTATTTTTTTGACATAGTATGGAAATCAAAACTGTCCTTGAAAATTAAGATGTTTATGTGGCTTGTTAGAAAGAAAAAAATATCACAAAAGAATTTCTTGCCAAGAAATGATGGCAAGAAGACACAAAATGTGTTTTTTGTGATCAACATGAGAATATTGATCACTTATTTATAGAATGCTCATTTATCAGAAGCATATGGATTTGAATAGGACAACATAATAATTTTGATTTCCAGAGAAGAAAGATAGAAGACTTATGGTTTATAGATACTTTAATTTCTCTTAAAGATGCATGTCTTATTGAACTAATTAGAGGTGCAGTATTGTGGAATATCTGGTTAGAAAGAAATAAACTTTGTTTTACTGATAAATCCCCAAAATCTGTTAGAAGCATAGCTATCCAAATTATCAACATTTTGGGGTATTCGTGCAAACATAATGCAGATTCTTCCTTTCTTAAACTTAATTTGATTATCCCTCAGGATGTTCAGAGTTTACCAAGACATACACCAGGCAGAGAAAACCTGATGGTGATGATGGAGCGTGTGGATCAGTTGGAGGAAGAAATACCAGCAAGACCTTCGTCTGGAAGCGTCATGTATCTTGAATGATTGAGAATTTGATCTAATGTTGAACTGTTCTATTTTTGTCTCTCTTGTAGTGAAGTTGATTCATTTGTTTGTGACTGTTTTTGCTTTTGTTGATGAGGGTGATATTTGGTGTAATGAGACAATTAATACATTAACATGTACCATGTGTTTGGTACCTGTGAAGAAAAACTAGGTAGTTTAGAAATATTGGAACAAACTTAAGTCTAAGGTTCTTGGTTAGCAGGTATCATGTGTTGTGGTACGTGAATTAGTACAGTTATTACCTAGATTTAGGAGAAAATTAGTTTGTACCAGGGGTTATTTTCAATAAAACAGGTGGGTACCCCCACTTTTTCTCAAATAAAAATAAAATAATAACAACCCCAATGTTTGTTCCTTCCTTTCGTCTCCCTAATTAACTTTCAAAAAAGGAAAGTCAAACAGTCAAACACTTTCTAAAAATGGAAAATCAAACAGTCAAATGCGGATAAAAATAGAAAGTTGAACTGCGTGCATTCTTTTGAACGTTTCCGTCCTACACACTATTCTGAATGTTTCACATAGAATACATGGGATGCACACTAAATAAAATAGGTATTCAGATTGAATAAAACATGTGTTCAAATTGAATAAAGCAGGTGTTTAGACTAAATAAAATAGGTGTTCAGATTAAATAAAATATGTGTTCAAACTAGTTGTTTCAAGTCTGTTTTTGCACTACTTCAATTCAAGTCTGCAAAAAAATGAGGCACGGACTAAAAAAACATGTGTTCAGAATAAATAAAAAATGTGTTGAGACTAAATAAAATAGGTGTTCAGACTAGTTGTTTCAAATCTGTTTTGCACAAAATGAGGCAACAAACTATATAAAATAGGTGTTCATACTAAATAAAATCAATGTTCATACTAAATAAAATAGGTGTTAAGACTAGTTGAAAAATGTGTTCATACTAGCTGTTTCAAGTTTTTTTTGCATTGTTTCATGTCTGTTTTGCACATAATGCATGGGGTACAAACTAAATAAAACAAGTGTTCAAACTAAATATAATATGTGTTCATACTAGTTTATTCAAATATGTTTTTGCATTGTTTCGAGCAATTTTTTTTTGAGAAAATTTGAGCAAAAAAGGTGCAGAAAAACTACAAAATGTAATTTGGAGGCTTTAGAGGCATTTTTCGGGGTCAAAACAACGTCGTTATTTGAAATGTATGCATACAGGCGAATTGGAGTTACGAGTCAAAAGTTACGTCCGTTCGAAGATCAATCATTATTTTGTGCTTTTTTGTCAAAATAGCAATTAAAACGATTAAAACAGTTAAAATGTGCTAATACTAACTAAGGATGTGATCATACTAATTCCTTTGGTGGTCATACTAACTGCTCAAGTGCTCATACTAACTAAAAATATGGTCATAATAGCTCTTCTGGTGATAATATTAAACCAAAATAGGTGGTCATGCTAAATAAAATAGGTAGTCATAGTAAATAAAAAAGATGGTCATATTAACCTCTCAGGTGGTCATACTAAATGCTCAAATGTTCATAATAACTAAGGATGTGATCATACTAGCTACTATGATGATCACAATAAATAAAACACGTGGTAATACTAACATCAAGAATGTTTATACTAACATCCAAAATATTTATACTAACATTCAGGCTGTTCATATTAACTACAAGTACAAGGTGGTTATACTAATTATCCAGTTGTTCATAATAACTACAAGGTGTTCATACTAAATAAAACAAGTGTTAATATTAAATAAAACATGTGTTCATACTAGTTGTTTTAAGTCTGTTTTGCACTAAATGCGTGGTGCAGACAAAATAAAACATGTGTTTATACTAGCTGCTACAAGTCTGTTTTGCACTGTTTCAAGCATGTTTTGTACTGAATGCATGTGGTGCAAACTAAATAAAACAGATGTTCAAACTAAATAAAAAAGGTGTTCATACTTGATGTTTCAAGTGTGTTTTGCATTGTTTCAAGTCTGTTTTGCATTGTTTCAAATTTGTCTTGCATTGAATGCATGAGGTGCAGATTATATAAAATAAGTGTTCAAACTAAATAAAATATTTGTTCAGACTAAATAAAACAGGTGTTCATAATCGCTTTTCCAAGTCTATTTTTATTTTAAGTCTGTTTATGCACAAAATGGAGCGCAGACTAAATAAAATAGATGTTCATACTAAATAAAGCAGGTGTTCAAACTAAATTAAGCACGCGTTCATATTCGACGTTTGAAGTGTGTTTTTCTCACTATTTCAAGTATGTTTTTGCACAGAAATGAGGTGCATATTAAACAAAACAGGTATTCAGATTAGTTTAAAGAGGTGTCCATATTAGCTGTTTCAAATCGATTTTTGTATAATTTCAAAATTGTTTTGCACAAAATGTCGCAAACTAAATAAAACACGTGTTCAAACTAATTGAAAAATGTGTTCATAATACTAAAATAGTGTTGGATTAAACTCATATCTTGTTTGACAATTTGCAAAACAATTAAAGTACTAACCTTGCACATGAGTTTTGATGAAGATGCAAGTTAAAACAAATACACACCAATGTCAAACATTCTCAAACATGCCCTGGACAAGTCAATACATGCTCAAGTCATCAAGGGAAGGCTTCAATGTGCAAAACAGAGCACATCGTTACCATAATGCTTCATGATCTGTTATAACGAGTCACTAAGGCGTTATAACGGATGCCCAAGGCGTCATAACGCCTCAGGAGGAGAGAGAAGCTGCAGAAGCTGAATTTTCTCGAGACAAGTGTTGCTGTAACGCTTCAAGAAGGTGTCGCAACGGGTTACAACTCGTTATAACGAGTGAGCAAAGCGTTATAACGGGTTTCTGAAGAAGCTGTAGAAGGGCAAAAGGTTAAGATGTCCAAGGCATTATAATGCCTTGCCCAAAGCGTTATAGAGGAGCTGTAACGCTATGATGTATTTTGACTAATTCAAGATTCCAAGAAGTGCTCAGCCTATATAAGAGATGCAGAAACGAACCAACAAACTATCAAGACATTTCTACAAGCTTTCCAGCATTAATTGAGCACAGAAAAGAGCCTGATTCAAGTCTCCTCCAGCTACCTAACCTAGAGAGTAGTTATGATAGCTACTATTCTCTTATTGTCTATTCGAGAACAAAACCCTTAGCTAGTTGATTAGCCTTTGATGCATCACAAAATAATAAGATAAAATAAGATAAGATAATAAACAAAATAAAAATAAGAAAACATAATTTCTCGTCAGTCCTATTTGTTAGAATGCATTTTCGTTCATTTGAACACGCAATAGCCAACGTGTCATCAGAGTGGAGATCAGATTTTAAATTAAGAGTTGTCAAAATTTCAAATTATTTTTTATTTTTATTAAAATTTTATTAGAAGTTGTCAATTCGTAAATGATATATTAATATATTTTTATAATTATACTAACTAACTCATTTATGTAAAACATTGAGAGATGTCAGGCACTCCTAGCTCCATCCCTATATGCCATCTCTCTCTCTATATATTCAAATTAACTATTTATTTATTAGTTCGGATCTTCTCTAACTTGAGTATGAAGTTCAAAATGATGCTGTAAATTTATGCCACGAGGATGACCCAGTGGGGAAAATTTTCATAGAGGACCAAGCAGCAATAAATTTCAACTGATAGGGCCAGAGGCACCCTAATAATTGCACAGAGGGCCAAGGGCGCGACTAATAGTCGCGCCCCTAAGTTATTTGATTTTTTTGCTGAATTCAAGGCAGTTTGCAGTGCATTAACGATCTGTGGGACCTACATGTCAGGGGCGCGACTAATACATGCGCCCCTGACATTCTGGGCATTTTTTTTCTATTTATAGACATTTTATTAATTATATTAAAATAGTAATTTTAAATGCACTTATTATATTTATTATTAATAGATGTGATAATATATTAAATATAAATATTATATATTTAATACAAGTAATGATATATTTAATTAAGTAATAATATATTTAATATAAGAACATATTGCATTACGTAATAATAATTAAGTAATAATGATATATTTATATTGAATAAGTAATAATATATTTATTATGTATAAGTAATAATATATTTAAAATAATATTACATATGAAAATTTATTATTACATTATTATATATTAAAAATATTAAAAATATTAAACTTAGTTATTAAATTATTAAATACATTATAAATATTATTACATTATTAAATATATTAAAAATATTATTAAAAATATTATTACATTAATAAATATATTATTTAATATATTAAAAATATTATTACATTAATAAATATATTATTAGAAATAAAAATATTAGAAGTAATAAATAGGAGTTATTAAATATATTAAACTTAATTATTATAAAGGTATAGTTAGTAATTATTAAAAATAGAAATAATAATAGATTGAAGTGTTTTTTGTTACAAGTGGAAATGTTTATAGCTATTAATACTAAGGAAGTTACAACTATTTCGAGAAATACAAATGGTCCAGTGGTAGGGGGGTTTGAATAGAGGCGCTGAGTTTGTGTGAGGGCATGGGTTCGAACCCCCCTCCCTACCATTTTTTCGTTTTTACTTAGGGGCGCATGTATTAATCGCGCCCCTAAGTGCTGAAACAATCCAGATAACATCCAGAGAGTCGTTTTTGTGTTCAGCACTTAGGGGCGCGATTAATACATGTGCCCCTAGTCTTTGCTGCTATTAATAGCAAAAAAAACCCCTTCCTTCCTTCTTCTTCCCCAAACCCGCCCCTAACCTATTTTTTCTCTCAAAATCGCTCCCTCTACTCCCTACCTCTCCATCTTCTTCTCCTTCAAGGTTTTTGCCAAATCTTTCTCTCCCTCTCCTCTCCTTGCTCTCCTTTGTGATTCCTTGCTCTCATTCTCCTCTCCTAGATCTTCCTCTCCAATTTAAGGTAATTTTTGGACTTTTTTGTAAAATTGAGACATATTAGTTGCATGCTATTAATTTAGTGTTTTTAGTAGTATTTGTTCATGATTATTGATTGTGGTACGTTATTATTGCTTTAGTTGTAGTTTTATCATTTATTATACATTTATATGAATAATTGGTGATTAATTTGATTATTGTTGAATTATTGGTGATTATTGTTGATTATTGTTGAATTATTGGTGATTGTTGTTGATTATTGGTTATTATTGGTGATTAATTTGAATATTGTTGAATTTAAGGTACATTTATATTAATTATTGCATGTTCATATATGTGTTAATATATGTACCAAAGTATCGTACCAATTGTTGATTATTGTTGAATTATTGGTGTTAACATAGTAGTATTGTTGATTATTGTTGATTATTGCATGTTGAATTATTGGTGATTAATCGTACCAATTGTTGATTATTGTTGAATTAATATAGTAATGGCAAATAGAGGTCGTAGAGGTCGAGGCCGAGACGGTAGGGGTGGTCGAGGTGAAGGCGATTTGTCACCTCAACGCGACATTCTGTACGTTGGGTCTCTACTACGAGCTCTCAACCCAACACATGCATCCAACCGGGCTTATGATGAGGTAAAAAAATAGCTATATTGTTTTATTTCCAATTTCGCAATTTTAATTTTGTTTCATAAATAACACATGTTCATATATGTGTTAATAGCCAACCTTTGTTATGGAGACCAAGGCCGGGTCAATGTCATTCATGTACGACGATCAAATTGCTCCAATTCTTGAGCGATTTCATCTTAACCATCTCGCTCGATTGGGTACCATTAAGGTAGATCGTGACCTAATAACTGCGGTTGCTGAGAGATGGAGACCGGAAACACATTCCTTCCATTTTCCAACGGGTGAGTTGTCGATCACAATGGAAGATGTGTTGATGTTATGGGGTTTACCGTTGGACGGGCTACCCGTGACAGGCGATGTGGATCAAGATTAGGAGGAGGACGTCATGGAGTTGTTTGGGCGAGTTGAGTGGCAAACCTTTAGGAGGCCGCCGGGTCATTTCCACATGCGACAAGATTGGTTGCGTGAACCTTGGCAGCCACAAAGAGAAGGCCCCGGTGATAGACGACACTTGAAGGCAAGATTACCTCTCAATGCCCCACCCGAGGAGATCGACATGTATGCATGAGCATACATGTTGGACCTCTTATCTACTGTTATGTTTCCGGACCAGTCTGGTTACATACAAACGATGTTCATTCAGTTCTTAAGGAACATCCATGATCCACCGAGGTATAGTTGGGGCTCAGCGGTGCTAGCACGTTTGTATCGTGCTTTATGTGATGCATCGGACAGGAGGAACAAACAAATTGGGGGTCCTTTGATGCTACTGCAGATGTGGGTGTGGACGAGGCTTCCGATTGGGCATCCGAGAGCGAAGGATTTGCCCGGTGACATGCCATACGGGGTGAGATGGATGGGCCCGACGCACAACTACGACGATGAGCCGCATAGGAGTATCACTCTCTACAGGTACTTTCTGATTATTTTAACAATCTCCAATTTTTGTAATAACTATATATTCTAACATTATTGAAAATTATATAGGTGGCGACTCGAGCATCTCGATGAGAATGGTCCAGAATGGTGGCCATACGATGAAGATGTGGTGGCTATGTTGCCCCCGATATGTAATGATCAAGTTCAAATGAGTCTTTTTCATTATCGGGGGCCAATTATATTTTTCTGGATTGTCGAGTGGCACGATCCTGCTAGAGTCGCGCAGCAATTATCTTTCCAAGTCCAAGTGCCGCCTCCATTGCCACCTCTTGATTGCAAGCGCCTTCATAATGTATGCCACAACAAAAAATCTTAGGGGCGTGATTGGGAGATTTATCACGAGGGGTACATACAGACTTGGGGGAATCGGTTGGCCAACACAATTGACTTGGGGCACGGTTTCATGAACGGCCATTGGGACCATTACTTGGCATGGTTCAACCGGAAAGGCATGCGCACCGTCTACTGGAGAGGTACAACCACACCCGATTGCACATCAAGGGCGTGGAGTTGAGCGAACCTTCAACATGCAAGGCGAAGTTGTGCAACGAACGGTAAATTCATTGCCTTTTCCCTTCAATTTAAACTTTAAAGAATGAAAAGTACTAACTAAATTGTTTAATCAGGTGCTTCGCAACTTAACACTCGCTAGGGAAGCGATTGGTGTGATTGCACAAAGCGCCAACAGTGTCTTCAAGACTTTCGCGAGAAAGGTTCTTCGAACTTGTCGCGGAAACATCGAAGACGTCGACCAAGGAGTCGTCTTCTGCAACCTGATGTTGGAGCATGGCTTGAGGGATGAAGACTTGGAGTCATCCATAGCCGAGGGGTTGCACGTCCAGCCAGAGCACTACGACTGGTTGGGTCAGTTGGTGGGTGGCGAGCAAGCGAGTCAGATGCCCGAGGCGCCACTATTTCACCCTCCTTACTCACATCTATCACATGGCGGAGTATGGGAACCCGGCCAAGGATCCGGAGCCGCCCAATTGGAACCAAATGATGAGCGTACCGTAGAGGACGCGGTGGACCGTGCATCCGAGTACGTGTTTGGCCCTTCGAGCCAAGCACACGATCCTGATGATGAAGACGAGGACATCATTCCTTTACGGCGCACTACTAGGACGGCTCGAGCGCCTAGTGCTTATACCCCTTCCGCTTATGATACACGTGGCCGCGGTCGGGGTCGTCGGGGTAGGGGGTTGATATTATTTAGATCGATGCATGTTTGATGTATGTTTTTATGTTTGTGCTATTTTGAGACTTGTTATGTTGAAAACTTGTTTAATTGTTTAATAACTTGTTTAATTAGATCGATGTTGAAAACTTATTATGTTGTTTGTTTAATTATATCGATGTTCAAAACTTGTTATGTGCCTTGTAATGCATTTTGGAAAAAAAAAGTAAACAAAAAAATCTTGTTTCAAACTTAAAGAATGACCAAAAAAATTTCAAACTTGTTTAATTGCCTTGTAATACATTTAGAAAAATGAAAATTAAACAAGAAACAAGCTAACACACTAAAAGTCTTGTTTCAAACTTGTTTAAATGCCTTGTAATTTTAAGTGTTAAGACTAGGGGCGCATGTATTAATCGCGCCCCTAAGTGCTGAACACAAAAACAGCTCTCTGGATTGTTTCAGCACTTAGGGGCGCGATTAATACATGCGCCCCTAAGTAAAAACGAAAAAATAGTAGGGAGGGGGGTTCGAACCCATGCCCTCACACAAACTCAGAGCCTCTATTCAAACCCCCTACCACTGGACCATTTGTATTTCTCGAAATAGTTGTAACTTTCTTAGTATTAATAGCTATAAACATTTCCACTTATAATAAAAAACACTTTAATCTATTATTATTTCTATTTTTAATAATTACTAACTATACCTTTATAATAATTAAGTTTAATATATTTAATAACTCCTATTTATTACTTCTAATATTTTTATTTATAATAATATATTTATTAATGTAATAATATTTTTAATATATTAAATAATATATTTATTAATGTAATAATATATTTATTCATGTAATAATATTTTTAATATATTTAATAATGTAATAATATTTATAATGTATTTAATAATTTAATAACTAAGTTTAATATATTTAATATTTTTAATATATAATAATGTAATAATAAATTTTCATATGTAATATTATTTTAAATATATTATTACTTATACATAATAAATATATTATTACTTATTCAATATAAATATATCATTATTACTTAATTATTATTACGTAATGCAATATGTTCTTATATTAAATATATTATTACTTAATTAAATATATCATTACTAGTATTAAATATATAATATTTATATTTAATATATTATCACATATATTAATAATAAATATAATAAGTGCATTTAAAATTACTATTTTAATATAATTAATAAAATATCTATAAATAGAAAAAAAATGCCTAGAATGTCAGGGGCGCATGTATTAGTCGCGCCCCTGACATGTAGGTCCCACAGATCGTTAATGCACTGCAAACTGCCTTGAATTCAGCAAAAAAAAAAATCAAATAACTTAGGGGCGCGACTATTAGTCGCGCCCTTGTCCCTCTGTGCAATTATTAGGATGCCTCTGACCCTATCTGTTGAAATTTATTACTGCTTGGCCCTCTATGAAAATTTTCCCCCAGTGGCACTACTATTAGGCCACTAGCCCACTGACACCTCATACATAAGTTAGCATTAATATTTGAGAAATATACAATTTTATTCAATTTACTAGCTTAATTTATGAGTTTGGTATCTCAAAATTTTTTACTTACATGTATTATGTTATGCATTATAAAAAATTAATCATTCGCCACAGAAAATCCTATAGAACTTGTGATTAAAGTAAAAATTTACTGGAAATAATGTAGCCAATAAGTATTGAACTTGGGTCAAGTCTAATACCTCCCAACCACTTAACCACCAGATCACTCATCCATTTTTTATACAATACCTTATTTATTATATATATCCTTATAATATATACTTTTTTATAAGACTGATTTTTAATATGTATTAATAAAAAGTAACATGTGTTTACTGTACGTGTTTACTTATACAGAAAGAAAGCATTTAATCTTTTCTAGTTGTTTAGTTGCTGAGAAATCAAAATGAAAAAAAAAATTATACGCCTCTTTCAAATTCGAGCCCATTATTGGTCTTTCGGGTGTTTTTTTGTTCTTTTTTTTCTGCAAAAGTTGTACGCATATATTTATACTGTCATCCGTATAGATCAAACAGTCAGCAGCAAAATAACAAAATCTTGTTATTCCCTCCGAATAACAGCAGATACGGACTCGAGATTGGCAGTTCTGCGAGACTTCAAAAGTACGAGTTTTGTGTATTGCGATTAAAAGTATATTACAGATTTCTAAGAACTTTATTAGATTTTTTAAGAAAGTAAAAATAAGTTTGCCCAATTAGCCCAATGACTCAAATCATGTAAGTCAATAGAATATGTGAGACACAGTCACACTTACAACAGTAATGATATTGAATAAAAATAACATTACTAATCAACTCCTTTCCTATTTTCGTAGATACCACAATCGATATCGACTATCGATACGTATGTTATTACGAACATTGTTTGAGTTATTATGCGCATTATTTGAGTTATTATTATTATTTTTGTACTGAAAAATTATTACGCATGTTAGTTCATAAAATAATATGCATAATAACTCAAATAATGCATATTAATTCAAATAAAATTCATAATAAAATACGTATAGATGGTATCCATAGTGGTATCAGCTCCTTTTTTATTTCATTGCAAGTCCCGGGGGCAAGAAATGGAGTACACATGTAACATGAACACTGACTATTTTTGGCATATTACGTCACAAATACTAACTCAAAACAAACATAAACACAAAAATATTAATTTGGACATTATGATCATTCCATAAAAAGTAAAAAAAAAGAAGAAGAAGATAAAGAACCCATTTGAGAAGTAACTTGTAAAAACAGAAGATAAAGAACCCATTTGAGAAGTAACTTGGTCGTCCAGAACAAATTTTAAATATACAGCAACTAGCATTTTGTTCCAATTTCACATTAAGTTCACAATGTGAACAACCTAATGCATTTGCAGGCATTCTTCTTCACATCTTGCATTTTACTTATATCATTTTTGGTATTTGACTAGCTTCATTGTTGCTGCCTACTTCGAGTGCATGAATGTAATAAAACTTTCAATTTAGTGTTGCGTTTGATTTCTAAATTCGTGTTGTCTTTGAATGGGTTTTTTTGGCAAAAACTTGGATACTTCAAAAGTATGGATACTTTGGATACTCTAGTCTATTTAAGCCGTTCAATTCATCAAGATTGATGAAAAGTGATTCACTTTAATTTTTACTGGATTTTTCAAAGCATCACTTTCACCAATTTCGAAGAACTGAACGACCCAAATACACTAGAGTACCCAGTGTAACCATCTTTTAGAAAAAAAAATGTACTTAAATTGTTGCCATAATTTTTTTTACTGCTAGTCATTTGAGATTAGGTAGAGTTCACTAAGCTTAATAGTTGTTGGATGAGAAGCATTGCTCTTGGCCTAGTGGCAAAAGAGCAACAGACTTCAAGTGGAGGTCTTAGGTTTGAAATTTAGTGAAAGTCAAAAGTCATTGGAAGATTTTATGTCACTTTGATAATATTTGAGGACAAAGACCACTAATCTATTTTTCAAAAGAATAAAAATATTGTGCCGCCAACTCTACCCCCGGTCAATGCCCCAAAAAGAAGCCCCCCTAAGGTCAAAAGCGCGAGACCCACGTGGGACTCGTGCGTCAGTTTCAGCAAGAAACTGGGGGGCAGTGCTGGAATCTGTATTTCCTGAAATGATCAGCAATTTCTAAATTGAAAATGGGCAGCTTTTGCACGCTGATATTATAGCAGTGTTGTAGCAGTTACTGTGCGGATAACAGTGAGAATTCAACGGAACTGACCATTTCTATCAATTTCTATTTCAGAATATATGAATTCACAGTGCTGAGGGACTGTATCAGCGTCCAAAAAAAATAGTTGTTGGATGAGAGTCGAACATAAGTTATGATGGATGTAAATAATGTGATGTTAAATGGATGTAATTTAATTGCCAAATTTACGGACAAGCAAGGTGATAGTAAAAGCCGTATGATTATACTCGGACAGTTCGATCTTAATTATTAATGAAAAGTTTCCCCTAAGTTGGCGGGGTCAAAAAAAATAAAATAGGAAGAAGTTCGGATTTAATAAAATATATACTAATTCAATCCGAGATTCTGAATCAGAGGATCAGAAAGTATTCTTGAACAAGTATGGGTATTTCAGAACTTGGGCCCAAAGCTGAGAAATTTGTAGTCGGCAGAGAATTATAAATTTGTTAAATTTATGTTCCTTTTAATATATGATGCTAATGTCGTTACTGCAATGAAAAACACATCACATGATAACTGTTACATTTCTGTACTTTACACAGCGACAATGCAATTTAGTTCGACACCACTTATTGCTTTTGCAAATTGTAATGAATGGTAGATAAATTTACAAGGCGAAAAGATGCACAAAGCGATGCGATTGAACCGACTAAAGCTAAAAAAATACTAACGATTATTACTATAATAATTTCATTCATTTGCAATATGCACAGTAAGCTCGTGTGTAAACAAACCATTGTATAATTAAATTTATCCTTTTACATGCATCGTAAGCTCAGCTAGTAGCCGTCGTTCAAACATGTCGGGTTGCAAGGGTATAAACCATCTATCTCCTTCACTTCCTCCCTGTCAAAGTACCAATCTCCGACCGACTCCGCAATAGTCTGCTTAAAATAGAGAAAATACATACATTGATATTGGGGACCAATAAATTAAATTACATGGTGCTGACATGATTTACAACTTATCAAGTAAAATATAGAGCTTGTGAGCTCGGACAAGTTGGACTTCCACAACCTGAAGAAAACGATGACATGATACTTTCTTTACATGCAATGTAGAAGGCTGGATTTCCTTAGGTAGTTAGGTTGAAAGGTGAGGTCTAGAATCAGGTTGATTTTGTTCATCGGAGTTGAATTAGAGGTTTTGGAAGCAACTGACTGCCACCAAGATAGTTAGAGACTTGAAACCATGCAGACTTGAAACTGCCACAGAGATAATTTGAAATATCGCTCCTAAGAGCACGGCCGTTGAAGAAACTGACGATAACTCGGATGGGAAATCAATTGAATTGAAACAAATTGGAAAACTAGAAACATAATGGGACTTATTCTTGTAGAATTGAATAAAATGAGTGTTCTTTTATTTCCTTTAGTTTCTCAGAAAACAGTGAGTTAGAGAGCGAGTGGGGTCACTAATGAGGGAATAACCTTTGCATTAGTAGAGAGAGTGACTAGCCAACGTGTACACAAAACAAAAGGCATGGGGTGTGCCTGGCGCCTCTTCAGTTTAATTGGAGTTGTTTGATTTGACCCTTAAAGTTCAAAAATTACAACAGGAGACTCTACTAAACAAAGGCAAATTCTGAGGTTTTCAATTTAATTTCCAACAGCCAAATGTCTGTTCACTTCTCTATTGCTATCAGCTAATTAATAGTTTAAAACTGAAGCATGTGAGAGGAACTATGCACAGTTTCTCCTGGTTTCTACTCTATTAGCCCCCTATTCTTTTCGCCAGCTAATATTCCTGGTCTCATATAATCAGACAATATAACTCACTAATTTTGAATATTAATTTATCTTTGCATGCTATAAAACACGTACACTTTCTCAATTTGTTTATGAAACTTTTGGCCCATCACTAAGTTTGATTTTCAGCAATATTCTGTGCGAGTTGTTGAAAATTGAAAAATAGTTGGATCTTGTCAACATGCAAAAAGTCGAGAAAGATTGACAGAAACCCTGTGTATTAACTCATTGGGCCCCTCAACCAGGTGATTTTAATTAAAGTTGCTAGCGCTAAAAAAGAAATAAATGAGTCTACACTGTTACCTTTGTTAAAACTGGTCTTCAACCTTAGATATTGAGACGGTATCCAATAATGGTGTAAAATAGAGCCTGGATACTCCTATAACCTCAAGTATTTATGATTTGCCCTTCTTTAAAATAATTTTGTAATTCACCTGGTTATCGATTCGTTGATAGTAGGGCGAGTGCCATGTAATGTTCCTCAGAGATTGACAGTGCGCAAAACAAGAATCCACGAAAATGCCCCAATCCGGTTTCTTCTTAACATCACTTATGTCATCTAGTAAAGCTGCCCTAAACCCTGTAATATATACTTTTTCAGAGACAGAGAAATTTCCCCAACTCTATCAGAAGAAATCAATTAAAGCATATTTAAGTTAGCACCTTCAAGAAGTTTGATTTGGTTTGAATTGCACTTTTTGATGTCCAATTTGCAGTCTGTCCATGAATTGGAAGGGTCGGAGAAACCTGGAGCCAGCACATTTTGTATCTGAAATTATGACAAAATTGTAACTTACATATGAGAAATTAAGATAGAATACTGGTTAATAAAAGAAATTGGAGGATGAAAAAAGAATAAAGCCAACCTGCCAAGAATCATAAGCCGAGTTGAGAATGAAAACAGGGGTACTAATGGTCTCTATAATTTCTTCAGGAAAGAAGCACTGGATAAAGGAAAGATTGAAAAAACTTTACAGATCAGATAATTCAGTAAATATTAAGCATGAATTTCTTTAGTAGTGACGAACCCATGGACTCAGAATAGTCACTAACCCAACAAAAGGTTGGGTAACTGGAATAGAATGGATTAGCTCACTAAATCAAGATTCCGAATTGCTATCTACTAATACAAACACAAAATAACAATTCGGAATAGTCTCTAACCCAGGTTAGCGTTATTCTCATTCAATCCAAACACACCATAGTGATCAGAAACCCAATTACTATAATCTAGAGAATTAAAGTTGGGCCTCACTGAGGGTGTAATTATCCTTTGCTGGCAGTTGACTAAGGTGCACTTACATAGATATACACATGAAACTAGTGCTGACAATTGATTACTTCATCTCTGGGGTTTCAAAATATGAATTATACTGTAATTAGGCATTGTGGAGCAGTCATGTCTATTTATGGATCTTCTGGCAGACAATTAAACTGTTCAATGCCACATGTTAGATAATACTATAACCAATTTATGGTCGGACTATACACATTTCTGGTTGCAATATCTACTGACATGGATTATTACATCACAGTTTTATTTCAGAAAAGGATATTTTCCACAATGACCAGTTAGCACACAGTTCACAACTACATGCAAATTAACTCCGGCCGACAACAGGTCACATTTACAAACTATTACTGTGTAATACCAAGCTTGTTACCATGAGATGCAAAATGAAGTAATAGTTATAAAACAAAAGTAGAGGAACAACAAACCTTTCCAGGGTCCCCAGTGGAAATGCAATTTGGAAATCTCTTCCCTACATCCTAAAATGATTTAATGAACCAAAAATAAAGTAAATGGATACAACAATAAATAAAAAGATTATGGTACAAAATGAAGTAATAATTATAAAATAAAGTATTTGGAGTAAAACAAAAGGGATAAACAGTTGAAAAAGAATGAATGAACCAACACCTGAAGTTGGATGACGTCACTATAGAATTCATGAAAAGACCTTTTACCTGAGATATCTTTCCTGTAATTTTTTTTAGAAGGAAAAAGTAAATACTGAAATATACCAAAACATGGTATAACAATTTTGTGTTTCTGCATGAGGTAAATAGTGATATAAATATTGTTTCCCCTCCCCCCCCAAACCCCACCTACAAAAAAAGACCTAAGCTGAATAGAAGGAACAAAGACAGATAACTAGACTTGACCAACAGTGGCCACTAATTGTTAAATTAAACATACACATCAAGGAAGAAACCACCATCAGCCATGCATTTCACAGTATCTGCATTTGGAAGGAGTGCTTTGAAGTCATCACAATGTATGTAGGTAGCCAACCCTCCAGCAGAGCATCCTGTCAGAAGTGCCTAAAATATGACAATATTATTAAGTCCTCAATTTTTTCATAGCACTGTAACAGCAGTGACCTAACCTTTTTGGCAGCAGAAAGACCATTGAGCAAAAGCTCCTTCATAACAGCCTTCCATATGCGTTCACCTCTAAAATACAAAGTGGTCCCATTCTACATTAGAAAACAGATAAACAGTTAGAAGTTCTATACTGACTGATATAACTCAGATATAACAAGAGGTGCCATGAGGCCCAATTCAGATTGAGTACTGCTACAACAGGATACATACTTCATATATGCTCAGATTCCATATACCTCATATATGATCAACTTCTACAGATGCTTCAAATGGGTATAGGCAGTATTTTGGTTTTTAATATATTGGGCATGTGTACACAAATACCAACTTCATATATGCTCAGATTCCATATACCTCATATATGATCAACTTCTACAGATGCTTCAAATGGGTATAGGCAGTATTTTGGTTTTTAATATATTGGGCATGTGTACACAAATACCAACACCCTGCTAGTTCAAATGATCAGTCTCGCAGAAGACCAGATCCTAAATTGTTTGGATTATCCTTTGCATCATTTCAATACACAAAGGATGCTAAACTTCAGGGACAAAAGTGCAATATGAAACATTGAGGATGAAAACGGAAATATGGTTATCATGTAAGAACCAGATATGTAATTAACTTTAGTCATAAAGCATCTCTAGCTGTACATCTGTATTCATGAATCCAGTACCTGTTCTGTCTTCTCTGCATCTCCAGAAAAAGAGGCACCATCACAATACCTAACCTTGACTTTGTTCCAGTTAAAGAAATCTGCAACAGAAGCTAAAAGCTCAACATATGCTCATATCTCTTGATTTCTCTTACTTTTGTTGTCTAGTTCTATTTATTGTAGATCTACTGAAAAAAAAATTGATTACCAGGGTTGTCAGAGGGCAAATTGCTTAAGATGCCTGTAAAGGGAACCTGGTGCTCCATATGGTTTGAAGAACCTAGTGCAGTGTACTTGCGAGCATTACATGATTCCAAATCACGACACCAACCTCCACCCTATAGCTTTCAACAAAAATATATATAAACAAAAAGGTCCTACAATATGCGACTCCCAAATTTTTTTTTGTTTGTGTATGTGTTGGGGTGGTGGGGGGTTGGGGGGGTGGGGGCGCTCAGGAACCATCTGGGCTTCTGGTTTTGATCGTCCATTTCAAGTCAGAGTCAGAGAGCCTACATCATTGCTGCCAAGTATCCTTCAAAACTCGCACAGTCCAGTGCTTTGGGAAGCTTTCCTTATCAAGTGCAATCTGGACACTCCAATCTAACACTAACTATGATGAGTAACTTTCACATGCAACATTTAATTGAAATGCCCAGTGAGGTCAATTTTGTCATACTGACACTGGTATCAAATTAGTTATTGGTGGCTTGGCGCATAAAGTGTGGAACTAAAAGAATACATATACCTCTAAGTGAATTAGCCAGTTATCAGCACCAGAATCAAATCCCTTGAGAAAATGATAACCCGGGAGGGTCCCATCCAAGCACACTACCAAAGTGTAGATACACAAATATTTTTGTAAGGTATAAAATAAAATAATAAATAAAGTAACGAATTTAGCATTTTAGCTTAGGTAAGACTATATACCTTACAAAGAGGCACATAATTCATACCCAAAGAAAGAAAAATAAATCGTTATTATATCCCTAACACCCTTTTGGCGAAGAGGTACGCAAATAATTACCCCAACTTATTCACTGCTTATGTAAGTAAGATTTCAGCCGAGAAGACTCTTTATTCATCTTTTATGATCAAATACTTACAAAATGAAAAATAGGAAAAATAATATTCAAATCAAGCAAATAACTAGCCAATCGGAGGAGTATTTTGTTTTCCTTACATGCTCCTTCCTCCTGTGCATTCTTCACAAGGGTTAGATCGACCAAAACGGGACAGGAGCCGTTAAGCACATCGTCGTGAGATCGACAAGTGAACTTAAGAAGCATCACACGGGAGAAAATGAGGATGGCGAGACCAAGGACGATGAAGGTGGTGGCGCGTCCGCCGCGCCATCTCCACGATTGACGACAACTCTTTTGCTCCGGCGATACCAACAATTCTTCTTCGGCTGGTGGTTTCATGTTGTTTGCTGTTTATCTGACATCTGAAATGATGCGATGATATAATAATCTGCGGTTGGTCTCCCATCTCATTTCTTGGTCTACCTGCTACTATTTTTCTTTCCGATGGAAGTGACTGATGAGTGATGGGTCGAGTTGGAAGAGTAACGTTTATGCTTCTTTCCATTTGAAGTACTTCGTGTAGCGGGTATAAGTACCAACATTCGCGATACATTGGATTATTCGAATTTCAGCTCCTGCCAAACAAACCCGCTTGAAGATTACCATTCCCACATGCCATATTCCACTTTGCGGAGTGACGCTCATTTTTTTTTCCTGAGCACGCAACAGCCAACAGGCCATCTATAAAGTGATCTGAGATGGTCAGATCACTTTGCGGAGCTAGCTTAGATCAGGAACCAAATCCGAATCCGCTGTTTGTATAATCTCTTCTTACAGCATTTCTATTTCTAAAATTTTTAGAATTTCTAAATTATTGTCACATCAATTTTAGAAATTTAATTTTTCTTTAGTTTCTAAACTCTCCATCCCTAAAACTGAAAAATTAGAGTTTCTAAATTGCCACGTCAGCAAATATTATCAATATTATGAGAGACCGATCAATTTTAACCAATGATTAAGCCATGTCATAGTTTATAAACTCTAAAGCATAGTTGCTAAATAAGAAACTTTTGAGCAAAATTTCTAAATAAGAAACTCATCTACATCTCTAAAACTCATTTAGAAACTGCCACGTCAGATTAGAAACTCCTAAAGTTTTAGGGATGGAGATGCTCTTATCCTCTCTGCTTGTTACGATTTGGACCGTTCAAAACTCATTTGATGATCAAAGCATTTGCTTCTGAATCAAATAACAGCCGTTCGTGATGGTCGATCGATTCCTGACAGTCGAATCAAAACAAGCAGAATCCTACTTGCCTCAAATACCAACGACGGATTCGAATCGCTTAGATCAGGACAGTGGCTCTCTAGTTTAGGTCGGAGCAGCCGCTTCTTTTGAAAAAAAAGTGTGCAAATATGTATCTTATTTATTTATACAATTTATTATTTAAAAAAAAATATGATTATAATTTAAATTTTTTTAAAAATGTCACATTTTGTTTTTCTTATATATTATAGTTCTTACTGCTTTCTGATGATAATTTTGAATTCGTCCCGATCATCTTCCTCTCAATATGCAAATTAACTATCTATTTATTAGTTCGGATCTTCTTCAAAATGAAGTTCGAAATGATTTTTTTCATTAGAAGTTATAACTCATAAGTTCTCATTAATATTTGAAAAAATATATAATCTTATTCAATTTATTGGTAAATTTATGAATTGTTAATTGATTTTTCAAACTTATGAAGTTACGTATATACTATTACTAGGATCGTGATTTATATATATATAAACATTTTTCATCATAAAATTTATAAAAACATGCTACATGCTTCTCTCTCTCTCTCTCTCTTCACAAAACAAATAAAATACCCATCCTCTTGAATATACAAAAAGAATATACAAAATTACATGAAATTTTTTCGAATAAGACTTTTCTTAGTTAAATAAGATTATAAAATCACAAAAGTGTAATATTATAGATCAAATATAGAAATTTCAGAGGTAGTCAATCAAACATAAATAAATGAATAAAAAGGGGGAAAGTATAAATGAATACAACAAATTTCATGCTTAAATATAAAAATTCAAATATCAAACAAATTTAAAACGAGAGCTAAATCCTAAGATCCAAATTAGCTTCTGAATAAAACTTAAAAAGTCTAAAAAATATACAAGTATCCCATGTTTATATAAAATATAAAAAATAATAAAAATAAAATGTATCTTTGAACACTAGTACTCCAAAACAAATAAAAAAAAACTAGTTAGTAATATTTTGAGACTCTCTTCTTAAACCACACAACTCAACTAAATTACTGCTTATTAATCATAAGTGCAGAAAACTGAAATGACGTCTCGAATAAATAATAACACGAACTTATGCCTGACTAAGACCATCAAACTCCAAAACCTCATTGATTACAAATCTAAAAGTTACGAACGTCTGCGCATCACAAATTTTGAAACATGTGCGCATTGAGGGTGACCCGTCCTCATTCTCTTCCAAAAAAGATCAATTCACAGACAACTAGGCCTGTCAATGATCGGTCATTTAATCGTTTTTCGTTTCGTTTCGTGACAAATGAAACGATTACGATCAAAGATATTTCTTTCATTTAAATAACGAAATGGTTAACAAAAACATATTGTTTCGTGATCGTTTGTTTCGTAGTTTCGTTTGTGACTGTGTATTGTTAGTTATTTTGATTTCAGAGAAAAATGCTATGCTGAGATAAGGTGATGAGAGATGAGATGAAAGATTACTCGAATGAGGATATGAATGATTTGATTCTGGTGTATGATTAGAATCGTTCACCACCAGTTTCTAATTTGTTTTAGTGTGATGAGAGAAGAGATTGATGAAAAGCAAAGAGAATAAGTTTAATCATTATGTTTCGTTCTAATCGTTTTGATCGTTATATTTAACAAAACAACTAACGAAACAAAGTTTCTTAATCATTCATTAAACAGAACGGTTAACGCAACTATTCTCTTTTCATGAACGTTACATGCGTTATGCGGGTCTACACACAACCACCTTTTTCTTCCTTTCTCTCGAAAGGGAAGCGGAAAAGAAAGCGAAAAAGAACTCCAACATAAATCTTATGAAAAAAGTACGTTTCTCTCATCTTCTTCTTTTACTTTCTCCAAACCCGACTCAGGTTGCTCTTTTGCCAACCCTACACTGTCCATGATTCAATCTTGCACTGCACATTCTATATATGATATAAATAAAATTTTAACTGCATACATTGCTTTGTGGCTAAAAATAAAATCATGAAACTTTTGACATTTATCACAATACAAAAATATTTCAGGCTCGTGTATTATGGTTTAACAAATACAATTTCTGTATGTGTAAAATAATGAAAAATTGCATATTAAAAAAAATATATACATGTTCCACATGCACCTCATTGAGCAAAACCCATTTAAAAGTTCATCCGCTGACGTATAAACAGTATTTTTTTTTATCCCACTTATTTATCTCTCACATGAATCACCAAAACCCATTGAGCAAAGCAGCTTCAGCTCAGTACGATCTTTTGCTCTGCTGTCCACGATTGTTCAGGCTCCACTTGTATTTTTTCGATCTGCAATAAATCACACAAATTAAAATGCACTAATGCAGAAGAAAGATAAATATAATATAACAAAAGGTCAATTAAAAAACAAAAAATGATTCAGTAAAGAAAATATTTTTACTAACCTGTGCATTTTCAACACAGACAAAATCTTTGTAGCATGCTTCCATCTGTAAGTGAGGGTTCCACAAGACAGCATCTGACCAGCTACATTTTAGTGTTTAAATTAAATAAATTATCAAACAATCTCCAAAAGTATTTATGGTTAATTCATAAATTAAAAAGAAATATGATGTCAGTACTTGGCATTTTCGATAGTGACAGTGTCGCCCAATCCATTCTCAAAAATTAGCTTATTATGTGCATTTAGGTAAATGCAGTCCACAAATCCTGGGAAATCAACTATTTCCCTGTATAACAGAAATATAAAGTATAGAAGTATAAAAAACATGATGAGTTGCTCTGATAACTTTCAAAATTGGATATGAAGCAAAAAAGACCTCTCTTCGGTGCCCTCAATAGGGTTCTGAGGATCTGGATCCTTGTTTAGGGTTTTACAACCCTTTAACCCCTTTACTTTTGCCCCTGTAACTGAAGCCTTTAACAGATAAGAAAAGAGAAATCAGAAAACTGAGAAAATAAGCATATTATTTTGGAGGATAAATTAAGACAAAATCTACAAGTCCCCGTTACAATAGCGAAAAAACAATCATAAATTTCTCTGAAAACCAACAACTATTGACTGAATTTGCATCCGGAAGGGTCAATAAAAAACCATGTCCCTTCAGTCAAATTCAATGTCCGCAGAGTAATTACTACAACATCTGTTACTATTTACAGTGAAAATCACAGCCCATTTTGTAATACCGAAGGCTAACCCTTCTGGGGGATACAGATCCCTATTGGCTTGTAACTAAATACATTAGAAAATATTAACTACACCCTCCTCTCCCACTTTCTTAAAAAAATACCAAATACTCTCCTCCCATTTTCAGTTTCTTCAGAGGAATAATGAACAAAGGAGCAAAATGGTACATTCCACGGAAACAGAGAGAGAAAGGGCATTGTTTTTTATATTCAGAAGTTCTATGGAGGTTTACAAGACATTTTCATTATTTTTGGGCTATTGTTGATATTTATATTTTGAAGAGGTACAAATGAATCTGTGGCAATCACAAATTGTTTAAGCTCTTACTTACACTGAAATAGGTATGGAGAGCTGACGTGAAGGAGAATGGCTTTGTATCGGTATTTTTTATACTGAGAGATGTTGACAAGCTCTTTTCACCCAATGTCACCTAAAATAGTAATATGAAGTAATAAAAAAGAGAATGGAAACATAAAATCAGGTTGTTACATGAAACAAAAAGGGTTACACCAGGCAAAAGGTAGGTACCATTGCCACATTTCTAGGCTGCTTATGGTACAAACATAACGCAATCAAACTACAAGAAACCAGAAAAGACATATATACAGGAAAAGTATAGAAGATTTCTGTGCTGCTCTTCCATTTCTTCTCATAGTACGCTAGTATGGATTATACCAATTTATCGCCAACTAACGAAGACTGAAACCTCTCAATATGAATTATTTTCTTTACAAGTCTTCTCCTTAAATGGTATAATACTCAAACATGGCAGTCAAGTGCTTGATATGAATCAACTGGAAACAACATAATCCCCTTTTTTTCAAACAACAGAGAAAAGGTAGAAGACAAGTTATTGGAATGTTTACAAGATTATGGGTTGTGAATTTGACCTTGTAAAGAGCATGAAAGCTGAAGTCCCACATGGAGCGGCTATAAGAATCGTCTTTGAGTTCCAATTTAACAGTTGTTTCTCCATTGCTATTTTCCAAGTTTTCACAGATCGACCAATTCATGTTTCGTGCAAATCCATGCTGTACCAACAATGCTTAAAATCATAATTCTCCTCTAAAACTTTTTTTACAGGAAAATTTGAGTATTCTTACCTGTTGAATAGGACCAGGGCCGAACTGGGGGAAGCAATGTGGAATTCCTCCACTGTTTTAAATTTAACAAAATAAAATAAATTTAGGAAGAATCATAAACTGAAAAAGAAATGCATGTATAAGCAATAGAAACCTGATAGGTTTTTTTCCGTTAAAAACAGCATCGGGTCGAACGAAGAGTAGATCCTTGCCACCTGGTACCTTCCAAGAGGTGACACATGCCCCAAAGAGATAAATTTCAGCCTCACTACAACAACTCGAAATATGAAGATGGTAAAAAATTCATACTATACAACATAATACTGAAATTTTGTTGGTTGGTTTGATTGTTAGTTACATCAACGGCTGTTTATAAAGCCATTACGCAGCTGCTCACTCGAATTTTAAATGTCACAACAAACATTAGATACTAACAAAAATAATAACAGCTTAATAAAGAAAACAAGGAAATAAACAACATGATCAAACGGCAAATTTTAAATTGCTTTTAATACTTGACATATAAGAAGGTTTGACACATGAGATAAATAGAAATTGACCTCCCACTGGAAGTTTTCAAGGTGATTTTGGGAAGCTCTCCATTTCCTTTCGAAATCTCTGCTCCCCTGTTGTAGATTCTCTGCTCTAGTCCTGCCTTGATGCTCAATCCACCTTGCCTTGAGGAGAAGCGAGAAAAATTCAAAATTTCGTGGGAATTATATTAAGAAAATAACATTACCTTTTTTTTACCTTCTATTGCGAGATGTACTGTGGGGATTGGAGAACTGGATGGCTTTGAGGGGAGAGGAGGCCATCATGGCCAGGGAGATGGAGATGGCAGCCATTGTCGAAGTGGGGAATTCGTTTGGGTCTATCACGGGTGCGGGTGCGGGTGCGGCGATACGCCAATTTTGAGAAACCTGGAATACAACAGTGTATAGAAATTATAAAATAATAAAAAATCACATTATATATTAGAATATTTGATTTTTTATTTTACATTCAACTACATATCATATTGACGCAATACAACAACAGATTGAAACCAACATCTTTGGGTGTCAAAAAAATATGATTACATAGCAAAACAATAACACATACAAATAACATAACTACATCTAATTATAGTATAAGTGTATAACACACATAGCAAAACAAATAAGCAAACTACATAGCAGTATAGCACATATAACATAAGTACATAACACATGCAATAAAATTTCAAATAAAGCAAATCAAATAGAAGGCAATCATCTGGAAGAATACAAATGAATAGAATCCTCAAATAAAGCAGTCAGCACAAATAAACCAAAGTACATAGCAATATAACCAGACAAGCAATTGAAGCATCTGAATCTGAAACAAAACACCATGAATAAGAAATTAAGCATTAACAACTGAAAAACAGAAAATCGAATCAACTATCAAAACAAGCAACACGCATCACAGAAAATTATAAAAACTTGCAAATTTTAATATGACCAAAAGAACCACAAATTTGGCATTTGTTATACTGTCCTACTTCGACCAAGTATTTAATTGATTTATCCGGTCTACGACTAGTGACGAAAGTTGGGTAAGGCCTTTAAATCAGACATCACCAAATTTCCAAGGTGTATCACGATTCACGAGTCAGGAGATACAACCTAGTCCCACATAGTGAGTCCCAAAAACTGAGAAAATCAGAAAATCGAACCAAGCAAACAACAAAATGGGTTCTAGGATTTACTTGTTAAGCAAAGAGAGGATCACAGAAGACGACGCTGGTTAGGCAAAGAGAGGATTTTCTTGGCGAGCGGAGCAAAGCAAGAGACTAAGAGCCGAGAAGTGAGAGGCGACGGAGACGGATGATTTTGGAAGAGGCGATTTGGACAGACGACAATGGAAAGAGGAAATGAGATCGAAATTTGACGAAGAAAAGCTAATTTGATCTATTTATCATTTTGGGGTGCTTGAAAAAGGCAAGGCGAAAAAAGAGACGAAGTTCCATATCCGCTGTTATCCATTTTCTTGTTATCTCCTGTTTTTATCCGAGTGGCGGTGATTTTTTTACAACATTTCCCTTATTATTATTATTATTATTATTAATAATAAAAATATTATTATTATTATTTTATTATAATAATTAATTTTCTAAGATTTCTAATTAAGTGATATCATACAAATACTAAAAAATTGATTTTATGCTTCGGTTCTTTAATTGTTCTAACTTATTTATGAAAACATTTTTTTTTAACTTATTTAATGGCACAAAATATATTTTTGTTGAAAAATCCGACTTTTTTTTATCCGATTCGTTCGATTCGACCGGTTCGGAGTTATGGACCAACCATCCGATTCTTATTTTCAGAACCATGCTTTTTATCAACAATATTATGTGGGCAATTTGTTGAAAGTTGAAAAAATAGTTTTGTTAATTATAAAGTTCTTGGATTAAACAATTCAAAAGATCAACAAAGGATGTTAATATTGGAAAAATCTGTCTGACATGATTTTGGTTCCTATGTTTCATATCTCCAACCCACACCAAGTTGAAACTGAATCAGCTGCTGCGCAATACGTGTAGCACAACAGAAATAGGTCGTCGAATCTTCTTCAGCTACATCAAGATTCGTGCTCATATTTTGAAACTCTTCTCTGACGGTCAATCCGATAGCGCAACAGCGGTAGGCGGTCCATTCGAACTTGACGGTCAATCGGAACAGTCATTTGCATGCAGCGTGATACTGTGTTACAACAAATCTGAACCCCCCAAATTGGATCTTGTCAAGATGTAAGAAGTCCAGAAATCTATTGTAGTCCCGTTATTCCATTACCAATTTACCATATATCAGGTCTGGCAAAGGAAATCATCATCGACGCATGTGGAACGGCGATCTTGTACTGCTATTGATCGACTAGGACGAGTGGGTTCCTTTGGAAGATCACTCTCCCAAGCAAGTACAGTGGTACAAGGTTAACTCAAAGGACCTCGCCCGTCCGATGAGTCGCATTATGAGTCTGGGGAATGATTGATGCTTATTCTTCTCTGCCAATTCTTCCTATGCAGTGTCTGTTTCAGCTTCTGGTCGTGATGATATTATACAGGGGAATTGCATTTATTTTACTAATCAGGTGTCTTGCACCAGTCCTAATGCTGAAGGATCTAAGCAGGTTTATACATTTGGAGCTTTTGATTTGGGGAAGAAGACTTATGTCGCGCACCCTACAGCCTAGCAAGCCCAATTCTGGAATTCTAATTCTAATTAGCATATTGCCTTATGATTGCCTTGTGATTAGTTTCTGTTTTTAGGAGATTAGTCATTTAATGAGGCCATTTAATGATTTCCTTTCTTGTATATTTTCTCCTGTATTTGTATGGCCGAACACAGCATGTATCAGACATAATTTTTAGTATCAATAAAATTTGGGTGGGAGGGAGTTTTCCTGGGAGACTTGTGTCACTGTGTTTCACCATAACTTATATGCCATCTTGTCCACGTGGTTCTCCACTGCATTCTACACCGCCAATTTGGTTCTGGCCTTGCTAATTATATGTCAAGACTAAAAACAGAAATTTTGTAGTTATTTTTCAATTCTGATGATTCAGTTGGTTCAACTCTTTTACTCTGCAAGTTATTATGGAGCTTAATTTCAAATATTTTAGGATAATATCTGTGTTGGATGTGATGAACTTTTGATATATGCTGTACCAGTATGTAATACGTGTTGGAGATGATAAACTTGTGTGAGATAAACTGTACCAGTATGTAATACCAGTTTTGTTGTGCCAGCAATACTAATGATACAGTTTTTTGTTGTTTTCCATAAAGGGGTAGTATCTGACATGCATTTCAGAGATAATAATTACATAAGAAGGTCGCATTGATCATTTGTTTAGTGAAAATTCTCATTCACCTGATCAGGCTTCAGTCTTGCTATATATACTTGTTATTTCCGCATTAGATCTTACATGGACCATTTACAACATCAATATTTCATCTAAAGTCCATCTAAACATTTCTAAACTCATTATACTAACTAATGACACAGTATTTTGACATATTACATCACAAATAGTATCTCAAAAGAAACATAAACACAAAAATATTCATTTCACCATTGTGATCATTACACAAAAAGTCAAAAAGAAAACAAGGCACACATTTAAGAAATAATTTCTATTTACATAATATCATAAGCTGAAAAGAGTGATGAATACCACTTTATTTGCACAGGCCATAACATTTTATTTTAAATAATGGCCAGTGACTAACCTATAATTGACCCCAAGTTCAGGGATCAAAGCCTAACTATGATTACAACTTATGAATACAAAAAAGGGAGGTTACCTCTAAATTAATTACAACTACAACAGATCAAAAGAACTGAAAGTTGAGTATTAATGGAGTCATATTGAACCTGTGTTGTATTTTGGCTTTCACTCTGCTTTTGCTAGTCTTTTCCTGATTTCTTCTGGACAGCACAGCATATTGACACTACACCCAAACAAATATAAAGATGAATTAAGGCAATTTGGAAAATAAAAGCACAAAGTAAAAATTAGTTCATATGCTCACTGCAAGAGAACATCTCCCCCAAATGCCGTCTTCTCACATATCCAATCTGGAAGGATCTCTTGTAATAATCTTAGCTGTTCTTCTATCTCGTCTGCATTTTAAAATCACTCTCATCAGAAGTTTATTTTTCTTTTCCTTTGCACGAGAGAGTTGAAAGGCCAAATGAAAAACATCCACTGGATGGTACAACGATATTGATGTAGTTCCAATTGTTTATGCATGAAAGAAGGGTAAATTTCATAAGCTTAAGTTGGTTTTAATTATCCTAAATAAAATCCATTGGATGGTACAACAATATTGATGTAGTTCCAACTGTTCACGCATGAAATTACAGGTTAACAAGGGTAAATTTAAATAAGCTTAAGTTGGTCTTAAATTCTTAATTATCCTAAATAAGGATTGTGTGGTTCAAACAACTGGACAAAGTGCAATTTCATCACACTTGTAATGATTCTTTCACAATTATTCAAGGAGGAAATACATATTTAAATGATAGATCAGTTACCTCTATCAACAATATTTAAGTTGTTCACAATTATCTTATGAATAAGCTCCTGCTTGGTCATGACAGACCTATTCATTGACCGGTATGTGAGTAAAACCATATTAAATGTTGTAGGCAAGCATCGCATCATCCTTTGACGCCTAATTGCATCAGCCGCACCTATCTCCTTTTCAAGCAGAACTTTTCTTTCCTTCTCCTTTACCTATAGAATAAAATATTCTCATTAAATCTTCTTAATTATCAAATCAAAACCTTGGCACATCTCAGTATGACAACATGTATTGTGAAAAGATGCCATGTCGGCGCAATTGTACCATACATGAACAAACCTTTTCCAAGAAGGCTCTGTAATCTACGTAGTCCAACCATTAAGGGGGAAAATAGAAAACAAAACAAACTGCCATCTAATTAATAAATTTAGTACAACTACAAATGGTAGTTTATGACCTAAGTCGACCTGTTAATACTGACCTGTATGGCACATGAATCAACCCAACTAGTTTATGCATGATCTCATTAAGTCTTTTGTTATGAGGTTAAAGTTCATATCTGCCTAATACGCGCATAACAAAACAGATTGAAATGAGGCCACAACAGTTGAAGAAAATTGCCAAATATTAAACTCTTTACAGTTAGTCAATCCAAAATTGGCTATTAAAAAGCCAAAACATTGGTTAGCATTCCTTGACAAGGTGCTGGATTAGGCTGCACCCAACCAAACCGTAAGTCCATAGATCCAAACTGGACAGTGGACACTCAACCGTCTGCCCAATCACAACTAAACTGTTTCATAAGCACATCCAAACTTGCCAATCACATTCAATATTCAGGTTGTATGTTATTTCAATTGGGGGTTTAGAAATCAAATGACCTTGGACTTGGAGCTAAGGTCAAACTCATTCAGTTCCCTATAAATTGTCTTCAAAGAATCTATTGGATGGTTACTACAAATCCAGATGCATATATTGGTGATTATTGAATATGAAGAAAGTTCACTGGGTTGAATTGAAAAGACAGTCTTACAGATTGCAATAGGGACTTTGGTAGGAAATCAAGTACACCATCTTCCTCACTTGTTTCAACCAATTCTTTATCTCCTTGCTTTTCTTTTCCCTTGATGCTCTTCTTTGGACTTGTAAATAAAAGAGATCGAGCCAACCTCTTACTTTCTGATCTCTTCGCTAGGGGAGAATCAACACTGCTCTCAGACAAGCACCTCTTAGGTGTCTTTATCCCTGGTGTCGATGCCATTAGCCTTGTGGGAGTAGAAACAAGCTTTGCAGGAGTAGCCTTCAAAGAAGTAATGCATTTTTTGACAGGAGTAGCCTCTGAAGGACTTGTAAGTTTATTTGGTGAGTTAGTTGAAAAAGGGTTAAGAAAACTATTCTTTTGTGTGCGAATGGTGGCCTTTTGGGAAAACCGCCTCTGAAATGTAGCAGGCATGTGGGAGAGTACAATAGATTGTGGTTCATCTACGGTAGTCCTTTCTTTGATGATTTTTGGTGTGGATAAAAGTTTGGCTGAAGTGTTAAACGGATATGGCAGCTTGTCTTCAGGTATATCATTTTCCTGCCAAAAGTTAAAGCAGATGATATTACGTTCTATATTCTCCTTTGTTTTCTTTATTTTTCAGTGACATTTTAATATATGATAAAAGAGTCTGTATGATCCATTAGAACCTCTCATGTAGTTTACATATCATGTAATCACCTTCTTGTATAATTTAAAAAATGCCAGATTTGCCCTTTATTATTTCTCATTTAGGCATAATTAGACAGAAGGAAAATAAAGAGTATAATTTGGGGATCTATTAAAGAAAGTATTGACTGGTGGGAGTAAAAGAACATGCTTTTCATTAAATTTATATGGGTATGCACTCTTTTTTTTTCCTGAGAAACCCATGAAATTTATATCCTAGAATGAAGTAGTTTGTCTGAAACCAATAAATTATTAACATCACTCCAACTATCCTTAAACAAAGAAGAGTTTTAACAATCGAGTTGAGATGAAGAGATTTGGAATAGTACATTAGTACCTGTGGATGAACTCTAACAAAATCTACAAGCCTTTCTTTGAAAACTTTTCTCAGATGCAAGTATGCATTTTGACCTTCCTCTTTCATGTTAATTCCAATGCCCTCGGTTTTCATGCTGATTTGAAGTTCTGGTTTCATACAGCATGTACTCTCATCCTTTAGTAGCACCTTCTTGACTATTATTGCCTCAGGTAAGATGTACTTCATCTGTGCTAATTGCTTGTAAGTCAAATTCCTACAAAATGAAACAAATTCAGTGTATAAGAGCAAATCCAAGAACTATGCAAAAAGACAAGAACTGTGTATGATTTATAATTATTTACTGGTTAGCCAAGTCTTGAATCCTAGCATAGATATTTGGGAATGTTGGCATCAATCCATTAAGTCGAAGGAGCCGAATTGAGCACTCCATGCAGTTAAAGATTTCACACAGTATCTGATACCTGGAAAATAAAATCAGTGAAGAATTTATTTAAGTATAGTTTAAAAAATATCATCAATAACTGCTCAGTGCATTGCTATGTTCTACAAAATTCCAGAATGGCATTTGCTGGACCAACTGCATAACAATTGCACAGAAGAGACTTCCAAAGAATTACATGTATATGCATATGACATAACTCTAAAGATGTGATTAACATCCAAAAATCCAATTGAATTGAAATCACCAGAGATGAATTTCCTTTTCTACTTATTCTTTTGAAGTAAAGATTAAATCTTTTGTTTTTTTTTCTTATATCATAGTTTGCAAAACTCATGAATTGGATAACTACAATCACCCATTGACTAATTTAGGGAAGCTAAAAAGAATCAATCACGGAAGAGAACTTCAAATAGAAATGTGTATGCACCGAATCCAATTATTAAAGTGGGCCAAGAACATTTACTTGTGGGGAACTTCAATTTCACAATTTAATTTGGAAGGACTCAATTTGACAGCTTTATCAGAACGCAGCTGCTTCTCCACCACAACAAGATCACGATCGAACCTCTCATCATTGCCTCGATCTTTCTTGCGAAACCCAAGAGCTGCTTGCCTAACTTCATTTACAGAGAAGGCAATGCTCCTGTCACAAGCCCGCCTCGACGACTGTGCCGGTTTCTCTGGCGTCGGCGTCCAAAACGGGTCGTCTGATGGCAATGAACTTTTCCCTTTGACCGGAGTGCTGGAGGGGAAAGCTAGGGTTTTCTTGGTAGGTGTGGCGATTGGAAGCTGAGTGGAAGCATTGAGCGAATCCATGGCGAGTGCGTACGGAGGAATTAGGAACTGATAAGAAGAATGGTAATGGGGTTTGGTTCGGTTATTAAATAGGGAGTGAGGGAAGAGAGAATAGTAATTTGGCGGGAAAATAATTGGCGCGAAGACTAGCGTCGTTGCCACGTGGTAGACTGGAAGTGCAAAAAAGCGCCCTAATTCGTGGCAGAAAAGAATGCATATCTTGTACGTACTCAAGAACTTACATTAATTACATAAATCTGGATTGTTCATTTAAACATTGTAATTAGTGTACACGAATTTGATGTTTAAACGAACGTTCAAAATTAATGTGAATGTGAAGTAGCATAAAATAGGTAGACAAGGGTCCAAAAATTACATATTATATTTATTTTTGAAAAAAAGATTAGATCAAAGATAGATACATTAGATACTTCAGTTGTTCGATTTTGATTTATAGAATGAACTTGATGTATCTAACGATTCAAAACAACTCAGAGTATCTAGTGTATTTATCTTTAGTGAATCTATATTTTTTCTTTTATTTTTTTTATGATAAGTGTATGAATTTTGTTTATTTTAATTTTGTGATTATTAATTATAAACTCACAAACTTAAGAATCATTTTTTGGTCTAGTGGTAAAGAACAATGTTCTTTCAAAGAAAAATCGCAAGTTCGAAATTCAACTCCGAAAAACTTTAAGTCAAAATTTAAATTAAATTTGGAGCAAAGACATAAACGCACAAACTTATAAATGTTTCAGAAAAAGTGAGATCATAAGAGGATTGTTAATTAATTAAACTACTAAAGTGAAATAGTATCCAAAAATATATTTGTTACAAAGAAATCAACTGTTCACTTGTTTTTTTATTTATTTATCTTTTTTGAAATTAATTATATTGGAAAAATTAAATGCAATATATGAACGCTTGATCTTATTTTATATTCAAGAGTGCAATAATCATGGTCAAATTTGTAAAGTCTATAGCTCGTTCAAAGTAAACGTAAAACAAAATAAATAAATCAACTCATTCAATTAATGACTTTGATGTTCACATATTGTCTTTTGAGGTTTGGGATGTAAACAGATCGGATACAATGCATAATTGTTTTATCGTATTTTTATCTATTAAAAATATTCGGATATAGATATGAATTTGGATAGTTTCAAATACGGATACATATCGGATAATAATCGAACACCAGATAAGAATTAAATATCGGACGGATACGAATACAAAAGTAATATAATTTATATAATTAAAATAATCTTGATTTACTGTATGTTTATTCAAACGCATCAATAAATTATAAAAAAATATGATACATAAACAAAATTAAATCTAAAATTAATTAGATTTGTAATTTACATACAAAATCCAATAAACATATATATAATAGACACTTTTTGTTATGAATTCTGATACAATCTAATAATAAGAAAATAGGCAATTCCTTTAGCAGCATTCGATGATGTAGTTTATCAATCTTAGAGCCTGGTTATCGAATATGAATATCTTGAATAATTTCAGATGTTATTAGATAATAGTTAAACGATCAGATACAAATAGATGATAGTCAATTTGTATTCTTATCCGTTAAAAGTTTTCGAATATGAATATATTAAAATGTTATGAATTCTGATACAATCTAATAATAAGAAAATAGGCAATTCCTTTAGCAGCATTCGATGATGTAGTTTATCAATCTTAGAGCTTGGTTATCGAATATGAATATCTTGAATAATTTCAAATGTTATTAGATAATAGTTAAACGATCAGATACAAATAGATGATAGTCAATTTATATTCTTATCCGTTAAAAGTTTTCGAATACGAATATATTAAAATGTTATGAATTCTGATACAATCTAATAATAAGAAAATAGGCAATTCCTTTAGCAGCATTCGATGATGTAGTTTATCAATCTTAGAGCCTGGTTATCGAATATGAATATCTTGAATAATTTCAAATGTTATTAGATAATAGTTAAACGATCAGATACAAATAGATGATAGTCAATTTGTATTCTTATCCGTTAAAAGTTTTCGAATATGAATATATTAAAATGTTATGAATTCTGATACAATCTAATAATAAGAAAATAGGCAATTCCTTTAGCAGCATTCGATGATGTAGTTTATCAATCTTAGAGCCTGGTTATTGAATATGAATATCTTGAATAATTTCAGATGCTATTAGATAATAGTTAAACG
>CAXKVX010000710.1:0-29311 GCA_964058865.1 Eleocharis quinqueflora
CTACCACGAGAAGTCGTTCAGATCGGATTACTTCATTTTGGGTGATAACGTTTCAAGAATACCCACAAAGCATCATAGCATACTACGAGAAGTGTTTGTTCTCCAAATACTTCATTAAAGGGTGATAACCTTTGACTAAAACCCCACGAAGAGCATAGATTATCACTCTACGTGCTTCATGTCCAAGAACTTCATTTATGAGTGGTAAACTATCAAGAAAACACTACAAATCATATTATCCTACTACGAGAAGTGTTTCTTATCTGAGTACTTCATTTATTGTGGTAACCATTCAAGGAAACACTACAAAGCATCTCATCCCTCTACGAGAAGTGTTTCTAATCAGTGTACATCTTTTATGGATGGTAACCATTAAAGAAAACACCACAAAGAATCTTATCCTACTACGAGAACTATTTCAGCTCGGATTACTTCATTTATGGGTGGTAAACAATCAAGAAAACACCACAAAGCATCTTATGCTACTATGAGAATGGTTTTTTATTATAGTACTTCATTTATGGGTGGTAACCATTCAAGAAAACACCACAAAGCATCTTATCATACTAAGAGAAGTCTTTCAGATCGGATTACTTCATTTTGGGTGATAACGTTTCAAGAAAACCCCACGAAGCATCATAGCCTACTACGAGAAGTGTTTGTTCTCCAAATTCTTCATTTAAGGGTGATAACATTTCACTAAAACCCCACAAAGATTATCACTCTAGGTGCTTCATGTCAAGGAACTTCATTTATGAGTGATAAACATCAAGAAAACACCACAAATCATCTTATCCTACTACGAGAAGTGTTTCTTATCTGAGTACTTCATTTATTTGTGGTAACCATTCAAGGAAACACCACAAAGCGTCTAGCTTATCCCTCTACGAGAAGTGTTTCTGATCAGAGTACATCATTTATGGGTGATAACCATTAAAGAAAACACCACGAAGCATCTTATCCTACTACGAGAAGTGTTTCAGGTCGGACTACATCATTTATGGGTGTTAAACAATCAAGAAAACACCACAAAGCAACTTATGCTACTACGAGAAGGGTTTCTCATTAGAGTACTTAATTTATGGGTGGTAACCTTTCAAGAAAACACCACAAAGCATCATATCCTACTACTAGAAGTGTTTCTGATGCGGGTACTTCATTTATGGGTAAACTTTAATGAAAACTCAACAAAACATCAAATTCTACTATGACATGTGATTCTTCTTCGAGTATTTCATTTAGGAGTAGTAACCATTCATTAAAACACCACGAAGAAGCATAGAATACCACTCTAAGTACTTCTTGTCCAAGTACTTCATTTATGTGCAGTAAACAATCAAGAAAACACCAAAAAGCATCTTATCCTACTCGAGAATTGTTTCTGATGTGAGTTTTCTTTTATGGGTGGTAACCATTAAAGAAAACACCACAAAGCATATTGTCCTACTATGAGAAGTGTTTCTGATAAGAGTACTTCTTTTATGAGTGGTAAGCTTTCAAGAAAACCCCACAAGGAATCATTGCCTACGACGGAAAGTATTTGTTCTTCGAATATTTTATTTAACGGTGGTAACCTTTAACTTAAACACCCTAAAGGAGCACAAATTATCACTCTAAGTGCTTCACGTCCGAGAACTTCATTCAAGGGTGGTAACCACTAAAAAAAACACAGCAAAACATCTTATCCTTCAACGAGAAGTGTTTTTTTATCAGAGCACTTCATTTATGGGTGGTAACCATTGAATAAAACACCACGAAACATCTTATCCTACCACGAGAAGTCGTTCAGATCGGATTACTTCATTTTGGGTGATAACGTTTCAAGAATACCCACAAAGCATCATAGCATACTACGAGAAGTGTTTGTTCTCCAAATACTTCATTAAAGGGTGATAACCTTTGACTAAAACCCCACGAAGAGCATAGATTATCACTCTACGTGCTTCATGTCCAAGAACTTCATTTATGAGTGGTAAACTATCAAGAAAACACTACAAATCATATTATCCTACTACGAGAAGTGTTTCTTATCTGAGTACTTCATTTATTGTGGTAACCATTCAAGGAAACACTACAAAGCATCTCATCCCTCTACGAGAAGTGTTTCTAATCAGTGTACATCTTTTATGGATGGTAACCATTAAAGAAAACACCACAAAGAATCTTATCCTACTACGAGAACTATTTCAGCTCGGATTACTTCATTTATGGGTGGTAAACAATCAAGAAAACACCACAAAGCATCTTATGCTACTATGAGAATGGTTTTTTATTATAGTACTTCATTTATGGGTGGTAACCATTCAAGAAAACACCACAAAGCATCTTATCATACTAAGAGAAGTCTTTCAGATCAGATTACTTCATTTTGGGTGATAACGTTTCAAGAAAACTCCACGAAGCATCAAAGCCTACTACGAGAAGTGTTTGTTCTCCAAATTCTTCATTTAAGGGTGATAACCTTTCCCTAAAACCCCACAAAGAGCATAGATTATCACTCTAGGTGCTTCATGTCAAGGAACTTCATTTATGAGTGATAAACAATCAAGAAAACACCACAAATCATCTTATCCTACTACGAGAAGTGTTTCTTATCTGAGTACTTCATTTATTTGTGGTAACCATTCAAGGAAACACCACAAAACGTCTTATCCCTCTACGAGAAGTATTTCTGATCAGATTACATCTTTTATGGGTGGTAACCACTAAAGAAAACACCACAAAGCATATTATCCTACTACGAGAAGTGTTTCTGATCAGAGTACTTCTTTTATGAGTGGTAAGCTTTGAAGAAAATCCCACAAGGAATCATTGCCTACTACGGGAAGTTTTTGTTCTTCGAATATTTTATTTTAAAGTGGTAACCTTTAACTTAAACACCATGAAGTAGCACAAATTACCACACTAAGTGCTACACGTCCGAGTACTTCATTCAATGGTGGTAACCACTAAAGAAAACACTACAAAACATCTTATTCTTCAACGAGAAGTGTTTTTTATCAGTGTACTCCATTTGTGGGTGGTAACCATTGAAGAAAACACCACAAACCATCTTATCTTACTACGAGAAGTCTTGCAGACCGGATTACTTCATTTTGGGTAATAATGTTTCAAGAAAACCCCACGAAGCATCATAGCCTACTACGAGAAGTGTTTGTTCACCAAATACTTCATTTAAGGGTGATAACCTTTCACTAAAACCCCACGAAGATCATTGATTATCACTCTAGGTTCTTCATGTTCAAGAACTTCATTTATGCGTAATAAACAATCAAGAAAATACCACAATTCATCTTATCCTATTACGAGAAGTGCTTTTAATATGAGTACTTCATTTATTTGTGGTAACCATTCAAGAAAATACCACAAAGCATCTTATCTTTCTACGAGAAATATTTTTTTTAGCAGCGTACTCCATTTGTGGGTGGTAACCATTGAAGAAAACACCACAAAGCATCTTTTCCTACTACGAGAAATCATTCAGACCGGATTACTTCATTTTGGGTGATAACGTTTCAAGAAAACCCCACGAAGAATCATAGCCTACTACGAGAAGTGTTTGTTCTCCAAATACTTCATTTAATGGTGATAACCTTTCACTAAAACCCCACAAAGAGCATAGATTATCACTCTAGGTGCTTCATGTCCAAGAACATCATTTATGAGTGATAAACAATCAAGAAAACACCACAAATCATCTTATCCTACTACGAGAAGTGTTTCTTATCTGAGTACTTCATTTATTTGTGGTAACCATTCAAGGAAACACCACAAAGCGTCTAGCTTATCCCTCTAAGAGAAGTGTTTCTGATCAGAGTACATCATTTATGGGTGATAACCATTAAAGAAAACACCACAAAGCATCTTATCCTACTACGAGAAGTGTTTCAGGTCGGACAACATCATTTATGGGTGGTAAACAATCAAGAAAACACCACAAAGCAACTTATGCTACTACGAGAAGGGTTTCTCATTAGAGTACTTAATTTATGGGTGGTAACCTTTCAAGAAAACACCACAAAGCATCATATCCTACTACTAGAATGGTTTTTTATTATAGTACTTCATTTATGGGTGGTAACCATTCAAGAAAACACCACAAAGCATCTTATCATACTAAGAGAAGTCTTTCAGATCGGATTACTTCATTTTGGGTGATAACATTTCAAGAAAACCCCACGAAGCATCATAGCCTACTACGAGAAGTGTTTGTTCTCCAAATCCTTCATTTAAGGGTGATAACCTTTCACTAAAACCACACAAAGAGCATAGATTATCACTCTAGGTGCTTCATGTCCAAGAACTTCATTTATGAGTGATAAACAATCAAGAAAATACCACAAAGCATCTACCAGTTACGAGAAGTGTTTCTAATATGAGTACTTCATTTATTTTTGGTAACCATTCAAGAAAACACCACAAAGCATCTTATGTTTCTACGAGAAATATTTTTTTATCAGTGTACTCCATTTGTGGGTGGTAACCATTGAATAAAACACCACAAAGCATCTTATCTTACTACGAGAAATCTTTCAGACCGGATTACTTCATTTTGGGTGATAACGTTTCAAGAAAACCCCACGAAGCATCATAGCCTACTACGAGAAGTGTTTGTTCTCCAAATCCTTCATTTAAGGGTGATAACCTTTCACTAAAACCACACAAAGAGCATAGATTATCACTCTAGGTGCTTCATGTCCAAGAACTTCATTTATGAGTGATAAACAATCAAGAAAATACCACAAAGCATCTACCAGTTACGAGAAGTGTTTCTAATATGAGTACTTCATTTATTTTTGGTAACCATTCAAGAAAACACCACAAAGCATCTTATGTTTCTACGAGAAATATTTTTTTATCAGTGTACTCCATTTGTGGGTGGTAACCATTGAATAAAACACCACAAAGCATCTTATCTTACTACGAGAAATCTTTCAGACCGGATTACTTCATTTTGGGTGATAACGTTTCAAGAAAACCCCACGAAGCATCATAGCCTACTACGAGAAGTGTTTGTTCTCCAAATACTTCATTTAAGGGTGATAACATTTCACTAAAACCCCACAAAGAGCATAGATTATCACTCTAGGTGATTCAAGTCCAAGAAATTCATTTATGAGTGATAAATAATCCAGAAAACTCCACAAAGCATCATAGCCTACTACGAGAAGTGTTTGTTCTCCAAATACTTCATTTAAGGGTGATAACCTTTCACTAAAACCCCACAAAGAGCATAGATTATCACTCTAGGTGCTTCATGTCCAAGAACATCATTTATTAGTGATAAACAATCAAGAAAACACCACAAATCATCTTATCCTACTACGAGAAGTGTTTCTTCTCTAAGTACTTCATTTATTTGTGGTAACCATTCAAGAAAACACCACAAAGCGTCTAGCTTATCCCTCTACGAGAAGTGTTTCTGATCAGAGTACATCATTTATGGGTGATAACCATTAAAGAAAACACCACGAAGCATCTTATCCTACTACGAGAAGTGTTTCAGGTCGGACTACATCATTTATGGGTGTTAAACAATCAAGAAAACACCACAAAGCAACTTATGCTACTACGAGAAGGGTTTCTCATTAGAGTACTTAATTTATGGGTGGTAACCTTTCAAGAAAACACCACAAAGCATCATATCCTACTACTAGAAGTGTTTCTGATGCGGGTACTTCATTTATGGGTAAACTTTAATGAAAACTCAACAAAACATCAAATTCTACTATGACATGTGATTCTTCTTCGAGTATTTCATTTAGGAGTAGTAACCATTCATTAAAACACCACGAAGAAGCATAGAATACCACTCTAAGTACTTCTTGTCCAAGTACTTCATTTATGTGCAGTAAACAATCAAGAAAACACCAAAAAGCATCTTATCCTACTCGAGAATTGTTTCTGATGTGAGTTTTCTTTTATGGGTGTTAACCATTAAAGAAAACACCACAAAGCATATTGTCCTACTATGAGAAGTGTTTCTGATAAGAGTACTTCTTTTATGAGTGGTAAGCTTTCAAGAAAACCCCACAAGGAATCATTGCCTACGACGGAAAGTATTTGTTCTTCGAATATTTTATTCAACGGTGGTAACCTTTAACTTAAACACCCTAAAGGAGCACAAATTATCACTCTAAGTGCTTCACGTCCGAGAACTTCATTCAAGGGTGGTAACCACTAAATAAAACACAGCAAAACATCTTATCCTTCAACGGGAAGTGTTTTTTTATCAGAGCACTTCATTTATGGGTGGTAACCATTGAATAAAACACCACAAAACATCTTATCCTACCACGAGAAGTCGTTCAGATCGGATTACTTCATTTTGGGTGATAACGTTTCAAGAATACCCACAAAGCATCATAGCATACTACGAGAAGTGTTTGTTCTCCAAATACTTCATTAAAGGGTGATAACCTTTGACTAAAACCCCACGAAGAGCATAGATTATCACTCTACGTGCTTCATGTCCAAGAACTTCATTTATGAGTGGTAAACTATCAAGAAAACACTACAAATCATATTATCCTACTACGAGAAGTGTTTCTTATCTGAGTACTTCATTTATTGTGGTAACCATTCAAGGAAACACTACAAAGCATCTCATCCCTCTACGAGAAGTGTTTCTAATCAGTGTACATCTTTTATGGATGGTAACCATTAAAGAAAACACCACAAAGAATCTTATCCTACTACGAGAACTATTTCAGCTCGGATTACTTCATTTATGGGTGGTAAACAATCAAGAAAACACCACAAAGCATCTTATGCTACTATGAGAATGGTTTTTTATTATAGTACTTCATTTATGGGTGGTAACCATTCAAGAAAACACCACAAAGCATCTTATCATACTAAGAGAAGTCTTTCAGATCGGATTACTTCATTTTGGGTGATAACGTTTCAAGAAAACCCCACGAAGCATCATAGCCTACTACGAGAAGTGTTTGTTCTCCAAATTCTTCATTTAAGGGTGATAACCTTTCACTAAAACCCCACAAAGAGCAAAGATTATCACTCTAGGTGCTTCATGTCAAGGAACTTCATTTATGGGTGTTAAACAATCAAGAAAACACCACAAAGCAACTTATGCTACTACGAGAAGGGTTTCTCATTAGAGTACTTAATTTATGGGTGGTAACCTTTCAAGAAAACACCACAAAGCATCATATCCTACTACTAGAAGTCTTTCTGATGCGGGTACTTCATTTATGGGTAAACTTTAATGAAAACTCAACAAAACATCAAATTCTACTATGACATGTGATTCTTCTTCGAGTATTTCATTTAGGAGTAGTAACCATTCATTAAAACACCACGAAGAAGCATAGAATACCACTCTAAGTACTTCTTGTCCAAGTACTTCATTTATGTGCAGTAAACAATCAAGAAAACACCAAAAAGCATCTTATCCTACTCGAGAATTGTTTCTGATGTGAGTTTTCTTTTATGGGTGGTAACCATTAAAGAAAACACCACAAAGCATATTGTCCTACTATGAGAAGTGTTTCTGATAAGAGTACTTCTTTTATGAGTGGTAAGCTTTCAAGAAAACCCCACAAGGAATCATTGCCTACGACGGAAAGTATTTGTTCTTCGAATATTTTATTTAACGGTGGTAACCTTTAACTTAAACACCCTAAAGGAGCACAAATTATCACTCTAAGTGCTTCACGTCCGAGAACTTCATTCAAGGGTGGTAACCACTAAAAAAAACACAGCAAAACATCTTATCCTTCAACGAGAAGTGTTTTTTTATCAGAGCACTTCATTTATGGGTGGTAACCATTGAATAAAACACCACGAAACATCTTATCCTACCACGAGAAGTCGTTCAGATCGGATTACTTCATTTTGGGTGATAACGTTTCAAGAATACCCACAAAGCATCATAGCATACTACGAGAAGTGTTTGTTCTCCAAATACTTCATTAAAGGGTGATAACCTTTGACTAAAACCCCACGAAGAGCATAGATTATCACTCTACGTGCTTCATGTCCAAGAACTTCATTTATGAGTGGTAAACTATCAAGAAAACACTACAAATCATATTATCCTACTACGAGAAGTGTTTCTTATCTGAGTACTTCATTTATTGTGGTAACCATTCAAGGAAACACTACAAAGCATCTCATCCCTCTACGAGAAGTGTTTCTAATCAGTGTACATCTTTTATGGATGGTAACCATTAAAGAAAACACCACAAAGAATCTTATCCTACTACGAGAACTATTTCAGCTCGGATTACTTCATTTATGGGTGGTAAACAATCAAGAAAACACCACAAAGCATCTTATGCTACTATGAGAATGGTTTTTTATTATAGTACTTCATTTATGGGTGGTAACCATTCAAGAAAACACCACAAAGCATCTTATCATACTAAGAGAAGTCTTTCAGATCGGATTACTTCATTTTGGGTGATAACGTTTCAAGAAAACCCCACGAAGCATCATAGCCTACTACGAGAAGTGTTTGTTCTCCAAATTCTTCATTTAAGGGTGATAACCTTTCACTAAAACCCCACAAAGAGCAAAGATTATCACTCTAGGTGCTTCATGTCAAGGAACTTCATTTATGAGTGATAAACAATCAAGAAAACACCACAAATCATCTTATCCTACTACGAGAAGTGTTTCTTATCTGAGTACTTCATTTATTTGTGGTAACCATTCAAGGAAACACCACAAAGCGTCTAGCTAATCCCTCTACGAGAAGTGTTTCTGATCAGAGTACATCATTTATGGGTGATAACCATTAAAGAAAACACCACGAAGCATCTTATCCTACTACGAGAAGTGTTTCAGGTCGGACTACATCATTTATGGGTGTTAAACAATCAAGAAAACACCACAAAGCAACTTATGCTACTACGAGAAGGGTTTCTCATTAGAGTACTTAATTTATGGGTGGTAACCTTTCAAGAAAACACCACAAAGCATCATATCCTACTACTAGAAGTGTTTCTGATGCGGGTACTTCATTTATGGGTAAACTTTAATGAAAACTCAACAAAACATCAAATTCTACTATGACATGTGATTCTTCTTCGAGTATTTCATTTAGGAGTAGTAACCATTCATTAAAACACCACGAAGAAGCATAGAATACCACTCTAAGTACTTCTTGTCCAAGTACTTCATTTATGTGCAGTAAACAATCAAGAAAACACCAAAAAGCATCTTATCCTACTCGAGAATTGTTTCTGATGTGAGTTTTCTTTTATGGGTGGTAACCATTAAAGAAAACACCACAAAGCATATTGTCCTACTATGAGAAGTGTTTCTGATAAGAGTACTTCTTTTATGAGTGGTAAGCTTTCAAGAAAACCCCACAAGGAATCATTGCCTACGACGGAAAGTATTTGTTCTTCGAATATTTTATTTAACGGTGGTAACCTTTAACTTAAACACCCTAAAGGAGCACAAATTATCACTCTAAGTGCTTCACGTCCGAGAACTTCATTCAAGGGTGGTAACCACTAAAAAAAACACAGCAAAACATCTTATCCTTCAACGAGAAGTGTTTTTTTATCAGAGTACTTCATTTATGGGTGGTAACCATTGAATAAAACACCACGAAACATCTTATCCTACCACGAGAAGTCGTTCAGATCGGATTACTTCATTTTGGGTGATAACGTTTCAAGAATACCCACAAAGCATCATAGCATACTACGAGAAGTGTTTGTTCTCCAAATACTTCATTAAAGGGTGATAACCTTTGACTAAAACCCCACGAAGAGCATAGATTATCACTCTACGTGCTTCATGTCCAAGAACTTCATTTATGAGTGGTAACTATCAAGAAAACACTACAAATCATATTATCCTACTACGAGAAGTGTTTCTTATCTGAGTACTTCATTTATTGTGGTAACCATTCAAGGAAACACTACAAAGCATCTCATCCCTCTACGAGAAGTGTTTCTAATCAGTGTACATCTTTTATGGATGGTAACCATTAAAGAAAACACCACAAAGAATCTTATCCTACTACGAGAACTATTTCAGCTCGGATTACTTCATTTATGGGTGGTAAACAATCAAGAAAACACCACAAAGCATCTTATGCTACTATGAGAATGGTTTTTTATTATAGTACTTCATTTATGGGTGGTAATCATTCAAGAAAACACCACAAAGCATCTTATCATACTAAGAGAAGTCTTTCAGATCGGATTACTTCATTTTGGGTGATAACGTTTCAAGAAAACCCCACGAAGCATCATAGCCTACTACGAGAAGTGTTTGTTCTCCAAATTCTTCATTTAAGGGTGATAACCTTTCACTAAAACCCCACAAAGAGCAAAGATTATCACTCTAGGTGCTTCATGTCAAGGAACTTCATTTATGAGTGATAAACAATCAAGAAAACACCACAAATCATCTTATCCTACTACGAGAAGTGTTTCTTATCTGAGTACTTCATTTATTTGTGGTAACCATTCAAGGAAACACCACAAAGCGTCTAGCTTATCCCTCTACGAGAAGTGTTTCTGATCAGAGTACATCATTTATGGGTGATAACCATTAAAGAAAACACCACGAAGCATCTTATCCTACTACGAGAAGTGTTTCAGGTCGGACTACATCATTTATGGGTGTTAAACAATCAAGAAAACACCACAAAGCAACTTATGCTACTACGAGAAGGGTTTCTCATTAGAGTACTTAATTTATGGGTGGTAACCTTTCAAGAAAACACCACAAAGCATCATATCCTACTACTAGAAGTGTTTCTGATGCGGGTACTTCATTTATGGGTAAACTTTAATGAAAACTCAACAAAACATCAAATTCTACTATGACATGTGATTCTTCTTCGAGTATTTCATTTAGGAGTAGTAACCATTCATTAAAACACCACGAAGAAGCATAGAATACCACTCTAAGTACTTCTTGTCCAAGTACTTCATTTATGTGCAGTAAACAATCAAGAAAACACCAAAAAGCATCTTATCCTACTCGAGAATTGTTTCTGATGTGAGTTTTCTTTTATGGGTGGTAACCATTAAAGAAAACACCACAAAGCATATTGTCCTACTATGAGAAGTGTTTCTGATAAGAGTACTTCTTTTATGAGTGGTAAGCTTTCAAGAAAACCCCACAAGGAATCATTGCCTACGACGGAAAGTATTTGTTCTTCGAATATTTTATTTAACGGTGGTAACCTTTAACTTAAACACCCTAAAGGAGCACAAATTATCACTCTAAGTGCTTCACGTCCGAGAACTTCATTCAAGGGTGGTAACCACTAAAAAAAACACAGCAAAACATCTTATCCTTCAACGAGAAGTGTTTTTTTATCAGAGTACTTCATTTATGGGTGGTAACCATTGAATAAAACACCACGAAACATCTTATCCTACCACGAGAAGTCGTTCAGATCGGATTACTTCATTTTGGGTGATAACGTTTCAAGAATACCCACAAAGCATCATAGCATACTACGAGAAGTGTTTGTTCTCCAAATACTTCATTAAAGGGTGATAACCTTTGACTAAAACCCCACGAAGAGCATAGATTATCACTCTACGTGCTTCATGTCCAAGAACTTCATTTATGAGTGGTAACTATCAAGAAAACACTACAAATCATATTATCCTACTACGAGAAGTGTTTCTTATCTGAGTACTTCATTTATTGTGGTAACCATTCAAGGAAACACTACAAAGCATCTCATCCCTCTACGAGAAGTGTTTCTAATCAGTGTACATCTTTTATGGATGGTAACCATTAAAGAAAACACCACAAAGAATCTTATCCTACTACGAGAACTATTTCAGCTCGGATTACTTAATTTATGGGTGGTAAACAATCAAGAAAACACCACAAAGCATCTTATGCTACTATGAGAATGGTTTTTTATTATAGTACTTCATTTATGGGTGGTAATCATTCAAGAAAACACCACAAAGCATCTTATCATACTAAGAGAAGTCTTTCAGATCGGATTACTTCATTTTGGGTGATAACGTTTCAAGAAAACCCCACGAAGCATCATAGCCTACTACGAGAAGTGTTTGTTCTCCAAATTCTTCATTTAAGGGTGATAACCTTTCACTAAAACCCCACAAAGAGCAAAGATTATCACTCTATGTGCTTCATGTCAAGGAACTTCATTTATGAGTGATAAACAATCAAGAAAACACCACAAATCATCTTATCCTACTACGAGAAGTGTTTCTTATCTGAGTACTTCATTTATTTGTGGTAACCATTCAAGGAAACACCACAAAGCGTCTAGCTTATCCCTCTACGAGAAGTGTTTCTGATCAGAGTACATCATTTATGGGTGATAACCATTAAAGAAAACACCACGAAGCATCTTATCCTACTACGAGAAGTGTTTCAGGTCGGACTACATCATTTATGGGTGTTAAACAATTAAGAAAACACCACAAAGCAACTTATGCTACTACGAGAAGGGTTTCTCATTAGAGTACTTAATTTATGGGTGGTAACCTTTCAAGAAAACACCACAAAGCATCATATCCTACTACTAGAAGTGTTTCTGATGCGGGTACTTCATTTATGGGTAAACTTTAATGAAAACTCAACAAAACATCAAATTCTACTATGACATGTGATTCTTCTTCGAGTATTTCATTTAGGAGTAGTAACCATTCATTAAAACACCACGAAGAAGCATAGAATACCACTCTAAGTACTTCTTGTCCAAGTACTTCATTTATGTGCAGTAAACAATCAAGAAAACACCAAAAAGCATCTTATCCTACTCGAGAATTGTTTCTGATGTGAGTTTTCTTTTATGGGTGGTAACCATTAAAGAAAACACCACAAAGCATATTGTCCTACTATGAGAAGTGTTTCTGATAAGAGTACTTCTTTTATGAGTGGTAAGCTTTCAAGAAAACCCCACAAGGAATCATTGCCTACGACGGAAAGTATTTGTTCTTCGAATATTTTATTTAACGGTGGTAACCTTTAACTTAAACACCCTAAAGGAGCACAAATTATCACTCTAAGTGCTTCACGTCCGAGAACTTCATTCAAGGGTGGTAACCACTAAAAAAAACACAGCAAAACATCTTATCCTTCAACGAGAAGTGTTTTTTTATCAGAGTACTTCATTTATGGGTGGTAACCATTGAATAAAACACCACGAAACATCTTATCCTACCACGAGAAGTCGTTCAGATCGGATTACTTCATTTTGGGTGATAACGTTTCAAGAATACCCACAAAGCATCATAGCATACTACGAGAAGTGTTTGTTCTCCAAATACTTCATTAAAGGGTGATAACCTTTGACTAAAACCCCACGAAGAGCATAGATTATCACTCTACGTGCTTCATGTCCAAGAACTTCATTTATGAGTGGTAACTATCAAGAAAACACTACAAATCATATTATCCTACTACGAGAAGTGTTTCTTATCTGAGTACTTCATTTATTGTGGTAACCATTCAAGGAAACACTACAAAGCATCTCATCCCTCTACGAGAAGTGTTTCTAATCAGTGTACATCTTTTATGGATGGTAACCATTAAAGAAAACACCACAAAGAATCTTATCCTACTACGAGAACTATTTCAGCTCGGATTACTTAATTTATGGGTGGTAAACAATCAAGAAAACACCACAAAGCATCTTATGCTACTATGAGAATGGTTTTTTATTATAGTACTTCATTTATGGGTGGTAATCATTCAAGAAAACACCACAAAGCATCTTATCATACTAAGAGAAGTCTTTCAGATCGGATTACTTCATTTTGGGTGATAACGTTTCAAGAAAACCCCACGAAGCATCATAGCCTACTACGAGAAGTGTTTGTTCTCCAAATTCTTCATTTAAGGGTGATAACCTTTCACTAAAACCCCACAAAGAGCAAAGATTATCACTCTATGTGCTTCATGTCAAGGAACTTCATTTATGAGTGATAAACAATCAAGAAAACACCACAAATCATCTTATCCTACTACGAGAAGTGTTTCTTATCTGAGTACTTCATTTATTTGTGGTAACCATTCAAGGAAACACCACAAAGCGTCTAGCTTATCCCTCTACGAGAAGTGTTTCTGATCAGAGTACATCATTTATGGGTGATAACCATTAAAGAAAACACCACGAAGCATCTTATCCTACTACGAGAAGTGTTTCAGGTCGGACTACATCATTTATGGGTGTTAAACAATTAAGAAAACACCACAAAGCAACTTATGCTACTACGAGAAGGGTTTCTCATTAGAGTACTTAATTTATGGGTGGTAACCTTTCAAGAAAACACCACAAAGCATCATATCCTACTACTAGAAGTGTTTCTGATGCGGGTACTTCATTTATGGGTAAACTTTAATGAAAACTCAACAAAACATCAAATTCTACTATGACATGTGATTCTTCTTCGAGTATTTCATTTAGGAGTAGTAACCATTCATTAAAACACCACGAAGAAGCATAGAATACCACTCTAAGTACTTCTTGTCCAAGTACTTCATTTATGTGCAGTAAACAATCAAGAAAACACCAAAAAGCATCTTATCCTACTCGAGAATTGTTTCTGATGTGAGTTTTCTTTTATGGGTGGTAACCATTAAAGAAAACACCACAAAGCATATTGTCCTACTATGAGAAGTGTTTCTGATAAGAGTACTTCTTTTATGAGTGGTAAGCTTTCAAGAAAACCCCACAAGGAATCATTGCCTACGACGGAAAGTATTTGTTCTTCGAATATTTTATTTAACGGTGGTAACCTTTAACTTAAACACCCTAAAGGAGCACAAATTATCACTCTAAGTGCTTCACGTCCGAGAACTTCATTCAAGGGTGGTAACCACTAAAAAAAACACAGCAAAACATCTTATCCTTCAACGAGAAGTGTTTTTTTATCAGAGTACTTCATTTATGGGTGGTAACCATTGAATAAAACACCACGAAACATCTTATCCTACCACGAGAAGTCGTTCAGATCGGATTACTTCATTTTGGGTGATAACGTTTCAAGAATACCCACAAAGCATCATAGCATACTACGAGAAGTGTTTGTTCTCCAAATACTTCATTAAAGGGTGATAACCTTTGACTAAAACCCCACGAAGAGCATAGATTATCACTCTACGTGCTTCATGTCCAAGAACTTCATTTATGAGTGGTAACTATCAAGAAAACACTACAAATCATATTATCCTACTACGAGAAGTGTTTCTTATCTGAGTACTTCATTTATTGTGGTAACCATTCAAGGAAACACTACAAAGCATCTCATCCCTCTACGAGAAGTGTTTCTAATCAGTGTACATCTTTTATGGATGGTAACCATTAAAGAAAACACCACAAAGAATCTTATCCTACTACGAGAACTATTTCAGCTCGGATTACTTCATTTATGGGTGGTAAACAATCAAGAAAACACCACAAAGCATCTTATGCTACTATGAGAATGGTTTTTTATTATAGTACTTCATTTATGGGTGGTAATCATTCAAGAAAACACCACAAAGCATCTTATCATACTAAGAGAAGTCTTTCAGATCGGATTACTTCATTTTGGGTGATAACGTTTCAAGAAAACCCCACGAAGCATCATAGCCTACTACGAGAAGTGTTTGTTCTCCAAATTCTTCATTTAAGGGTGATAACCTTTCACTAAAACCCCACAAAGAGCAAAGATTATCACTCTAGGTGCTTCATGTCAAGGAACTTCATTTATGAGTGATAAACAATCAAGAAAACACCACAAATCATCTTATCCTACTACGAGAAGTGTTTCTTATCTGAGTACTTCATTTATTTGTGGTAACCATTCAAGGAAACACCACAAAGCGTCTAGCTTATCCCTCTACGAGAAGTGTTTCTGATCAGAGTACATCATTTATGGGTGATAACCATTAAAGAAAACACCACGAAGCATCTTATCCTACTACGAGAAGTGTTTCAGGTCGGACTACATCATTTATGGGTGTTAAACAATCAAGAAAACACCACAAAGCAACTTATGCTACTACGAGAAGGGTTTCTCATTAGAGTACTTAATTTATGGGTGGTAACCTTTCAAGAAAACACCACAAAGCATCATATCCTACTACTAGAAGTGTTTCTGATGCGGGTACTTCATTTATGGGTAAACTTTAATGAAAACTCAACAAAACATCAAATTCTACTATGACATGTGATTCTTCTTCGAGTATTTCATTTAGGAGTAGTAACCATTCATTAAAACACCACGAAGAAGCATAGAATACCACTCTAAGTACTTCTTGTCCAAGTACTTCATTTATGTGCAGTAAACAATCAAGAAAACCCCAAAAAGCATCTTATCCTACTCGAGAATTGTTTCTGATGTGAGTTTTCTTTTATGGGTGGTAACCATTAAAGAAAACACCACAAAGCATATTGTCCTACTATGAGAAGTGTTTCTGATAAGAGTACTTCTTTTATGAGTGGTAAGCTTTCAAGAAAACCCCACAAGGAATCATTGCCTACGACGGAAAGTATTTGTTCTTCGAATATTTTATTTAACGGTGGTAACCTTTAACTTAAACACCCTAAAGGAGCACAAATTATCACTCTAAGTGCTTCACGTCCGAGAACTTCATTCAAGGGTGGTAACCACTAAAAAAAACACAGCAAAACATCTTATCCTTCAACGAGAAGTGTTTTTTTATCAGAGTACTTCATTTATGGGTGGTAACCATTGAATAAAACACCACGAAACATCTTATCCTACCACGAGAAGTCGTTCAGATCGGATTACTTCATTTTGGGTGATAACGTTTCAAGAATACCCACAAAGCATCATAGCATACTACGAGAAGTGTTTGTTCTCCAAATACTTCATTAAAGGGTGATAACCTTTGACTAAAACCCCACGAAGAGCATAGATTATCACTCTACGTGCTTCATGTCCAAGAACTTCATTTATGAGTGGTAACTATCAAGAAAACACTACAAATCATATTATCCTACTACGAGAAGTGTTTCTAATCAGTGTACATCTTTTATGGATGGTAACCATTAAAGAAAACACCACAAAGAATCTTATCCTACTACGAGAACTATTTCAGCTCGGATTACTTCATTTATGGGTGGTAAACAATCAAGAAAACACCACAAAGCATCTTATGCTACTATGAGAATGGTTTTTTATTATAGTACTTCATTTATGGGTGGTAATCATTCAAGAAAACACCACAAAGCATCTTATCATACTAAGAGAAGTCTTTCAGATCGGATTACTTCATTTTGGGTGATAACGTTTCAAGAAAACCCCACGAAGCATCATAGCCTACTACGAGAAGTGTTTGTTCTCCAAATTCTTCATTTAAGGGTGATAACATTTCACTAAAACCCCACAAAGATTATCACTCTAGGTGCTTCATGTCAAGGAACTTCATTTATGAGTGATAAACATCAAGAAAACACCACAAATCATCTTATCCTACTACGAGAAGTGTTTCTTATCTGAGTACTTCATTTATTTGTGGTAACCATTCAAGGAAACACCACAAAGCGTCTAGCTTATCCCTCTACGAGAAGTGTTTCTGATCAGAGTACATCATTTATGGGTGATAACCATTAAAGAAAACACCACGAAGCATCTTATCCTACTACGAGAAGTGTTTCAGGTCGGACTACATCATTTATGGGTGTTAAACAATCAAGAAAACACCACAAAGCAACTTATGCTACTACGAGGAGGGTTTCTCATTAGAGTACTTAATTTATGGGTGGTAATCTTTCAAGAAAACACCACAAAGCATCATATCCTACTACTAGAAGTGTTTCTGATGCGGGTACTTCATTTATGGGTAAACTTTAATGAAAACTCAACAAAACATCAAATTCTACTATGACATGTGATTCTTCTTCGAGTATTTCATTTAGGAGTAGTAACCATTCATTAAAACACCACGAAGAAGCATAGAATACCACTCTAAGTACTTCTTGTCCAAGTACTTCATTTATGTGCAGTAAACAATCAAGAAAACACCAAAAAGCATCTTATCCTACTCGAGAATTGTTTCTGATGTGAGTTTTCTTTTATGGGTGGTAACCATTAAAGAAAACACCACAAAGCATATTGTCCTACTATGAGAAGTGTTTCTGATAAGAGTACTTCTTTTATGAGTGGTAAGCTTTCAAGAAAACCCCACAAGGAATCATTGCCTACGACGGAAAGTATTTGTTCTTCGAATATTTTATTTAACGGTGGTAACCTTTAACTTAAACACCCTAAAGGAGCACAAATTATCACTCTAAGTGCTTCACGTCCGAGAACTTCATTCAAGGGTGGTAACCACTAAAAAAAACACAGCAAAACATCTTATCCTTCAACGAGAATTGTTTTTTTATCAGAGCACTTCATTTATGGGTGGTAACCATTGAATAAAACACCACAAAACATCTTATCCTACCACGAGAAGTCGTTCAGATCGGATTACTTCATTTTGGGTGATAACGTTTCAAGAATACCCACAAAGCATCATAGCATACTACGAGAAGTGTTTGTTCTCCAAATACTTCATTAAAGGGTGATAACCTTTGACTAAAACCCCACGAAGAGCATAGATTATCACTCTACGTGCTTCATGTCCAAGAACTTCATTTATGAGTGGTAAACTATCAAGAAAACACTACAAATCATATTATCCTACTACGAGAAGTGTTTCTTATCTGAGTACTTCATTTATTGTGGTAACCATTCAAGGAAACACTACAAAGCATCTCATCCCTCTACGAGAAGTGTTTCTAATCAGTGTACATCTTTTATGGATGGTAACCATTAAAGAAAACACCACAAAGAATCTTATCCTACTACGAGAACAATTTCAGCTCGGATTACTTCATTTATGGGTGGTAAACAATCAAGAAAACACCACAAAGCATCTTATGCTACTATGAGAATGGTTTTTTATTATAGTACTTCATTTATGGGTGGTAACCATTCAAGAAAACACCACAAAGCATCTTATCATACTAAGAGAAGTCTTTCAGATCGGATTACTTCATTTTGGGTGATAACGTTTCAAGAAAACCCCACGAAGCATCATAGCCTACTACGAGAAGTGTTTGTTCTCCAAATTCTTCATTTAAGGGTGATAACCTTTCACTAAAACCCCACAAAGAGCAAAGATTATCACTCTAGGTGCTTCATGTCAAGGAACTTCATTTATGAGTGATAAACAATCAAGAAAACACCACAAATCATCTTATCCTACTACGAGAAGTGTTTCTTATCTGAGTACTTCATTTATTTGTGGTAACCATTCAAGGAAACACCACAAAGCGTCTAGCTTATCCCTCTACGAGAAGTGTTTCTGATCAGAGTACATCATTTATGGGTGATAACCATTAAAGAAAACACCACGAAGCATCTTATCCTACTACGAGAAGTGTTTCAGGTCGGACTACATCATTTATGGGTGTTAAACAATCAAGAAAACACCACAAAGCAACTTATGCTACTACGAGAAAGGTTTCTCATTAGAGTACTTAATTTATGGGTGGTAACCTTTCAAGAAAACACCACAAAGCATCATATCCTACTACTAGAAGTGTTTCTGATGCGGGTACTTCATTTATGGGTAAACTTTAATGAAAACTCAACAAAACATCAAATTCTACTATGACATGTGATTCTTCTTCAAGTATTTCATTTAGGAGTAGTAACCATTCATTAAAACACCACGAACAAGCATAGAATACCACTCTAAGTACTTCTTGTCCAAGTACTTCATTTATGTGCAGTAAACAATCAAGAAAACACCAAAAAGCATCTTACCCTACTCGAGAATTGTTTCTGATGTGAGTTTTCTTTTATGGGTGGTAACCATTAAAGAAAACACCACAAAGCGTATTGTCCTACTATGAGAAGTGTTTCTGATAAGATTACTTCTTTTATGAGTGGTAAGCTTTCAAGAAAACCCCACAAGGAATCATTGCCTACGACGGAAAGTATTTGTTCTTCGAATATTTTATTTAACGGTGGTAACCTTTAACTTAAACACCCTAAAGGAGCACAAATTATCACTCTAAGTGCTTCACGTCCGAGAACTTCATTCAAGGGTGGTAACCACTAAAAAAAACACAGCAAAACATCTTATCCTTCAACGAGAAGTGTTTTTTTATCAGAGTACTTCATTTATGGGTGGTAACCATTGAATAAAACACCACAAAACATCTTATCCTACCACGAGAAGTCGTTCAGATCGGATTACTTCATTTTGGGTGATAACGTTTCAAGAATACCCACAAAGCATCATAGCATACTACGAGAAGTGTTTGTTCTCCAAATACTTCATTAAAGGGTGATAACCTTTGACTAAAACCCCACGAAGAGCATAGATTATCACTCTACGTGCTTCATGTCCAAGAACTTCATTTATGAGTGGTAAACTATCAAGAAAACACTACAAATCATATTATCCTACTACGAGAAGTGTTTCTTATCTGAGTACTTCATTTATTGTGGTAACCATTCAAGGAAACACTACAAAGCATCTCATCCCTCTATGAGAAGTGTTTCTAATCAGTGTACATCTTTTATGGATGGTAACCATTAAAGAAAACACCACAAAGAATCTTATCCTACTACGAGAACTATTTCAGCTCGGATTACTTCATTTATGGGTGGTAAACAATCAAGAAAACACCACAAAGCATCTTATGCTACTATGAGAATGGTTTTTTATTATAGTACTTCATTTATGGGTGGTAACCATTCAAGAAAACACCACAAAGCATCTTATCATACTAAGAGAAGTCTTTCAGATCGGATTACTTCATTTTGGGTGATAACGTTTCAAGAAAACTCCACGAAGCATCAAAGCCTACTACGAGAAGTGTTTGTTCTCCAAATTCTTCATTTAAGGGTGATAACCTTTCACTAAAACTCCACAAAGAGCATAGATTATCACTCTAGGTGCTTCATGTCAAGGAACTTCATTTATGAGTGATAAACAATCAAGAAAACACCACAAATCATCTTATCCTACTACGAGAAGTGTTTCTTATCTGAGTACTTCATTTATTTGTGGTAACCATTCAAGGAAACACCACAAAGCGTCTTATCCCTCTACGAGAAGTGTTTCTGATCAGAATGCATCATTTATGGGTGATAACCATTAAAGAAAACACCACAAAGCATCTTATCCTACTACGAGAACTGTTTCAGCTCGGATTACTTCATTTATGGGTGGTAAACAATCAAGAAAACACCACAAAGCATCTTATGCTACTCGAGAAGTGTTTTTGATGTGAGTTTTCAATTATGGTTGGTAACCATTAAAGAAAGCATTAGAAATCATCTTATCGTGCTACGAGAAACGTTTCAGAGCATATTATTTCATTTATGGGTGGTAACGTTTGAAGAAAACTCCATAAAGCCTCATAGCCTACTACGAGAAGTGTTTCTTCTTTGAATACTTTGTTTAATGGTGATAACCATTCACTAAAACACCATGAAGTAGCATAGAATATCATTCAATGTGCTTCATGTCTGAATAATTCATTTATGTGTGGCAAACCATCAAGAAAAATACCACAATTCATCTTATCCTACTACGAGAAGTGTTTCTCATATGAGTACTTCATTTATTCGTGATAACCATTCAAGAAAACACTGCAAAACATGTTATCCTTCTACGAGAAGACTTTTTTATTAGAGTACTTCATTTATGGGTGGTAACCATTGAAGAAAACACCACAAAGCATCTTATCATACTAAGAGAAGTATTTCAGATCGGATTACTTCATTTTCGGTGATAACGTTTCAAGAAAACCCCACCAAGAGCATAGATTATCACTCTAGGTGCTTCATGTCTAAGAAAATACCACAATTCATCTTATTCTATTACGAGAAGTGTTTCTAATATGAGTACTTCATTTATTTGTGGTAACCATTCAAGAAAACACCACAAAGCATCTTATCTTTCTACGAGAAATATTTTTTTATCAGTGTACTCCATTTGTGGGTGGTAACCATTGAATAAAACAACACAAAGAATCTTATCTTACTACAAGAAATCTTCAGACCAGATTACTTCATTTTCGGTGATAACGTTTCAAGAAAACCCCACGAAGCATCATAGCCTACTACGAGAAGTGTTTGTTCTCCAAATACTTCATTTAAGAGTGATAACCTTTCACTAAAACCCCCACAAAGAGCAAAGATTATCACTCTAGGTGCTTCATGTCCAGGAACATCATTTATTAATGATAAACAATCAAGAAAACACCACAAATTATTTTATCCTACTACGAGAAGTGTATGAGTACTTCATTTATTTGTGGTAACCACTCAAGCGAACACCACAAAGCGTCTTATCCCTCTACGAGAAGTGTTTTTTATCACTGTACTCCATTTGTGGGTGGTAACCATTGAAGAAAACACCACAAAGCATCTTATCTTAATACGAGAAATCTTTCAGACCGGATTACTTCATTTTGGGTGATAACGTTTCAAGAAAACCCCACGAAGAATCATAGCCTACTACGAGAAGTGTTTGTTCTCCAAATCCTTCATTTAAGGGTGATAACCTTTCACTCAAACCCCACAAAGAGCATAGATTATCACTCTAGGTGCTTCATGTCCAAGAACTTCATTTATGAGTGATAAACAATCAAGAAAATACCACAAAGCATCTACCAGTTACGAGAAGTGTTTCTAATATGAGTACTTCATTTATTTTTGGTAACCATTCAAGAAAACACCACAAAGCATCTTATCTTTCTACGAGAAATATTTTTTTATAAGTGTACTCCATTTGTGGGTGGTAACCATTGAAGAAAACACCACAAAGCATCTTATCTTACTACGAGAAATCTTTCAGACCAGATTACTTCATTTTGGGTGATAACGTTTCAAGAAAACCCCACGAAGAATCATAGCCTACTACGAGAAGTGTTTGTTCTCCAAATACTTCATTTAAGGGTGATAACCTTTCACTAAAACCACACAAAGAGCATAGATTATCACTCTAGGTGCTTCATGTCCAAGAACTTCATTTATGAGTGATAAACAATCAAGAAAACCCCATGAAGCATCATAACCTGCTACGAGAAGTGTTTGTTCTCCAAATTCTTCATTTAAGGGTGATAATCTTTCACTAAAACCCCCACAAAGAGCATAGATTATCACTCTAGGTGCTTCATGTCAAGGAACTTCATTTATGAGTGATAAACAATCAAGCAAACACCACAAATCATCTTATCCTACTACGAGAAGTGTTTCTTATCTGAGTACTTCATTTATTTGTGGTAACCATTCAAGGAAACACCACAAAGTGTCTTATCCCTCTACGAGAAGTGTTTCTTATCAAAGTACATCATTTATGGGTGATAACCATGAAAGAAAACACCACAAAGCATCTTATCCTACTACGAGAACTGTTTCAGCTGGGATTACTTCATTTATGGGTGGTAAACAATCAATAAAACACCACAAAGCATCTTATGATACTACGATAAGTCTTTCAGGTCGGATTACTTCATTTTGGGTGATAACGTTTCAAGAAAACCTCACAAAGCATCATAGCCTACTACGAGAAGTGTTTGTTTTCCAAATACTTCATTAAAGGGTGATAACCTTCCACTAAAACCCCATGAAGAGCATAGATTATCACACTAGGTGCTTCATGTTCAAGAACTTCATTTATGAGTGGTAAACAATCAAGAAAACACCACAAATCATCTTATCCTACTACCAAAAGTGTTTCTTATCTGAGTATTTTATTTATTTGTGGTAACCATTCAAGGAAACACCACAAAGCGTCTTATCCCTCTACGAGAAGTGTTTCTGATCAGAGTACATCATTTATGGGTGATAACCATTAAAGAAAACATCACGAAGCATCTTATCCCACTACGAGAAGTGTTTCAGCTCGGATTACTTCATTTATGGGTGGTAAACAATCAAGAAAAGACCCCAAAGCATCTTATGCTACTACAAGAAGGGTTTCTCATTAGAGTACTTCATTTATGGGTGGTAACCTTTCAAGAAAACACCACAAAGCATCATATCCTACTACTAGAAGTGTTTCTGATGCGGGTACTTCATTTATGGGTAAACTTTAATGAAAACTCAACAAAACATCAAATTCTACTATGACATGTGTTTCTTCTTCGAGTTAATTCAGGAGTAGTAACCATTCACTAAAACACCACGAAGAAGCATAGAATGCCACTCTAAGTACTTCATGTCCGAGTACTTCATTTATGTGCAGTAAACAATCAAGAAAACACCACAAAGCATCTTATTCTACTTGAGGAGTATTTTTTATGTGAGTTTTCATTTATGGGTGGCAACCATTAAAGAAAACATCACAAAGCATATTATCCTACTACGAGAATTGTTTCTGATCAGAGTACTTCATTTATGGGTGGTAACATTTCAATAAAACCCCACAAGGAATCATAGCCTACTACATAAAGTGTTTGTTCTTCGAATATTTCATTTTAGGGTGGAAACCTTTTACTTAAACACCACAAAGCATCATATCCTACTACTAGAAGTGTTTCTGATGCGGGTACTTCATTTATGGGTAAACTTTAATGAAAACTCAACAAAACATCAAATTGTACTATGACATGTGTTTCTTCTTCTAGTATTTCATTTAAGAGTAGTAACCATTCACTGAAACACCACGAAGAAGCATAGAATACCACTCTAAGTACTTCATGTCCGAGTACTTCATTTATGTGCAGTAAACAATCAAGAAAAATACCACAAAGCATATTATTCTACTCGAGAAGTGTTTCTGATGTGAGTTTTCATTTATGGGTGGTAACCATTAAAGAAAACACCACAAAGTATATTATCCTACTACGAGAATTGTTTCTGATTAGAGTACATCATTTATGGGTGGTAACCTTAAATCTAAATTAATCCGGTGTTACAGAAATATGTCTAATAAAATTAAGCTTAATGCTTCAAGTAATTGTGCTTCATACAGTGAATCCTTGCGTACCAAGTGTTCTAAAGGTTAAATAGAAATTAACTCACGAGAATTCAATTGTGGTAATGCATAGATGTTAAGGTTATGATTCTTAAAAGAATAGAAACATCTAATGCAGAACAAAATTCTTGTGCCTTTAGACATGTCAGATTTCAATTCATGTGTCAAAGAAAGACAAACAAAAGTATGAAAATATGAAACCACACGTGATCATGTACATTGAAGCTAATTCATAATGTATATGTGGACCATTTTATACGGCTACCAGAAATGATCACACTTATTTTATTAGCTTCATTGATAATTATACATGTTATGGTTATATATTTTTTTCAATTAAAGAAAAGTGCAAAATTTGAATATGTTCAAGTCCTTTAAAGGCTAAGGTTAAGTTACAACTCAATAAAAGGATTAAACAAGTCAGATTAGACTACGATCAATATGACAAGTTCAGGTGAACAATGTCCAAGATCTTTTGCTATGTTTTTAAAGAAAAACCGCAGTAAAGTTTTATAATCTTGTTAATACAATAATATTTGAGACAAATACAGTTAAGTTCTTTGAAGATATATCGATTCCAAGGGAGAATAATATGCATCAGCCTATTAATTTAGATGAAAGTTATTCAGATGTAACAGAGATGCAATCTGAACCAGTAATCGATGTGATAGCGCAAATTTTAAATACATCTAATAATTTATTGCAGCACATAGGAAGTCCTAGTCGAGTTATGTACAGGAAATTGTACAAACCAGAGAGGATGATATACAGACTGTACAAGAAATTGTACAAACGATCAGGATGTGCAAGCAGAAAATGATGCAATTGAGGAACCTTTAATATCTCAAGAACTTGTGCCTTTAAAACAATTCACTTGTAAAGAAAGTAATTCTATATTTGATAATGATGTAGTATATCTTAAGGAACATGAATTTGACACTAGTATGATGGAAGAAGATTCTGAAAATATCCATCAAGCAGTAAATAGTCAGAAATTAAGAAAAGTGGATTGAAGCTATGGATGATGAAATATCCATCAAGTAGTAAATAGTCAAAAATTAAGAAAAGTGGATTGAAGCTATGGATGATGAAATATCCATCAAGCAGTAAATAGTCATGTATAACAACAAGATTTGGGATATTGTACCATTACCTAAATGTGCGAAAGTCACTGGTTGTGAATGGATATTTAAAACCAAGTGGAAATTCAAAATGTAAATTGGAACGATAAAAAGCACGACTTGTTACTAAGGATTTTACCCAAAAGGAGGTCATAGACTATAAAGAAACTTTCTCACCTGTGTCGACGAAAGATTCTTTCAGGATCATCATGGCTCTAGTGGCATATTTAGACCTTGAGTTACATTGAATGGATGTTAAGATCATTTTTTAAAATGGTGAAATTGATGAAATCATTTGTATGGTTCAGCCGCTCATTTTGAGCTTGGTGATCCAAAGAGCATGATTTGTCAATTAAGGAAATTCATTTATGAACTTAAGCAAGCGTCTCGAAAGTGACATTTTACATTCACTCATTTTATTGTCTCATTTGGTTTTGAGGCAAATCAAAATGATGAATGTATGAATCACAAGTTTAGTGCGAGTAAAGTTATGTTTCTCGTTTTAGGTGTTAATGACATATTGCTTGCATAATTGATATAACATGTTACGTGAAACCAAAAAATTCTATAACAGTTTTTTAGAGATGGAATATCTTGGTAAAGCATCATATGTGTTAGGATTAAAGATACGCCGAGATCATTCTCAATGTATCTTAGGCCTTTCGCAACAAGTATATATATCAATAAAGTTCTGAAGCGATATGACATAGAAGGTTGCAAACCAAAACACACTCCAATTACAAAAGGAGACAGGTTTAGTCTCAATCAGTGTTGAAAAATAGAACTTGAGAAATTGGAAATACAAAATATTCCTTATGCTTTTATAGTTGGGAGTATTAAGGATAAAGCAAGTGTGTATGCATTCAGGATATTGCATACATCACTGGAATGCTAATAAAGTACTTAAGTAATTCTGAATTGAATTACTAAAGAGCAGCCAAAAGGATATTACGTTATTTACAAAGAACAAAAATATCACATGCAGATATCGGAAGTTTGACAGGTTTGAGATCACAGGATATACTGACTCCGATTTTGTGAGATATCTAAAGTAGCATGAAGTTCAATATCGATTGTATTTTATTGACTGAAAAAGATATTTCATGGAAAATTGCAAAGTAGTCATTAATTGCATCTTCTATCATGAAAAATAGAAGTTGTTACATGCTTTTAGATATCAAATTAGGTAAATGGCTACGAAATTATGTCACAAGGTTGCGGTTGGTGAAGACTATATATAGTCAACACAAATGGATTTATTGTGACAGTGGCTATTAAAGAAAAAAATCCAGAATGGTCTGATCGGTATGGAGCACAAGGGTACATATTTCACTATAGCTGAACCGCTAACTAAAGATTTGATACCCAAAAGGTTACATAAGCTCATATGGATATAGTTTTAGCGGATGATGTTCAGTTTCAGTAGGAGTCTGATAAGTTTATTATAGTGCTTAATAGATTATATACATTTTTTACATGTATTTACAGACATTCAGTTATATAATATGATGCACTCTAAAGTTAAAGACTAAAGTTTACAGTTATATTGTGCATGCATATTATTAAGTTAAGGTTTTATTCTGGATTCAATTGATCTCAAAAGGTGGATCAAGTTGGAAACAAACACGTAGATCACGTTTTGTGTGATTTCCACACTGCACATCCATTTCATAATTCATGTCATTAAGTTGTTTTAGCATCACGATTTATGTTGGTCTAGTCACTCATAAATGTGGCGAAGTCCTGCTTAACTCTTGTTGACATTGCTGATATGGACGGAATTGTTTGACACTTAAAGTGACAATCAGGAAAGCGATTGTTAATATATAATTAAAAGGTTACACACATAGTCCAAGCGGGAGATTGTTGGATTTTACAATCATACGGGTCATATGGGACGTCATATGAAACGATAAGTTTTATGGACTTACGTGTTATATAATTATATATTAATTATATGTTATTAATTTACATAATCAAGTGATCAATAAAGTATATTATATGGATATAAAGTGTTATAGAAGTGGACCCTTTAATGTGCAGAAATTAAAGTTGGTAATTAGTAGTTTATTGATGGACTGAATTGCATAATTGCCATGCACATTTTCTAAAAGGCACCTGGTCCCCAAGTGACAAGTCACCCTCTCTCTCGCTTAAGACATAACAGAAAAATTACTCTAAGGAATTAGAGAAAAGAATAAGGAAGAAGAGAGATCGTTGTAGAGCCTCTCCATCGGGTTCTACAAGGAGTTGTCGCGTAAGGAAATAAGGGAACCGACGACTATGACTTGTTATCTTGGAAGACATCACTGCCACACCGCTAAATGGAGAAGCGTGGACAAGAAGAGAAGCAAAGGGAAGGACTATACCGCTGTCCGGATAAAGAAAAGCATCAATTCCGAGAATTGAGAAGCATGGAACAAGGTTAGGCTTCCGCTCAAGTTTTCGGTTCTCTCTAGTGGTCCTAGGTTAATACTAAAAGAATTATCATGTTGGACACCAAAGTCTAAGATTGATGGTGTAATCTTTACAAAAGAGTCCAAAGAACTTAGTACACTAACAACAATGCTATGAACACCATATTAAGCTCAATCCATGAGTCAATTACTTTATCTCTCACACATTCCTCTAATGCTAAAGAAATATGGAATGCTTTAGTACTTAGGTATGAGGGGAACAAACATATGAAATAGACTTGAAAGGTCGGATTAACAACAAAGTTAGAGAATATGAAAGCAGATAACGAATCATTTGAAAGTCTCTACCATAGACTTGTATCTCTAAGAAATGAATTCGTTGAAGTAGGATCTAATATTTGTGATGAAGATTTTGTAGGTAAACTCTTGAGGATGGTGTCCAAGAAGCCCGGTTGGGATGGCATCGTGAGATCTATCGAAGCTTTACATGCCAAAGGACTCACCTATCAACCTGAACAGGTGTATGCACGACTTTGCTCACACGAAGAGAGACACAAGGTAGTAAAGTTCAAAACCTCAACCAAATCATTGGCCTTTCTCACACAATATTCATACAATCCACCTTACAAATTTGAGGCAAGCGAAGTGATATACCAAAACCTCCACCAAGTACTATCCGAGGTCCAAGATCTTCTCACCAAGCTAGTGAAAAGAGGAATTGAGTTCGAAATGAGGTAAATGAGGAGAGATTAGTTCAAGGCAAAAAGATAGTATGCCTATCTTGCAACAAAGAAAGTCATAGCATTTAAATTTGTTATGTGGTCTTTCCTCAAAGAAGAAGATCAC